>OX421844.1:20988904-21588904 GCA_949127995.1 Suillia variegata
TTAACTTAATATTCATAATCCTTAAATTTACAGAATGTAAAATTTGTTCTAACTTATCTCATTTTGTTCACTGTTTATCTTTTAACATACGAACAAACTTTATTTAAATAATATGTACTTCAATTCCTTTTGAGTTTGCAAAATTTTTATTCTAGGCGCTACCGACCACTCGACCTAATTGAGAAATTGAAATAAAACAAATGATAAAGAGAGCGAATGTAGCAAAACAAATTACTCGATGACGGTACGAGCAAGTCCCAGTCAGTACTCTTTCGTCTTTTCCTGTTCACCAACAAAGACGATTTTAAAAGCGAGAAAAATTGCCAAGTGTAAAAGCAGAGCAAAAATCTCAGTTTTATTTAATTCTTCCACATAAACTTTTTGTTTAGATAGGCAACAAACGAAACAATATCAAATCGGTGTAATCTTTTTTGTTTTTCGTGATATCAAATGTTACCTGATTTTTTTTATTAACCTTTTAAAATTACTTGACTAGGCAGTTTCTGTTTTGATCTACTACCTACTCTTGCCAGTACATAGTTTCACTTTGAAATCGCTTTGGTTTAAAAGGAAATTCCTGCAATTTTCTCCCAACTGAATCGTTTGTCGCCTGTGTAAAAATGCGCGACAGTTCATCAGTGACAAATTATAACAATTGTCTGGCAATCCTGCACATCTGTTTGAGTGTTGCAACCAACCCTCTTCCTGTTTCCCTCCATCAGCTAAACTGACAAAGAGACGATCGGGCAGCTTTCCCAGCTGAGTGCTGCCTGCCCCTGCTTCAGTTTGGTCACTGCCTGCCTGAATACATTTTTTTGTTGATTTTTTGTGCGGAAATTTCGCGCAATTTCTTAATGGCTCCCATTTTTTTTTGTTGTGTTGTGTTCCGCAAATGTTAAGTGGCTAAGTGGCATCCACGGTAGTCGCCACACACACACACGCACACTTGCAAACATATGCGAGCGCTCGCTCACTAATTTCGTAGCATTTTGCGTGCTTTGCTGCCGATGCAGTGTTGCCATCGTTCCACGCACTGTAACGGTAATTGACTCCTTTTCGCCGTGCTCTGGCAAAATTATCAGTTTTCCAACGAAGTATGCGGCGTGGCCACACTTCCTGATTATTGCCCAATTCAATCTTTCTTTCTTTTTTTTTTAATTATCACTTGTAGTTTCGAAATATTTTTTCATATTTTTGTCGTTTTTCATTTTATTCGCTTTTGATTTTGTTTGGCTCGGGTAATTATTTTCTTCACTTTGTGAATTTTCTATGTTATTATTTTTTCGATTTCTGTTTTGATGGCGGAAATAATCTCCGATGCTATTTCTTCCACGCTGAACTTGTTTATCGCTCTTTGTGACGGGTAGTTTAGGTCATTTTGCATAACATTTAATCATCTACAATCCGAATAAATTGATTGATTGCAGCTTTGTCCAATTGAATAATCTATTTTTGTATTTGTATTTTCAGGTACGTACGTATGCGAAATATTTCCTTTTTGTTGAATTATGCTTTGGTAAGTTTAAAACGTAAAACAAAATCCGGGAAAATAATTGTAAAAATATGAAGACGAGAGTTGTGGTAATTAGTTGATATTAGTTTATAATTAAGTAGTTACTAGCTTTAGAGTCCGTCGTATGTTGTGTTTGTAAAGTTAGAATAGACGCCATCACTCAGATATGCTGCTTAGCGTCTACCTACTTTAGACATTCTATTGATCGACAGATGTCGCTTACTTTTTATTGTGAGGAGCGAAATTTATCTTTTACATATTAAGATATTGAACGGTAGATGTCACTAAATGTTTCTTTAGTGTGGACAGGGTTAAAAAAAATTTTAATCGGTTGATTACCGATTACATCAGTAGTTGTAAAATAATCATCTTTTTTAACAGTCTACAGTACTTTAAATCCTTGAAAAATCATTAGATTTCAAAAATAATTATAAAAAAAAAATTATTTTTGATTACATATGTATGTATGTTTAAAGTAATCTTCATAGGTGGTATCGTTAATTAAGAATTTAACTTCGTTAATCCGAGAAAAGTTAACCAAAAACTAAACTTCGTTAATCTCGTTGAAAAATCGTTAAAAATGAACAATCACTTTTTATTTGGTTATTTATTTATAAAAATTATGGATATGAAAGGTAAATAGAAATACTAAATTTAATTAAATTTGTGATTCAGTTAGTTCTTATCTAATTTAATTTAATTTGTTTATGTTCAAGTATCTGTCATTAAATCATTCGATTTGCCCTAATTGGATTCTGAATATTAGCTTTTTTGTTATTGATTTTACTTTTTCAGTTTTTCTTTTTATTGTAAGAATTATTTTCGATCTCAAGGAAGTTTTTGTTAATTTAGCAAACAATTTAACTTCGTTCGTAATCTTTTCGACTAGTTCGTACCCAGCTCTAATAATCACTAATCAGGAAATTTTTTATAGGATTACAAATATTCTAGAATCGTTAAAGAACAAAACCAAGTATTGACGTATTGTTGCAACTGAAAACTAATATTTTTGAGTTGTGACACTTTTGGTAAAATTTATAGTCAAAATAAATCATTGAAATGTTTCAACAATACAAATCGTATAAAATCAAAATAATTGTTTATTTATTAGAATGTGGCACAACTCAAAATGTGCCCCTTTTCCATTTAGTTTCCAGCGTTGAAAAAATGTACCAATCGTTACATCAAAAGAGGCATAACTGCGATTAGAACAGATTTTAATGATCATCGATCGTGGTCATTTTAGCTCATAAATGTGATTTTTGAGTTGTGCCAATTTTGAAATGTATATGCAATATAAACAATATGGAATCACAATGTAATGAAAAACATATCACGGTTAATATTCACTAACAAAAAATATTATAAATACAGTTAAAAATTATCAGAAATCAATTTTATTTTAACATAAAGTGGGACATTGTCACAATAAACCAAAAATTGTTTAAACATGAAATCGCTTTCAGATTTCTTTAAATTTCTTAAACCAACGATTTAAATCTTTAAAAAATCACAATAATCACTTTTTTTAATCGTCCGCTACTATAATTTAATTACTGCACATAAAAACTACACATAATGACGATCGACTCGACAATAAAATCGCTCAAAATATTGTTGCCCAATAAAAAACGCTTTTAAATCCACAAAATGCGTTTTTCCACCCATACACAATCACATCAATCTTAATTCGACGCGATCCTCTGCAATATTAACAACAACAACAACAACAAAAATGCAGTCGTCTGAAAAAAAACTCCCAATATAAATAATAACAAAGAAACAATCCAACAAAAAAAAAGTAAAAAAGAAACATACGTCGAGCAAAATCTTGTTCTGTCATGTTTATTTTTGTTCAGAAACAGAAAAGTCGACGGCGGCGTCGACGACGGCCACGACGCAATATCAACGCACTGAACTAACTTCACCGAACCGAACGGAACGGAACCTTACAAAACCAACCTAAAACGAAGCGCAACCGAGAACAACCAACTTGGGACCGACTCCCCGGCGCACTAGCGCTGCCCACCAACATATGCCGCACATAGGCCAAACGAACACACGAACTAACAAACTGACAAACAAACAAACACACAAACTAACAAACGATCGATAAACATCTTGAACGAAGAACCGAAATTCACTTTTTGTTTTTATTATTGTTCAGGCCTTTCCCCGCATCCCACTCTCAAGTTCCCTAAAAATCCAACGGGTGCACAAAACGTCAAGGAAGAGAGAGAAAATAAAAACCGAAACGAGTCTCTCGGAGAAAATTTTGCAAAGAGCAGGAAATCGTCTACCGAAAATCGATTGCCACAAACAAAAGAGATTCAAACAAAAAAAAAAAAAACTTCAGACTCGGTGGTGAGGAGGATAATCTCTGAGAAATCAACTTCTCTTTGCAGGACATTTAACTTTCGGAATAATTTTATATCTCGGTAGAGTCTTCTTCAAACTAACTTTACTAACTACCCAATAAAAAGAAAAACTTCTTTTCTCTAATTTTGAGCATCGAGAAATCTAAGAGTCTCGCGAGAGCCTCACTGCGAGCGTGTTCACTTTGGCAATTTCTTAACAATAATCTCAAGTTCGCTCTCGGCAAGAAGAACGTTTTGCGTATGCCTTGGTGCGCTCTGCTGGGAAGTTATGCTCCCTACTTCAATTTTTCTTTTAGCTATTCGGTGTTTTGTCTACTTCTTGTTGCTCGTTTGCTCGTTGGCTCGTTGGCTGCCTGGCGGACTGACTCGATAGCTCCTTACTTAATCCATTGCCACTTGATTTTGTGTTGAGTCGTCGAGTTGAGTTGAGTTGCGTTGAGTATCGCCGGAGAAGGCACACTTCAAGCACGATCGTTTGCAGCTTACAACTTCAGTTGGCTACGAGACGTGTTCGAGTGCGATCGTGTGTGCGAAGAGTTCTTTCTTCTTTCGCGTCTTGCAAGAGTTCTTCTGCTGAATTCAGCTTGGGAAAAACATTTCACATTCGGTTTGTGTGTTCTTAACTGAAGACAAGACGAGACAAGCTCAAGATTATTTCTGTTGATGACAAAAGAGCAGAGTGCGAAAGAAAACTTCTCGCTTAGATGAAAACGCGCGGCTTTTGTTAGAAAATTTAAATAACAAAACTTTACGAGTTAATTAATAATAATTATAATTAAATAAATATATATATACATACATAAATGTTGTACTTGTTTAGTGTGAAACGTGTGAATTACAAATTGTCGGCGTGAAATTGTGCTCCATTGTGTAATATCGGTTGGAAATTGAAATGAAGTGTAAATTGTTGTTGCATTGAATTCAAATTTTCATTTTGAATTAAATTTTTGTGAAAAAAAAATTGTTTTTTTTTTTGTTGTTGTGTGAAGGCAGCATCATGCTGTAAACTGGATTATTTGCTCCATCGAATTCGGATTAACGACAAAAAAGTAAATATTGATTTTACGATATTATAAAAACTTCTTTTTTTGGTTAAACCATTTCATCGCGAGATATTCAGCAACTTTTCGAATTCGTGGGTTTTCATTTTGAAGAAATCAACACTTTTAAATTTATAATAACAAATGATATTAATTAAAAACAGTAACTTTATTTATACACTTCTTACATGTTGATTACGGTGATTAGATCGGAACAACTCATATTGCAATCAATTTGACTCTTATTCAAATCCAAGTTTTTGTGACTATGACTTTGAAAAACATGTTCAGACTTCAGAACCATGAAATTTCAGTTATATACAGAACTGTTCCGCTTAATAACAAACTAATGGTTACGCATTAATTAAAGCAGTTATTTGTTAAACAAATTTCTTTGTATGTAGAAAGAAAAATATAAAGTTTTATACAATAAATTAAGCCCAACAAATATTTAAAACAACTTCAAATTGTATTTTCAATTCTGAAGTTAAATAAAAGATAAAAATTCAGGTGTTAAAGATTTTGTTCCTAGGGTTGCACAAAAGTAAATCAACTTTTCAAGAAGTTGACAAGTATATCTGCTAGGTTATAACTTCTGAATTACCCAGTCGAATTCCAGTTTATAATGGATATTAGTTAAGTATTTAATTCAGCGCTGGCAAATCAGGCCTGAACAATTGAACAAACAATTCATTGCATTCCTCTTGTGAATGTGTTACTTTGTTTCGGGCCTGAACATTCTACAGTGATTTCAGTTCAGGGCTAATAATTTTAGCTATGAATTCGGATGCTAAAATATTGAGCTAAATATTTTAGCAATTAATTCTGGTATGCAAATTCTTTCCTGGTTTTGTTGAGGCCTGAAATATCGACGGTGAATTCAGGCCTTAAATTTGCAACCGAACGTTTGCCTATTCAATCTTGAATGTTCATTTAACTTAAAGCGTTGAATTTAGACCTAAAGTAAGAATAAGAATTAAAGCCGGAATTTATTTAAGGCCTGAAATCATCACTGAATACTGCATGTAAACTTAAAACTTTGTATACAAATCTCAGATCTGTTTGCAATGGAAATTAAAGCTTTAATCATCAGTGAATTACATACATTTAAAGCGATTACAATTTCCTGCTGGGTAGCTCACAAAATTTTAGAATTTTAGAAAGTTTTGACGCGGATTGCTTTTGCGGATGCGGATTTTAAAAGCGGAACATCCGCAAATGCAAATGTTTACTTTAATTTAATTATTTTCCTTCTTGTGAAATTACACAGAATCAATTAATTTCTTATTTAAAGTTTTATTAAAATGATTTTTTTAAATTATTACACTAACGGTAATTTTACACATTTAAAAATGTTCAGTAAAGTAACTGTAGATCTGAGACCATTTGTGCATATACTAACTTAAAAAGTTGTCTTCAGTTTATCTGACGGATTCTGTCAGAGTAAATATAAAATTTCAGGAATTCGTAAGTTGTAAAATTTTACGTCTTTTCTGAAAATACAACAAAAACAAAGCATTTTCTTTTTATCGTATTAAGTAAGAAATTTGTTATTTAGGTAATAAACACAAAATCAGTTAACAGCAATTTGTTAACAATATTTTCAAATTACGTTTTGACGTGTTTTTGCGACAGGCATCATTAAATTCCAACTTTTCAACGCTAATAGTACTTAAAACAACAAAAAACAACCAAATTGAAAATTATCCGAATAACTTACAGAAATAACGACAAATAACAACTACAACAGCAGCAACAGCAACAACAAAACAGTAGCAATTAAGTTAACACAAACCGTAATTTGACGAGTTTGATTATAAAACGAAAATGCATTTAGCCAAAATAAAAGCCAACAATAAATAAAATTATAAACATTACGATCACAGTTATTAAATAAATTAACGATGTTTTTTTATTTGTTTTAACGACGTTTTATCAGTTGCAGAATTACCTACACACATACATACACACACACACACACACACACACACACACACACACAGAAAAAAAGTGTCACTGTTAACCACATTTTGAAATGTTCAAGCAATCTGCTTTATAATAATATCAATAAATAATTTGTTGTTGTGTTTTTTTTTCTACACGAAAATTGGCAACTCTCGACATGAAGTGTTAATAAATATTTGGAGTTGCTAAACTAGTTTTTTTTTCTCTAATCGAAACCAAAAAAATTTTATTTGAACTATGAAAAATAAAACTTTTACAGCGAAAAGTTAATTAACTTGTAAATACGAAAAAACAACAACAACAAAAAAACAACAAAAAACCTGTGAAATCTTCGACGAATTTCAAGTTTCGATTTATCGATTTTTGTTGTTCTGTTTTTTTGTTGTTGTTGTTGTTTTTCTACGCTGCGGGTTTAGTGAAATTTATTTTATGTTATGTTACTTTTTTCTTTTTTTTTTCTTCCAATGCGTAAAATGCAAATTCACTCCAAGAAAGCGTAAAAAACGCTCAAACACGTGTCGAGTTCATCCATCAAGCCTAGACGAATGTTTTTTGATTTTAGTCATTAACGATACGAAAGCAACAACAACAAAAAAACAAAAATTAATTGCTTTAATAAAAAGAAAACTTTGCATTAATGTTTGAGTTTAGATAACTCGAGGCAATTTTCGATTTTTCATAGTTATCGAATAAGTATGACAATCGTTTCTATATATATAATCGTTTTTTTCTATAGCTTTTATATAAAATTTTCACATTAAATAGTTTCAATTGGTTTCATTTTGCTTGTTGGGTATAAAGAAGTATAGGCTGGATCGCACGTTTAGTTTTATATCTTCCTCAATAACATTTTTTGACAATGTTAAAAGTTAGTTACTGTCATAACTTTCATGTAAATGCATCTTCCAAATATGATCATAAATCTTAAGATCGATTTTATCCGTGAGATAAATTAATCTAATATAAATATGTGTAGGATAATTAGTTAGCGGAACTTCCCGGTGGCTTTTCTGAGTTACAGCGGTAGGCGTTAAATTGGTGCAACCACACCCATCTTTGGTGTCGGAATCAACAATGAGCATATATTTTTATGAGCAATATAAGCAACATAATCGAATATTTTCACTTTAAATTCGTTAAATTTGACGTTAAATTTGATCAAACCATGCCCAATTTTGGTGAAGTTGTCGACAATTTCATACAAACTCAGATAGATATAATCAAATATTTATATTTAATTTTTCAAATTTTGGGCGTATTAGGAGAGCTTGGTAGATTTTTTCGCCAAAAACATTTCCGTGCTAGAGCATAACAACTCCCCAAAATTGTATCCCAATTGGATGAATGGTTTAGATGCGTATAAATAAAGAAACATTCATTTTCATATATATAGATTTATTAATTTGAATTAACAAACATTTTTGAATGGGTTAAATTAATAACAAAGTAAATTTTTTTTAAAGAAAAATAAATGGCAAAACAAATAATCCATGGTTGAATAACGAGTAGAAATGAGAACAGGAATTGAGCGAACTCACCTCGATTTCTGCTTGTTTTGATTTTTTTTTTACAACAACAATAACGTTGTTGTGTTTATTTAGTTAATAATTTTATGGCATTAATGGCAACTACACAACAATTTTATGTCCAAAGAAAGAAACAATATCGAGGTGAAGAGGGACAATTTTCTACTTTCCTCATCTCATATTTATTACACCATGAAATATTCTCCTTTTGTATCGTTTCCAGCTGATAAATTGAATAATGTTTAAAATGCGATATTTCTGAATTGAGTTGAATATTTAAAAGTGTTATTGAAAATCAACGGCACTTTAAACTGTTTCAATTGATATTTTAATTTAATTAAAAACTTGTGAAATTTTTAATGGCGAAGTGTGATCCAAATCTTCGTTATTTATGACTTTCCACATCATAAATACATATTTTCTTGTTGCTGTTGTTGTTGTTTTTTTATCTAAATAAACAACATAATTTTTATTGTTTTTTTTTTGTTGCTGATTTAATTATAATTACAATTTGTTTGACGCTCAAAATTTGCGTCTTTGTTAATTTGGCAAACTAATAAATAAACAAATAAATAAATAAACCGGTTAAAAACTCAAATTATCGCATAGAAATACTAACGATAAAGAAGTTTATCTGGAACTACGTGACGTGTTGACTTAAGCGGCATGCGACGTGATCATTTTCGATAAATAACAACAACATTTGAGATTTCTATAATTAAGGAAATGAAAACAAAAAGACGTTTTAGCATTGTACATAATTTGTTTTAAATTTTGCTTCTCTTGAGATTCTACTAAACTTATTTTATTTTAATTTAATAGTTGCTTATGCTTACGAAATAATACAGACCTTATAAGAGCGAGTCGGAGTGTACTGGGGCGCATCTAGTTTAAATTTTCTTGTTTTCTCTATGGTACAGCATAAAGACCGTTTACCCAATAAACCTTTTAAGTAGTGCAGGTATGTATTTGTTGCATTTGTAGGCTACCTGCACTTTTTTGTTTTCTTGTTGTTGTTATGTTTGTTGTTGTTGTTTTTTCTGCGCTGCAATCGCTGTGTGCTGTCAATTCAAAACTACTTTATCGCATTGAGAGTGTTCGAAAACCGCAATTTCAATAGACCACTACGTACATGTCTTAAAACAGCCGAAAAGTACCTTTGTGTGTGTGTGTGCGTGTATATATGTGTGTGTGAAGAAATGGTATCCTAACCTTATTTGTTTTTTTTTAGTGTTTTTCAAATTGAGTGCTTCACGTTTATTGCATTTTATTTTCGTTTGTTTGTTTGTTTCTTTTTCACTTTTATATTTATCCGATTTACTTGATTACGACGAGTTCGGCATTTGCGTCGGACTCTGCTCTACAATGTTGTTTGCTATGGTCGTTCGTTCGCCTGCCCAGTCAGTCGGGTTGCATTGTTTAGGATCGAGTTTTATATGTTCAATTCGTTTCTTTTCGAGTGTATTTGAAAGTGGACCTTTTTGCAGGTTTGCGTGCTATGGAGGTTATTTTCCTAAACTTGATAAGCGCTTTTCTTTCTTTGAGTTTTCAATATGAACTACCAAAGTAAATTGCTAGAGTTATAGTAATATAAAAAAATTACTCATTTAGTCGACTTATCTATAGGGCAACTGGTTGGTTGGTCGGTTTGCATTGGTGACCCGAGTCTAATTAGTTAATTTTAATATGATGGTTGTCAGACCTTTAGACTAAACATGGCAGGCTAACACGACTCTCTCCCGCCAACCCAGTCGTCCTATCCTGTAATTAACAAGAGTATTCGGCTTCCTTACACCGTGTAGAATTTGGAAGAGGTGGCCGCCGGTAGAATACTTTGGTCTGGACAACCAAACAAACGTTAAAACAAGTTGGCTATATCCATTTTTTTTTATTTAGGAAATTTAGTAGATTATTAACGTCGATTTCTGACACCTCTCCAAGTCTATCGAAGAGTGGTTTGCCTAAGGTCTTCGTTCTCGCTTACCATAAGGCTGGACATTGAGGAATTGAACCACTAGTTTGCAATTGGTTTGAAAAAGATCTTTTGTGTATATATAAAAACTGCATTTATGAAATTTTTTTTGGAAAAATTTTAATTTTAGTAATTCGATTTTCAGATATGCAATCAATTCAAATTTTGATTTAAATTGATTAGAATTTTAACTTCCTCTTAATCTTTTTTTGTTTGGATTATCGAAATAAGTTTTTAATAAATCAATTAATTCAACCTACTTGATTAATTAATTAATTTGTTTACTATAAAAATCTCAAGTTATAGTTAAAATTCTTAATCAATTTAAATCAAAATGTGAATAGATTGAAAGTGAAAATTCTAAATCAATTTAAATCAAAATGTGAATTGATTCGAATTTAAAATTCTTAATCAATTTAAATCAGAATTGTTTGTCGTAATCGAGTGAATAACTGCAATTAAAGAAGAGTTCAAAGAAGTCATCAGGCTTACCATAAGTAAATTAAATAACGATTTTGTTGTCTTTAAATCTTATTACCACTTCATTATATGAACGGACGCACTATCGCACTCCAGAAACGAGACGCATTATCAGCGACTTAAAAATATTAAAATGTCATTATCAAATGTCACTCTGACGTGTTGCTTTACTGATCTTTTGCTGCCTTTCTTCACTTCTCCGAAGTCCACAACAAAAGTACCAAAAACTCGTTTTTGCGGATGTTGTTTTAATTTGTTTTCGGTTATCCATTGTTGACGTTGTTGTCGGACGACCTTTAACAAATTTGTCTGTTTACACAGTTTACCTTTTCTCCGGAGCCAGAACCACATTTCTTCTTTATTATGCCAAAGACCTTTCCTTTTTTTCATTAAAAAAAAAACAAAAACAAAACAAACTCTGTACTTACTCGTTTGCAGCAAACAAGATTCGTTCGTTTTACAGAACTTAAAACGATCCTTATCAGTTTTCTAACGAAGTCGCATTGTTTTAATGGTGCCCTTCTTTTTTGTTGTTGTTGTTATTTTAGTACTTTTGGTGCTTATGTAATTTTGACAGTTCTCTTCTTTGACAGCTAAATATTTAGGAATTAGTATGCAAGTCGAGTCATAAAGCCGCGCGTACCTCAATTTCAGTTTTTTATAGTTCCCTTGACTCGTTGTTATAAAATCGTCATTAAAAGTTGTTTCCATAATTTTTAATGCAGTGCCGAGATTTTCCTTAGTTTAATTTTTATGCCCGAAGTTTTAAGAATCCCCTTTTCGGGGTTTCTCAATTGGACTGGCTTCTTTTTCATGATTATTCTTAGAACATGATGCAACCGAAATTTGTTCAAAGACATTTCTTCTAAACAAATCGACTTTCGTATACACAAATCGACTTTCAAAGGGAAAGTTTTTCCTACAACGATCAGTTTAATTAATCAAAATACTCGTAAATAACGCCAGCGTACAGCGTAAAGCGAACATGAACTTCTAATCAATATGATTGATCAGTTATTGATGAAAGTTAATTTGTAGTGAACACGAAAATGTAAACTTAAGACAAGATTCAAAAAGTAAAAAATTGTATTTTTAAGAAAAAGAAAGTTTTGTTTCCGAAAAGAAAAAAGCACAAACAAAAGTAGAAGAAAGGTTCGACCGAAAGATTCGACATTTCCGAGGCTGTTAACAAATTTTAGACAAGATTGATAAGACATGTTAATAAATGATAAATGAATTAAATAAATAAAAGCAAATCATTTCATGGCTTTCATACATTTCGGTTAGGTTAGGTTATGGTGGCGGGCAAAGCCTCACATAGTCCTCTCACAATAGAATCTAGATAGTTTCCATTCTGACCTCGTGGCTTCAGGTCAGAAGCAATATCAGTTGTCATTTACATTTAAAAGCCACTGTTCATTCTTCTAAAATCGTTTAACTATTTAAGTGTTGCCTGACCAGGAGCAATCATCCTAGATCTTTTTAATGCAGGGCAGTTTCGTTTATTGCAATTGAATTGTTTAAAGTAAAATTTTGTTTAAAGAAACTTGAAACTTATTACTAAATTGTATTTGTTGCCATTAAGTTTTGTTTGTTTTGGCCTGCTGTGTACAACTACAACTCCGTGACAACAATCAATCCTTAGGAATACTAATTTCTGTTGCTGCAACTGAATTTTATTGATTTTCATATTCGGATCTTTTAAATAAATTCAATATTTTTATTTTAATTAATATAAATTTTTAAATAAATCCTTTCGAGCAAAGTTTTGGTATTTCAAAGTAAGCTTGTGCCCAGAAAAGCATTGTCAAAATTTGTTGTTGTTAAATAAACCTACTGTCGCCGCCAAATGTGCAATGCAACATCTTCTCCAAAGGCGCAACAAAATCTTTACGCATTTTGCTACTGCCGCCAACCACGAATCCAGTTTCTTTCACAAAACAAAACAAAACAGAACATAAGAAAAGAAAAAAAAAAAAAGAACTACAAATGAAACTAGTAAGAGAATTACCTTCGGTTATGCCGAATCTGAAATACCTTTTATATGGCTCTGTTATAAGTGGGCGTTGTTTTTATCGGATCTCGTCCATTTTTGATTGGTAGTTTAAGGTTAAAGTATTAAATACTAAATTTAAAGTATTTACATTAATAATTGATTTAGACATTTCTTGCTCATCTGAGATCTTAACATCCGTATATATAATATAAGCTCACATGTCAAGTTTCAAATCGATATATTTAAAATAAATTGACTGTAATCATATATCGGTGGAGTTTGTCAAATCGGCTCAGATTTTGAGGCTGATCATGTATATATAATGTACGTATATAGACGACTATATTATAAACGCCTTCCTATAGTCATTACAAATGATAGACTCAATTCAACATACCCAACGATTCCTGCAAATTGTGTATAAAAAAAATATTAAAAAAATATATACTGTAATTTTTTAGCAACTCGTTTAAACTCAGTCGTCTCTTTTTTATATATTTTATTTTTGTTGTTGTTGTTGTTTTGTGGACTCAGTTGCAGTCGCGGCTCTTGCAAACTCACACATACACACACTAACACACGTTCGTATGTACTTGTATACTTCCACTCAAGTGTTTTGGCCACTTTTCTACATATTGGCCAAAACTCACTCTTGCGCGTTGCTTTAAACAAACGCGATGCGGCGCACAGCACTTCGATGGCGCTCAAAAATCGCATAAAACTCAAAGTTACAAATACATAAACAATTCATAATTATTTTTATAGAAAATATAAGATGTCACAGATTCATAAAAATATATATTTTTTAATATTAATCTATTCTTTAAAAACCTTTTTTTATATATTTAGTTTAAAGCTTGTTTAAATTTATTAGAAAATTTTTTTTTATGCACCACTCAGGGATGTACTCGTATATTGGTTTTGGTCCAATGTTTGTAACGTAGAGAAATACGCAAGACAGATATAGACTTATATATATATATATATTCTTGCTCAGAATCAAAAGCTGAGTCCATTTAGCGATGTCCGTCTGTCTGTCTGTCATCATTTCTTGTTAACACGGTAGCGGGAGAACCGTTAGAGATATTGATCTGAAATTTTGTACACTAGTTACTTTTATGCCCTCGAGGAACTGATTAGATTTTGGAGCCGATCCGCCCATGACCACGCCCACTATTGCAAAAAATAGCGATTGCTTGTTAACGCAATATCTTGAGAACCATATGAGATATTATGTTGAAACTTTGTACACCAAATTCTGTTGTCCTTGGGAATAACTGATTATATTTTGGAAACGATTAGAGTGGTCCATGTTTGATATTTTTTTATTATATGTTTAAATAAAGCCCTTAAAACTTTAATATAAAATTTTGGTACTCAAATTATCTTATATAAGTAGAGTAATCTAATTAGGGTGGTTCATGATTTATAAAATTTTGGATTTTCGAACATTAATTTTTTTTAAATCTCATCATGAACCACCCTAATTAAATGCTGATATTTAAAAATGTGGTGCATTTGTAAAAGTCGGTATGACCGACTATAATTTCTTACTTGTTATAACTCAAGCTTGGTTTAATTGACTTTGTGTATTTGCTTTTTAACTTTTAATTTTTCATAAAAGTACTGTGCGGCGCGATGTGACTCGCCAAATGCAACCCTGCAGTCAAATGGTAATAAATTTCGAAATGATTCTGTCCTGGACTCGGCTTAGCTGGCTAACTGCCTTCCTTGTTGTTTTTTGTTTTGTTTTTGTTTGTTTGTGTGCTGCTGTTATTGTTGTTGTTGTTGTTGCTGTAGTGAGGCTGCAAAGTGAGTTTGTTGCTTGGCCTGATGTGCATATGTGCGCGCATGCGCAACCGCATATGCGAACCGTTAGGTTGAAGGATCTTTCAAGATATTGTGGCCGATTTCGCCGCTGTTGCTGTTGTTGCTGTTGTTGTTGCTTCGGCGACGTAAACATTTTGAAATTATGCGCAGCGCAAAAAGATTTGTTGCGACTTTTGTGTGACGTTATAAATTAGTTTCGACTCTTGTGGCATATAAAATAAAAAGACAACAACAACAACAACTACAACGCGTACAAAACAGAATATCTGCCCGATACAAGATGCGATGAGCAGCGATACCGAAGCGCGCAAGTCATCATTTGGTCTTGCCGAAGTAACCAAATTAAAAATGAATTACAAAAACCAAAACAACAAAAACATAACCAATATAATAAGCCAAGAAAAAAAGAGTCAACAAGAAAGTGGTTTTAAGGAGTGGAGCAGCCTGTTTGTTTTGACTGCAAAATTTCGAGATGTTCAGAGGCGAAAAATTAATAATTTTCCGTTGTTCAAGCGTTGCGACTGGTCTAAACTTTGATTTTGCTTGTCTTCCTTAGTCAACAGTTTAGCGTAGTTTTCGTACAGCGAATTAACACTTTAAAGCCAACACATGTACGTGGTTTAAAGTCTGCGAACATTTTTGGAATTCATTAGGTGATGGTCGAAGGAGTTCAATGATCCATATGAAACTAAACTTGTTCGTCCTATTCTAGAATATGCATCCGTTGTTTGTTGTCATAATTTCTTAAGAGGGTAATTAACCCGCAATGAGATACTAAACGGGTTTTAATAACTGCCTTGAGGTACTCAAAAGGGATTTTAAGTGCCTAACAAAGGTAGAGGCACTTAAGCGGTGAATACTGTATAAGTAAATTAACATCCACAATATTTACTTAAATTTGTTAAACCAGAATGACGCAAATGGTTACGCCTGGTCAGTCTTATTTCTTAGAATGCAGTAGAACATAATTTGAATAAAATGGTTTATCTGGAACAACGGATGGACAAAGAGAAATTGGATTTTATATAAGAAGAGATATAAATTAAATATTTAATTGCAACTTGATAAGAAATTTACGTTTATCAAAGTTGAGTAGCTATAACGAAAAGGCTCCTTAAACAAATTCTGCTTTCCGTAAGCGAGTTCAAAAAATTTAAATTGCTGCAAATGAATTTAGTTAGTTCAATCGAATAAACAAATTTACTACAATTACTGTAAATGAATGGACAGACATTTGCCAAAAAAAAAAAAACCCAAACTTACTCGTATTTAGTTCGCCGCACAGAATATCTTTCACGCGATTGCTCGTCTAGAGATTTCCCCACTGATTTGTGATTTGTGGCCTGGCAGTGCAAACGAACTTTAATTTATTTAGACATTTCACAATTGCGCTCATTTCTCAATAGCTTCCCTGTTGTAAATTCAATTAAACCACCTTTGAAACGTCTCCTCCACTCTTCGCTGCTATAAACCTTCGGCGCGCAGCTTCCTCTTTGCATGCAGCATCAGCTCAGCAGCATTTAACACGCTTTATCGCAAAGCGGTGGCGGCGGCGGCGGCGGTGGCCATCGAAACTGGTTGTGCTGCGCCTGCGCAACTTCACACTTAAATGAAATTTAACAATTTTTCTGGCATTTCGACTCGTTTGATTTTTGTCGATAGTTCTCGCATGTAATTTATTGCGCGATTTCTTATTTTTTCGTTTTTGTTGCTTTAAAGCGTTTAGCGATTTGCGCTAAAGTGTCCATTTTTGTTGTTGTTGCTTTTGGTTTTTATCGGGCGCTGAAATTGAATTAAATCGCACACGTAAAATTAATTTTTTATTGCCACTTGGGTCAAGGTCAGGTACGTGCCACCAACCAAACATGCACACAAAACGTTCCAACGATTTCGACCGAAAGTAGCCCGAATTTTGGCGAATTGGAACTGCCCTGCCCGCCTGCCGTCATTTGCGCAGTTGTGCACGTCGCCGTCGTTCTTGTACACGTCGTAATCAGGTCAAAGTTGTTGCATGCTTCTCGACTTCTTTTCCCTCTGTTTAAAGTGGAATTTTTGCGCTCTTTCATTTTCTTATGTTTAATACATTTCGAAGAATTTATATACATCATGTTTTTTTGTTTTTTTTTCAATATTTTTTGGGCGTTGCTACTGAAGAAAGTCAGTCGCGTCTGCGCTTAATTGTTGCAATTTTTGCAGAAAAGTCATCCACCTTGGAGGCAGCACACAACTCTTAGGTCTTTCTGCGACAAGGACCACAACAATCTCTTGGCAGAAGTGGATGACTATAAGTAAATTTTAATTTTTAATATTTTTAACAGATTTTTTTGGACTGTTTTTGTTTTGCGTAATTCTTGGCTGTCGCCTCAGTGTTGTTGTAACGTTGACACACTAAAAGCAAATGTCAACAATGTCAAGTGAAAATAATTTCTGTGAGCCACAACTAAACGCTTACCCAACGCAAGCGAAACCGCTTTTACACAAGCAGCAATAAGTAAAAGTTGTTAATAAATAGTCGAGACACAAACGTAAACGTAAAAGTAAACAATTACAAATCACTCAATGAAATCGAAACTTCAATTGGTCGACAACAACAACAATGAACTTTAATTCGCAGTGTTTATTTATTGTTGTTTTTGTTGTTTCATTTAGTTGGTTATTTTTTTTGTATTCTCAAGCGTGTTGACAAATTTTGCTGTTAAATAAATTGCGTCTTAAGTAACATAACAGTATTAATTTAACATGTTGTAGTGTAAATTTAACATGAATTGTAATGTTACAATTTTTTAAATATTCTTATAAAGAAGATATTAACTTAACATGACACAGTGTTAAATTAAAACTTTTTAATGTAACGTGTCAAAGATTTTGCATAAAATAACAGAGTAGAATGTGTTAAATTAACATTAAATACTATTGACCCAACATTTTCTATTGTTGGATATGTATTAACGGAATATGTCCAAATTTTTATATGATCTCTGAATAAAATAAACACTTAAAATGTTGTTTCTTTCATGTTCATTAGCGTTGGAAAATATTAACCTGAAAAAGTCTTATTTTTACGTTAAATTCATATAATTTTTCCTGTATGTAATTTCGTAAATTTTCGAAATATTTAACAATGTTTCTGTTTGTTAAAATGTATCTACAAAAACAAAATTTCTACATACAAGTTCGTCCATAAATGTATGTCCATTCTACGACGCAGAGGCTCGGTTTACACACAGCTTCGTTAATCTTTAAATAAAGTTACTATTTAGCTGGAACTTTAAAGATTCACGCTTAACATAGTTTCGTTAACTTATTTTTATCGTGTCATTAAATAGTTATAAAAGTGTGACAATAGAAACGAATCCGAAATAACAAATCCCGACTTAATGACACTCAACTTGGGTTGGAAAACCTTTTTTTTTTTTTTGCAAGAGTTTTCAATGAGTTACCAGCACAGAAAAATTATTTTTATTTGTGTTAAAACAAATGAAAAATTTAATCTGTGTCTAAAAAGGAAAAAATATGTTTTTTACTATTTCGTTGCACTTTCCAAAGGCTGTAAAAATGTGACCAAATAAACGTAAAAAATAGATTTCTGTGACAAAAAAAGTGTTACACAATTGTGTAAAACATTACGAACAAATTTCTATGACGAAATTAAAAATACTATCGAAACGTCTGTCTCTCTGTCTCTCTGTCTGTCTGTCTGTCTGTCTGTCTGTCTGACTGTCTGTCTTTTTGCTTGTTGTTCCGGGTAAACACGAGAACCTCTGAACCGATTTTGGGTCTTATTCCACCAACAATTTGTGAAATTAAGTCAAAATATTCGATTATTTCTCTATTATTACACTGAAAAATATGAAATTAGGTTTATACGGTCACAGTCGGTTGGATCAATTTTACGCCTACCACCATAGCTCAGGAGCTTAATGAGATTTACAGAAAAAATATATAGCGTTACGTGTGGAAGGAATAATAGGTTATATAAAATCTGCCACACCCACAATTTGGAAAAATATTTAATTATTTCGCTAAAATGTTGCCTAATAACCATCAATTTAATATATGTGAGTTTGTAGGAATACTATCGATAACTCCGCCAAAAGTGGGCGTGGTTGGATCAACATAACACCTATAGCCTAAGCTCAGAAATGCCACAACGGGGAAGATCCGCTAACTATTTATCTTCGTTTCATTATCATTTATTTCAAATACGTTAGCATATGAGCAATATTACATAAAATAATATCAGGAGATATTTATATATCTAACATATATTTCTGTTCGAAACAAAATCCATGCAACGCCAGTTAGTTTATGCGTCTCTAATCTAAAGGAACAAAACATTATTTTATCTCAACTTCATTACGTCTTCCATGTGATTGTTTCAAGTGATGGAAAAGACAATATAAAAATTATTTAAATATGAACTCTGCAGCAGAAAAGTCACATTTGCATATCACAGCATTTTGCTCATAAATAGTTATGTAAATGTGAAAAATTACGAACAAAATTCGCGAAAAGAAAACCTCGACGAAAGGTTTACAACGCTTGGTTAACACATTTTTTTAAAAACGTTTGCCAACACAGAATAAAAAAAATATTGGTCCGCCGTCTGCAGACAGACAAAATTTTCGAATTACTTAATAGCAGCAACTCACGAGAATTGTTTCATAAGTACGAGTATCTTAAAAAAAAGCACATTGGTCCATGAGGACTAAGTGCTGTGGTTCCATACCAGCTTAACTCTAAACTCTTAAAAAGATTAACTTTTACAATCATTTTAAGAAAGCGAAGTTTGCTTTCTTTTGTATTTCAAATAATCTGTCAGTTTTATGGATAGCTACTGCAACATTTTGCTACATTTAAAGACAAGTTTAGAACAATGGAAGATTTTAACGAATTTTGTAGTTATTTACCACATATCAAATACGAGTTTGTGGTAAACGTATATTTCTGCTGGTAAATTGAACAATCAAAGTACATAAAACAGAGAATGCCAATAAGACTGCAGCATGCCAAGTACTCAAACCATAAACCGACATGAAAGCGTAAAAGAAGACTTTCAATTAAATTTTTGTTGATTTTCTAACAAAGTAGCGGAAATGTAAATTTGAAGTGTTCCGAGAAAAGCCAAAATTTCCTCTTCTGGAGGGTAAAATTGAAACTTAAAAAACTTAAGTTTACAAAAATTTAAACTAATTTATGAAATCGAATTAAATTCACACTGAGCAACAAAAGTTGGGGATGCAATTTTTTAAAATAAACGTATGTAAAATTTTAGAAGAGTCTACAATTTATATAAGAAATGTATATACATATGCATAGTAGTTTAAAAAAGTTGTTCTTTATATTAAGCAAGTGCTTAAATATAAAATTTACTTTCTTGTAGCTTAATTTCAGGAAGTTGTTTGTGATTGTCAATTGTATTCCTTAGTTTCAATAGATCTTTCTTGATGAGAATCTCACAAATACATTTTGTTTTTGTTTTCAAATCATTTCTAAATCCTATGGAGCTATTTTAGTTGTTTGTTGTCTTTGTGTTTGATTGTTACACACCTTGTCATAATCGATTTATTGTCAGGTTACACAAACGACGGATGATACCTTCGAAATGTTACACAACCTTGAAATAAACAAGTTTTGTGTATAACTTTGTGTAAGCTTAATTGAAAACGAAAAATTCCAACTGACAGTTGAGTTGTAAAACCACCGCAAAGTCTGATGAACTTTAGTTTTGACTTTTAAGCAGTCAATCGCATAGACGGACGGACAGACAGACAGACGGACGAATATACAGGCACAGCATGTTTACATTTGCGCATGTGCGCCCCAAGTTCAGCGACGTTATGAGCTGTTAAAAGTGGGCGTTTCTTAAAAAATCATAATAGATTTCTAATCGACTTGTTGTAGTTTGTGGTAGTGCTCAAATTCAACAAAATTTATTTTGATTTCAGGTGAACTCGATTTAGATAATATTGATAATTAATTAGATATGCATTAGACAGCACTAAAGCTGAAAGTTGAACTGGAAAATCTAGAATTTACATTTTTAAGAATGTATCCATACAATATTTGCATATTACAAAATGCGAATTGTAAGATTTGATGCCGTTCGTTACGTTTTTGGTATCGTACGATTTTAATTCACATGGTAACAGAGCCACAAACAAATCTAAAATTTAGACCGAAGTCGACTTATTCCATTTTTAAACGATATTTAAGTATTCAAAAGTAAATATAAGTACAACAGAAGGTATTTTGTAAATTCGTAATACTGATGTATCCGTATCTTAATATGAACCCGTTTCTATGCGGTTACTAATTTACATAAAATGTTTCGATCTCGTTGTAAATAGTATTTTTAAATTTTTTCTGTGCTACATTTGTTTAAAACACTTTCTGTATTCCGTGTTCTGGTCATGTCTATTAATGTACTCAGAAGTGCAATAAAAAAACGATTCCGTTCCGGTTACTTCTTATTAAAGGAAGTAACTTGGAAGTTTAAAGCTATCTTAAAAACGTGGTTTCGATTTAGATTCCATCCGATTTTCTGATAAAGATTTTTCATAAATCAAATCTTATCGTATTACGGTTCTCTACCTCAAAACTTAAATTATGCAAAACAACAATAAAAAGGAAACAAAGTAACAGTGGAAATAGTTAAAAGGTTCAAGTTTAAAAATTTGAACTATGTTAATACTCATTAAGTACTAAATTGATGAGTTTTGTTTATTTTTATATTTAAAAAAATTTCTTACCATTATAAGTTTTAATTTGGTTGTAATATACAATCAAATCGGTTCCTAAATTGCATCTGGTTTTCGGTGTTTAATTCTAAAAAATTCTATTTAACAATTTACAAACTTCCTAACAGACAAATTAGCATTGTTTAATTTTGTATGCCGCAATGAATTTCTTATTGCAACTCTTTCCACTTCTCAAGAGAAGGCAATACTTTAGCAATAGAGTAAACAAAAATTTTGCTGAAAATTTGACCGGGCGTTAGCGCGTAAGTCAGCATTTTATCGAATTCACTGCGATCTCTTTCACTTCTGAAGTAAGCTGAAAGAGTAGTTATTTTGTTTTTATTGCTACCATTCTCGCTTCCAATAGAAGAAAAAAGAAGTTTAATTTCTTTCCATAAGACATAAATGATCTATATTAAAGGGAATGTCTCATGTAAGGAGTCGTTATTTCTACTCTCATAGAACTATTGCTGATATTTTGCAATACTATTGCTGATTTTTCCTGTTGGGTCTTTCCCCTTCAAGATCTGAACATACATACTATATTTTAGTTTAAAGAATACTTTTTTTAATGTATTCTATACGGAAATGTTTGAACTGGGAGAAGTCGGATTAAAAGTCAGAACTGTCAAATAACTCGCAAATAGATTTGCCAGATATTGCACTATCATGTGACATTTGAAAAACCGAAAGAATAATTGCTACTTAACAACAACAATAATATTAACAACAACAACAACAACAACAACATTTGCAAATGGATGAGTTAAATCAATCAAATAGCGATCAAAATCACAATTCATAATAGACGCGAATAAATCAATCAGAAGAAAAAGAATGAAGCGATAAATTCAGGTTCCACACGACAATCGCATTGGAAGGAGTTAAGTGAGCAGCGCTAATTGTCGACTCCGACGTTTAATTTGACGATTCGCGGAAATGTGCATTTATCTGTTGTTGTTGTTGTTTTTCTCTCTTTTTTTTTATAAATACAACAATAAACTATTGCTACTTGTTTAAGTTCTGTTTGTTGGAATATTTTAAAAACAATATTGACAAATGATTTTCAACGTGATTAATGACAGACGAAGAAGAAGAAAAAAGTTGACAGACAACCAAACCAAACCAAACTAACCAAATAAATACATACGTACATATCGAAAATGTCAAATTTTTGCGAGCTTCAGACTTTAATTTTGAATTTCAGTTAATTTCAGTTAATTAGCGTAAAAACCAACATTTTGAAGAACAAAAAAAAAAAATCATTCGCTGCTAATGATGAGTAAAATGAATTAATTATCAGCAACATTTGAAATGTTTCGCAACTTGACGGACAAATTTGAATAAAATCGCAATTAGACTCAATTTTATGCATTACATCCGATGGATTTTCACACCATTTGAACTCGAATTTAAATTTGAATTTGAATTTAAAATTTAAATTGTAATTTTTTATTTACAAACATACTTACATACATATAGAAATTCATTTTGCGAGCGAGCCGAGCGCCCTGATTCCCAGCAATTTGAGTGCGGGCTAAAGCCAATTTGACAGCTACTACAGTGATGCGAATAAAAAATTAAAGCGCAAACCACAAAAACCGAAAGCACCAACAACAACAACAACAACAAACAGCAACAAAAACTAGCAATAATAAAATTCGATAAAAATAATCATTTATATATTTAAAACCGAAAAGTGTGTCAAACCAAAAATGCAATTCGCTGCAAAATACAGTGGCGGAAGAAACCAACAAC
Source organism: Suillia variegata (assembly GCA_949127995.1). Taxonomy (NCBI): domain Eukaryota; kingdom Metazoa; phylum Arthropoda; class Insecta; order Diptera; family Heleomyzidae; genus Suillia; species Suillia variegata. The sequence continues at coordinate 21,012,103 of OX421844.1, forward strand.
TACAATAACAACAACAGTAACAACAAACAATAAGAAAACAACAACAACAGCAGCCGCAAAAATAACAAATCAATTGATTAAAAACAAAGAAAATATCGTTAGGTCTAACCTCAAAAGCTGTACACGAGGTCTACCTGTCTGACTGTGTTTGTTGTTGTTCTTCTTCTACTTTATTGTTGGCCAAATTAAAATTAGGTTTAAATGCAGACATTAAAATTATAATTTTTTTTTCGGTTTTTCAAGAATAAAAAATTGTTTCAAATCACTTTAATCGTGGATTGTCGAAAACAAAAACCGATTTATTCAATTCATACTCCAAACCGAAAATTGTGGATGCGGGTAGAAGGAGAAATCCGCGCGCAAATGATGATGGCTGGTCAGGAGGTTAACTCGGCTGATGAGTTGCCAAGTTGAGATTTCAACGATTTAGTTGGAGCTTTAAATAATAATTTGATAGTGTACTTTGGCTCCGGCACAGCTGGACTTGGTCACTTTTGTGAAGCGCGCCAATAACAACAATCGTTTCGTTTGTATGTGCTCATGTTGTTGTTTTTGTTGCTGTTGATGATTTTGATGATGTTGCTGATGATAACGCAAAATCAGAGATAAATTGACGGTTGGACGTATTGAAACGAAAAAATCTTCAAGATAATATCTCCATAATGAACGCGGAGTGCTTTGCTACTTACCTTACCTATGAAGAATTGCAATTTTAAAAACTATTATTAAGACTCTTTAAAGACGGAAGATTTGTTGGAATTTTTCCTTTTGCTATTCGTAAATTAATTAAGACTTGGCAAGCGATATTTAAAATATTTAAAAATAGTCATGACGTTCGAAAACGTATTTATGGAATAATAATGTTAACTGCACCTTAATAACTCAATCAAGGACTGTGGTGGTGTCCAAAAGTTATTGTCTATAGAAATAGTAGAGTGCACAACAATGTAAAAGTCGATAAGTTGCTGAGGCATTTGCACCTTTGGCATTAATTAGTCAAACAAGCAACAAGCAACAAGCCACAGTGTCGATTGTTATTAAGTACTCTAAGTAAACAAAGTTGATTTTGGAGTTCAAGAACATGAATTTAAATTAAAAAAAAAAACGTTATATTGCATTAAGTAGTATTAGAAATGAACTTGAAAACTAATTAAAACTAATAAAGCAATTTGGAAAGTAACAAATTAAAAATATAAAACTAACAACACTTTTAATTTGTGGTTTTTATTATTGTTAATAAAATCGTTGCTAAGTGAACAATTATCTTGTGGAAACATTATTTGATTAACAGAGAGAATAGAAATATGTTTTTGCATATTTTTAATGCATTTATAGGCACAACATTGCATATTTTGCATATTTGCAACGTGGCAGCTTTGTGCTTTGATTTGACTTGTAAAATGTTCTGATTACAACTTACAGTATTACCCGCTTACATGCCTCTCCCTAGAATGCACAGATAGGTGGATACTTAAGCGGGTTAGGCACTTGCAAAAATCTCTCTTAATTAGCTCAAGGCAGTTCATTACATCAGCGCTAAAGTAACTCAAGGCAGTTATTTATACCCGCTTAAGAACAGTAATGCAATTTTATCAACCCGCTTAAGTGCTCGTTGATACATAAGTGAACATTTTATTTTTAAATTAAATTAATTAATTAAGTAAAATCATCGATTGCGATTGTCGTTAGTATTCTCAATTTTCGATTTTTGGGTTTTATTAAAATGTTTGAATTCAAATGTACATTTAAAAGAGGAAAAATTAAGGTACATTTTTTATCAAAGTGAAAGTATAGTGGGCAGGTAAGCGGGTGAGGCACTTAAGCGGGAAAGCTCTTAAGATAGGAGATTCATATATAAAATATGAAAAAAAGACAAAATCCTCAACAATTGGTTACTTAAGCGGGTTGTGCAATTAGGAGCGGAGGTGCTTGAGCGGGGAATACTGTACTTACTTAACTAACATTAACTATCAGATGCGATCAGCGGTAACTCTGGTTTTAGATATAGAAAGTTCAATTTCAAAACTTTCTTGGGATCCCCTGTTAAATACGTTTCTGAGGGTTGCTACCTCAAACTTAGTTAATAATTGGGGACAGTTGTACCCACTCCGGTCACCGGTCATGTTTAAGTATGTAAACGCTTGCTTGGTGTTTATTTAAAGAAATCAGCAGAACAAAATTTTTAGTTTTAGTGTTATTATAACAATAAAATGAAAAAAAAATAAAATTTGAATTGCGTTGACTTTTCTGCTCACGCTGAAGCAATTCTGTCATTCCATTCCATTCCATTCAATGAGAAGTTACCATGGACCTGAGTCATTCGGTTATTTTTAATGCAGGCAAGCGAGCGAGCGAGCGGCATGTGCTTGTAATTTATTCCCCCTTACTGTATTATTCCACAATTTTATAATTACTTTACCACACAAATTCCGCGTTGTTGTTGTTGTTGTTTTGCTGTTTTGTTGTTTTTCGCTGAAAATTCTTTGACAATCGAAGTCAAATTCACTTAAGGCGAACATTTTGCCGCGTGATTTAACTTAATTAGGGTTTCGCGTTGGGGTGCCATTTCCACCGACAACAACAACAACGACAACAATTACGACTACCGCAACAACAACAACAATTGTATAAGGAATGTGTAGTTTATTATGTCTTAATTTATTTAATTATATCACGATGTAATTACAGAAATTCGGACATAATTAACAATTAACGTAATTGAAAGAATAGAAAAATGTTGCCAGGATATCTCCAAAATGTTTGTTGTTTTTTTTTTTGTATTCCACGTGTTAAATATGAAAATTTTCGGATGAGGATTGCTGAATATCTCGCAAATGGTTTTACAATCATTTGTAAAACTTGACTTAATTTTATAAATTTTTTTGTTTTTTAGGTTTTAATTTGCCATAATTTTAGTGTTAAAAAAAAAAATATAATTAAAATATCAAAAGTTAACAAATAAGAAGAAGAAAGAAGGAAAAGAAAAGATATTCCGATGCAAAGCTGATACTTATTGCCCCAATTAGATCGGCTTTAACTTCTGCGTACAATTCGTGTAATTTGGGTTACAAATGATTCCGTGTGTTAGCCTCGCAGAGACCAGTGTACTGGGCAACATGAAGGAACGCGTCAAGGAAATGAAAGTCTTCGGGTGTCGCCTGAATTTCTGGAATAACATCGGACACAGTCTGACGGGCTCAAAAGGTAATGCCCTACTGAAGTACTCGTATACAATATACATTGCTTTGGTAGTATATATAGAAATTTTTATAATATCAATGTTGCAGCAACATATTTTTTATTCGGCAACAATGTTGCTTCATCATATAACAAAATATTTAAAAAAGCTGTTATGGATTTACTGTGTTTAACTTAAGAAATATTGTAAAAAAATATTAATTTTGTTTGTAAACTTAACAAAAAAAACTATTTTTAATGTATCAACATTTTTTGAAATGTTTCAGAGACATGTTGCGAGGAAATTCCCTCCAGTCGTTGACATGTTGGCAGGTTATAATCACAGTAACTCAATAAAATTAATATTAAAAATGTTGCAGCCACGTGCAAAATTGGAAAATAATTTTAAATTATTTATGGCAACTATTTTAAAATTGTTGCTTTAAAAATGTTGCCGCAACATGCTGTTAAAAACCCAACAAAATCAATATAAATATATTATTTGTAAATGTGCTGCTGTATAGTAAAATAAAATCAATTACAAGTCCGATTAGTTATTTGCATAAAAATCATATTTAACATTTTTTACTCATAGTTTTTGTTGTTGCATGTTTTGTTGCGGCACGCTTTTGCCACACAACAAAGCGCAACAACAAAATGCTGCACTGTCATGCAAAGCGACATTGATGTATGCATTTATGTATTTATCATAATAAATTGTTAAAGAGTTTTTGATCTTGTATTATTCGCTTTGTCGATTCATTTTGATTTTATGCTTTAATCATTGGAGGTAGCGATTGGATTTGACCGCATTTTGATTATTATGCATGTAAGAAATGAATATCGGAATTGAATTTGATTGAGTGGCTCGGTGGAGTCATTTTATTCAAACCTGTTAAAAGTTGCATCAAACCAACCAAAATTTGCAACTTATTTAAATAAATTATAAAATTTTGCATATAACTTTCCTTCAGTTATTTTGATTTGACATTTGACATGTTGCAGCAAAACATTGCAACCAGGTTTCACACTTCTCCAACTTGAGCAAGAAAAACAAGCCCAAGCACATTGAAAGCGTTTGATATCGTTTATATCGCAGCTAATTATACGTTACAAATAACGCTCGCACAATTTCCAAACGTCATTCTTCGCTTTGAAGCGCTTAAATTATGAAACACGTAATTGCAGCATGCAGCAAACAAAAAATAGTTTTGCTTCGTACAGCAAATGTTTCATTATAAGGCAAAAAGAAAATGCAAATGATATGCATCACGTGCGAAGGCCTCACATCCTCCGCCGCCGCCGCCGCCGTCGCTGCCGCCATGCAACTAAATACTTCTTTAAAAGCGAAGTTCTCGTTGTACTGCTTGGGCACACATACATAACAATTACCCTTCCCTCCCTCATGCCGCCACATTACAAGCATCACTTGCAACTAAAGTAGGCGAAAAATACAAACGGACGGGCCCCTCGTACTCGTCTGAAGTCGCGCACTCGCAAATGAAGGCACATGATGATGCCGCCACCACATCAGATGGCGACATGTTGCGCCGCCACCACCTGCACATGCTGGCGATGCCAGTGCGGCGATAAGGTTAGGATGCGCGATTATGAAAGAATGGTAATTGAAATAAATTGTTGACTGCATCGGAATGGCGGGCGAATCGGCAAATCGTTTGCCAATGCATGCGCCATGAATGCGATTGCAAATCGCTGCGAGCGCCTAACCCATCTGGGAAGGCGCTCGCTGACTAAAGCGAGGCAGCATATATTTCGGAATCTTACGAGGCGATTTTCAACATGCTTCAAATTATTTGTGGCAGTCGTAGAAAGTGTTAAACACTTTTAAAGAGCGCAGAGCAAAATCAACTTTTGTCGAGGTCAAATTTTCACTTACCACATGCCAACAACAAAATATCTCTTTTGGCATTGCAGTTGTCCAATTCTGGTGTCAATGAGATTATCTTGTAAAAATGAATCTGTCTGATGCTGTCAGATGGTTTTGGACAATTCCACGTTGATCCAGAACGTAAAGTGAAATGCTTCGTGCAACTGACACTTCACTCGTTCCACCACCAAATATTACAGTTAAAATATCAATTTTTTTTTACACCCAATGCAACAACAACGTCAACGCTCCAAAAATTTAAAATCTTCGCTAAAATTTCGTTGTGGAAAAAATCATTTAACCAATTTGTTTCTGTACGTAAAATATTTAGTCACGATTTTGTAAGCGTATTTAAACTTGTTGGTGTATCTCGTTTGGTTAAATGTCGAAGTAATCGTTTTGCCTTCTTCATAACCCTTAACAAGTGCAACAATAGATAATAATTTTTTAATAATAATAACAATAACAACAATTGGTACTTGTAATAAAATTAAAGCTTCAATTTGTAAGTGACCGCATTAGCCTTTGTGACCAAAAAGAAAACGAAAAAAAAATAATAATTTCGCGCACAACCATCGGCCAACGAGAGCAACGCGACAAAAGTCACAAGCTGGCCACAGCCCGCCGCCGCCTCCGCCGCTGTCGCCTTTGCATTCCTTTTGAACTTTTGCGCACGCGCGCGCTCCTTTAACAACTTTTCTCGAAAAAGCGATCACCAAAGCGACGGAACAACGACCACGAAAGACGTCAAATGCGCGCGGCGGTGCTCTTAACTAGCTTATTTTGTTGTTTTTGTTTTTATTGTCACGCAGTAAAGTTTTATAGCAAATGCAAATCCTTTGTCTAGGTTCAGTTTAACTGCGGACTGAGTGCGCCGCACACAAAACCCAGCCTGAGTTTGGCTTAGAGCGCGAGCAAGTGTTGCCAAACAATTGCAAATATTTGTGGTCATTGTTCAAGTGTGCCCGTTGCCCGCTGCCTGCCCGCTGCTGTCTGCCACACACAAAAGCGCCACGTTTTTATGGTCGCTTTTAGGTTTAGATGTCAATCAAAAAACGTCAAAAGCGAGAAAAATGGGCTAAAGGCATTTTTAATTTACTGTTGTGAGGGTTACAATATAAAACACACACACACACAACTAAGTCATACACGAATTGTGTCAAAAAGTTTTGGGTGCACTTTGAGATAAATGCGAATTCGTTTGTGTGCCTCTGATGGCCGATCTAAAGCGCAGATTGAACACGTGCCTCGTGCCTTGTCGGCCTGCAAATGCGCGCTGAGTGACTGTACGCGCGCGCGCCCCGAGATAAAAGTCAATTTGTGAGGTGCCATAAAATCGGCAACACTAATTTTACGAGTATAGCACAGTGCTAATTTCTTTCTTTTATTCGAATTTAGAAAAAGTTCCATACGAAATAGGAAAATATTTTTTTTTACTTGTGACTGTTCTACAGAAATTTGTCATACAAATCAGAAGCAGTAAAAAACGTTTTAATGAAACTTCTAAAAATATTCAGTATAAGTATATATGTACATATGTATATATCAGGCATGACCAAATTGCGGCTCTTATAATATGATTTAATAAAATCAATTATTATATTATGACAGTTTTACATGATCTACAATAATAACAATCATGGTAAATTTGGTAAATAAAAATTTGTTGGCTCCCGTCACGACAGATTATTGGACTTCGACTCTTCTTGGAGTGAAGCGTGGCCAACCCTGGTATATATAATCAAACTGTTTTCTTTTAAACTTTGAATTATAACCTATTAAAATATAATTAAATTTTACACTTTTTCACTACATTTGAATGGAATTTACTTTTTTAAGACTGCAACTTTTAAGATAATCAAATATCACCAACTAAGTTCAACGATTGTCTCCAATTAAAGGAAGCTTGTGATATCGCTATGGACATAGTTTGGACTATTTGAAGCATTCGCCGCCTGTCTAAACTAACCTTCAGAAATCTTTATCGTTTATAGTTTTTCTCAGAGCAGGACTTTTATCCTTGTTAACTTTTGAAGAACTCTTTAATATTCGTTGACTTTAATAAGCTCAGACTCATTTATCTTCTAAAAAACTCAACATTTTGTTCGCTCTTTAATTATTTTGTATTCTTTTCTTAAATAAGTACGTCCAGAAGATTCTCCAATTCGTTCTCAAGTTTCCTATCCTAAATTTGTCCATGTCGACCTCTGCGTCTGCTGCCTGGCGTATTTCACGTGGTGGCTCGTCTGGCAATGACGCATTAATTTTAAAATTTTATTTTGACATTTGGCGCGTTAGAAATCGGAATTCCGCTAATACATAAATGTTTCTTTTTGTTGTTCTCTTCTCAGCATGAAAATGGAAACGTTAAGGCAGCATTAAAACAACATTGAACGAAATTGTTTACATTGACAAGACAACAACTTTGACGAGAATAGAAATCACCATTAAATATTTCCTAAATATTGAACTTTAACTTCGGCGCCATAAAATTCGTTAATTATAGTACATAAACATTTATCAACGCGTTAGTAAAACGCAAAATTCTTTAATAGTAAACTTCATTTTAATTAAATTTAAGACCCAAACCCAAGAATTTATAATTATCAGATGAAAGGCTTTTCGCGTCCGCGTCCGCGTCCATGTCAAATTCTTTATTAAAAAATCGACAAAAACGACTTCCTATCGAACTAAGTGTTAGTTAATTTAATAAAAAAAAGCTTCCTACAAATTTTGCTATTAACGCAGGCTAACTAAATCAATCACAATTTTTCAAAGCCAACGGCAGGCAGACGGACAGGCAGACAAAACGTTTTAAGAATGCCAAACGAAATATGCAAACACAAAAACAACAACAAAAGCGATTATTGTGTGGTAGCATTTATAAATATTTTTTTTAATTTTATTTACCAGCAATTTTGCTATAAAATACTTGGCTATAAAACACGCCCGCTAGCAATTTCAGCATCGCAATAAAGCGAAAATATTTCCAAGTGAATAATAACAACAACAACAACAAAAAGAAGAAATAGTTAAATGGAAGCTAGCAAATCGCGCTAAACAATAGCAAATCAGTCAGCGATTTAAATATTGATAAATCTGCAATGCTGTCAATTTGCCATAAAATAATCTTGGCTAAAAAAAGTTTAGTATGCAAAGTAACTAACTTAAAAAAAGAGAAGAAGAGAAGAACTTTATATAACGAAGTTACCCATACGCCATGAAATTTCATTAGTTTTCCAGAGCAGAGCAGCACAAGAAAAACGTGAGCTGTCGTCGCTGAATGCCTTCCGACGACACCGTGACACACCCACAATTTCGGCGACGACGAACGCTCGGAGTAGGCAACGGCGACAGACGACAGACGACCGACGAAATGGGCAGCTGTTAGTTGTGCTTACACGAGAGAGAAACGGCTTTTACTATAATAGCTTACCATTATGCAATGAAGCAGCAGATGAAACAGCAGACGTGGAGCAGAATAACTTTAAGCTTTAATGCCTCGACTGGCTACATTGCGCCCCGTCTGTTGTATTGTGGCCTCTGGGTTAGGTGCCTCCATAGCTGGCAACATTACCGCAAACGCCCACTAAAACTGCTCACTGAGTACTAATGAGCTTAAAGCAGTTTGCGGTCGGTGTTGCCGTACGTTGCGGTACAAGAATTGCTTCGTCGACAACAATAACGAAGCAGAAAAGTTAATTAAGCGCAGCTCCCAACTCTGTAGCTGTAGGTGAGGGCTTTGATTAAATGTCGATGTTGTCAGCTGGAGGGGGGACGTCTTCATGTTGTATGTAATCCAAAAAAAAAAGATCCTTCTTTGTTATTGAAATGGAATTTTGCAGTTGATTCGTTTGTTCGAGTAGCCTTTAAAATATGGAAATTGCTGTTGAGGCAGTTTTGTTTCAGATTTATGGACATAGATGACAATGGAAGTATTTTCTGGAGATCAACACTTTTAAATATAAATTCTTATTTTAAAATTATGCAAAATAACTTATTTTGGTTTAAATATTTAGTATTAAATATTCCGATATTTGTTACTTCGCTTCCTAAACTGAAACAATTCAACTCGACTTTAATTGAGTTTAAATCGAGTTAATTTTAAATTATCTCAGCTAAAATATTAAAAATATTCAAATTCCACTTCTAATTCCCATTTAGCATTTAATCTTCATTAAAGCAAACAAAATAAAAAAAACGTATAAATAAAATTGAACGTATCTAGAGTGACATCAGCTTCCGCATCCGCTAATCCCAAAGCGTGGGCGTTGGTGTTCCTTCCCAAAAAGCATTTCAAATACAAAGAGCCAACAAGAGCAGCTAATGTCAACAACGAAAACCGCTTCAAAAAATGAAGCAGAAAAAAATGCACTTCTTAAAAATATTCAGAAATATTTCAAAATGTTCCCCCCACCCCTCGTGCCACGAAGAAAAAAATTGTAAATTTTAATATTTGCTGTTGTTGCATTTCGACGACGATCGCGCAGCAGACATTTTTATAATTTGTGTCAGCATGTCCGTCCGTCCAATTGTCATGACAATTTAACGCTGCTTAAGTTTCGGTCGGCTTAAAGCGGCTTTAAGCTGGCAAAAATGCGGCACATGCCGGCATGAGTCTCGCAAACGAATTTATTTGTTTCGCGCTCGAATGACAGTCGAAATAAATCACAAGCAAACGTTCGAACGTTCAAGCATAAAACAAAAAATGCCAGCATAAAAAAGTTACGTGCTTTGAATTTGGAAAATCAGTTATTATTTTTTATATATACATACATATATATTTAACTGACATATTTTCAGGTAGGAAACAAATATAAAAATATTTTAAATACATTTCTTTTGGTTGGCTTTAAAAGCACATTTAAATAGAGAAGAAACTTCCTTCCTGTCATGTGGCGTGTCATCAAATTAGCCTGATTTAATTCAATTAGATCTAATTAAGTAGCTATTTTAGCGACTAATTAAATTAGCTTAGCAAAAAACCGAAAAGATAGCAATAACAAAAAACAACAACAACAACGAATGTGCGTGCGTGCCTCACGCAGAGCGACTTGGAAAAGTTGTGTGAACTTTTTCGCGCCCACTTCAAATGCGTCAAATCGTAAAAACAAAACGAAACTTCGCATCAACGTAGCCGCCGCAGTAATAAAATATTATGACGCTTTGTTCGAATGCTTTCACAGTGATACAATTCCTCATTTTACTCGGATATTGCCTAGTAGTGATGACGTTTATCACGTGCTGACGTGCAACATCGACATTACACAGAATAAAAAGCAAAAGAAAATTCTTTAAATTAAAGTCAAAAAGCGAAAAAACCGAAATGGGAGCATTAATTTTGAAACAGAGTGTAATTAAACGCAAACGAGTTGTCAACACGTCACATTCAAGAAGAAATTATTTTCATATTTTTCAACTACAAATTAAATTAAATTTTTAACACTCTTGTCGATAAATGTGCTAAGTGCAATTAATAGCGGAATAAGAGAATCGATCTGAATGAACCCTTCCCCTTAGGTTAGGTTAGGTTGTAATGGATTTCTCTTTAAAGAGATTCGCTTTGACTAAAAGCCGAAATTTACACAGATGGTTCAAAATTTTTGAAAGAGAGGGTAGTGGGGTCTTTTCTGAAGCTCCTCTAAGAGCCCTAAAATCAGTTAAAATTGCATCAAAAACTGTCCTAAGCTGCTGCTGCAAATCTCTATTAAATTTATACCACTATCTGAACCATCCTGTACTGTTTATAAAATAAAGAATATTATTATTTTTTTTAACATGCAAATTTTTCAAAACTTTTCAAGTGAACATAATTTTTCTTTGATTTTTAAAAGGTTGTTCTTGTTTTTAAAATTGTTATATTCTTAATAAAATAAATCATATTAGACAACATTTTATGGACAAGCAAAAATATTCGATTACATTTTTATCAAAGATTGTCAGATCAAATTTTCACTAAATTTTTGTAGATTGGAGCAGTCGTAAATCTTAATATGTATGTATATAAGAGTCAAAATCGCTCCTCACCTTATCTTAAAAAAAAAAACAAATGCTACTAAGGACACCTTTCGTTAAATATTTACTTTAATAGCATAACAACCGTAAGTCGGTTTGGCCGAGTACAGAATAGCGCGACAGCTGAATCTGTTTTATGCGCTGAGACCCGTTACAGATACCCAGCGTTGACAAGTTTTGCAACACTTGGGCTCTCTCTCTCTCTCTCTCTTCCTCGCGTTCGGTTTCCACCACGGGGTTCCCTCTCGTAGATCTGCGTTGCCTGTTGCCTGTTGTTACCCATACGCACGACATGATCAAGCCCAGCCCGTGGATTTTAATGCACTTTACTACGTCCATGTCTTTGTATAACTCGGACAGCTTGCTATTCCACCGAATACGAAACTTACGAAAAATTAATGTCTTCTCTTTCTTCTCTTTGTCCAATTGCAATTAGTTTCTCAGACGTTTTAATTTGAACGATATTTCGAATAGAAAATCAGTATTTTAGATAAAATTTGTTAATGTAGAAGTGAGTAACCACTCGAATAATTGTTACGATCTATTTTTTTGTACCCTAAATGTCTGGTAAATAACCTTGAACATTTAGTTAAACTTTTTGATTTATTTAAATTCTTTTATAGGCCATTTTCAAAAAGTATTAAACTGAAAATATCAGCAACTTTAAATAAATTAAAACGAAACAAATTTTATGAGTGTAAAAATAATTCCAAATCGAATCTAAGAGATCGCGTGTGTGCCGCCAATTAATTATGCTAACTTTCAAGACAAATCGCTGATACTGTCTGTCAGCAACATGAAACGACGGCGACGTCCTTCAGCAAAAAACTGAAAATGAAATAAATTTGCAGTTTTGTGAAGTATCACTTTTATATTTTGTTGTTGTTGTTTTATTTTTTATTGTTTTTATTTATGAGGAAAACTACAAAAAGCGAAGAACAATTAAATAAAATAATGCAAGTTGACAAGTGAGCGGTGCATTCTAACAACAACAACATTCACTAGTAAGAGAATTGTCGCCAGCTACGCAGAAGCTCAAATACCCAACACTATTTTAGAGTCACCAACAAATTTTAAATCGAATTCGCGCAATCTTAATTTGAGTTAGAACGAAACAATCTTTAAGAAAGCCCGAAGGTTCTTAAATTTAGACTAAGATTTTTCTCTTGGTGTAGCACATGTGTATGTACTATATCTAGATATTGAAAGTAACCGTTATCTTTATCCGCTTAAAACGGTAAAGTGATCTTGTTTTGTCAGATCTTGTTTAACTCAAAGGAGCTCACATACCAAATTTCAACTCGGTATCTCTTAAATTTCGTCTGTACTCTTGAGGACAGACATACAGTCATTCCTTAAGGTCGTTAGAAATGTTAGAAATAAAATACCAAACTAAATACACCCTGCGGACCGTGCTTGCGCATGGTGTTGGGTATAGAAATATGAAAAAAATAATAAAGCCGCGCAGAAAATACTTCATTTGGCACGCTTCGCCTTTAATGATGGAAACTCTCCCACTTTAGCGTGTAGAATGAACGTATCGGTTTCTTGGCGCGCATTACAAGAAGCAATCGCGCGAGCCACGAACGTGTCGCCAGCAGCTTTTAGCCTCTTACGAGACGACGACGACGACGATGATCGACGGCAGTTCGAAGCCACTTGAAGCGCGTACGCGATATGCCAGGCTAATAAAGCTCAAAACGCGCACGTAAAAAGTAAAAAAAAAAAATGTTGCCACACAACCTACGCAGGTTCTGCGATAGTTCGCACATTTGTTGCGTTTTTCTACACGATGCAACAATTTTACGACACCCGAAAGTGTTAAAGAAAACTTTTAAATATTCTATTAAGCTGTTTCAGGCCGAGATAAGTCATTTGGTATTAGACCAAAATTATTCAAGTTTTTTTTTTATTAGCCAAAATTAACAAAGATTATATTTGAAGTTAAAAAGTCTTTCGTTCTAATGAGACTTTTTTCAGCATTGTATTGTAATATTTTAGAAATTTTCCAAAATTGTTGCGAAAAAGCACGACTCTGAGAAGTATCTAATCTCTTGTTGTTTCCAACTTACAGTACAATTTTTAGTAAGTGTACTTTACCAGATATTTTGAGTATAAAAAAAAAAACGCTTCGCGGCGGTTGGGGAATTTCGCATCAGTTTGTGGGAGTCATAAATAATTAAATTTATCTTAAAATTATTTTTTTATGGCAGTAAAACTCTTTCCAAAAGTTGTTTCAAGTAGCTTTAAAAATGCAAGTCTCCACAATGCATCCATCAGATGTCTCGAATTATCTGATTTTATTTTGAAATTGTTGCATTGTGCTGATAAAAAATGTCTAGGGTCTATTTTTTTATTGACTGGCCAAAGTTGTTTTTTCTTGGTTTTCAATTTCAAATAATCGCTTGAAGTTATTGTTTTGAGTTACAGTTCAATGTCGGAGTTTAAATACTTTTTTCGGTTTTCAGATACAACAAACAAAAGAAAACGATTTGCTGCAACAATTAAATTTGTTGTTTTACTGTGTGTGTGTGCGGTTAATTGCCGCGTTGTCTTGGCTTGACTTGACTTTTCTGCGTAGTTACTTTGCGTTTGTACTTGTGTGGCCTGGTCTGGGCTTGACATAGTTTCTGTGCGCAAAAATGTCGTTTCTGTAGGAATTCAAAAAAATAAAAAAATAAAAGATAACATCTCAAATTAACCGAATTGGCTGTAAACATGCGTGTTGGTTAAGTAAACTATTTGTAGATGACAAGTCTAATTCTTAGTCTAAAAGGTTATTTGTATTTTTATACCCTACACCATATGCTAACAATTAATTTTCTACGACAGCTGAAGATAATTCTGTTATGTACTAATTTCCTTAAATTTAACAACAACAAAAATTTATATTAAAGAATGTTTTTTAACAACCATTTCCTTTAGTAAGCGCCAATGTTAACTCAACTCAAAACAATGTTTAATTAAACATAAACAACAACAAAAAAAAGACATTTACATCTTAAGCTTGTAACTGCCGCAAACTGAACACACCAAACCACTTAACAACAAAAACAACATCTTGTAAATGTTGCCATGACAATGCCGAAGACAACATTAACCCTTTGAAGCACTCACATTACCCAGTGCTGCCTACAGAAAACTCAACTTACGCCATGAAAAAAACGTATTTTTAATTAATATGCGAAGTCGAAGACGCGAATAATTTGCATGTTAAAACTGTTTTTTTGAGCATACAAACAACGGTTACTACACACAGATATCTATATATTTATCTATCTATATATATATCTAGCTATCTATCTATCTATCTATCTATCTATCTATCTATCTATCTATCTATCTATCTGTCTATCTATCTGTCTATCTATCTGTCTACATATCTATCTTTCATTTATCCATTTTTTATTCTATATACCCTTTGCGCCCACCTCTTTTTGTAAAACTAATTTAAAATATTCGATTTGTTCACTAATATAACTTCTAAAAATGAAATTTGGTATCTTAGTTTGTAGGTTCAACAACTTCACCAAAAATGGGCGTGATTTGGTCAATACTGCCCACCGCCGTACAACTGCAAGAACCGAGAAGTTCCGCTTACTAATTATCTTGCACATATTTACATTCAAAGCAAACGCCGGACACTATAAGCTAGTAAATAAAATGTTATTTTTAAAATATCAACCTGGAAAAGTGTTTATATCGTTGTTAATTTGTGTCTGTGTGTACGACGTCTTAACAGTGTCATAGTAACACATTTAAAAGCGGGCAAGTGTCGCTATTAACTGACAGCGAGACAAAAACTCGAAACATGGCTAAAATGGTGCATTGCAATTGGCGCTTTCGTTGCGCCTGGCGCAAAACAATAACAAGAAATTAACAAATTACAATAAAATCAACAACAATAACAAATTGTGTGTCACAAACACGTTGCCACGACACTAAACAAAAACAAAGAACCGAATCGCGAATCGTCTCAGCAAATAAAATAAATCGGTTTATTAATGAAATCGCATCTAAAAGTAAAAAAAATTGTCAACCGCGTCGCTTATCAATTCGCGTTGACCTTCGTCGTGTCTATTTATTGTTTTATTTTTTTTCATATTGGTTATTTTTGGTTAAAACGTTTTTTTCCTCGATATTGTCAATTCGTTTTGATTGTTGAAATATTAAAATTTTTAATTTTAGTGAAACCAGTTTAAAGTGAATGTGGTCAAAATGCAAATTTTGCTGACGCTTTTGCGGTTGACACCAAGCGTAAACCAGTTCAACAACAACGCTCGAAATGTTTGGTTCAATAAAAGTAAAAAACAACAATGGTTTTACCATTGGTTAAGTGCCGCTGCAAAAGCTTCCCAAGTTGCGTTTCATATGCGAAAAACTTAATTAAACTTTTGCATGGCGAAATAAGAGACAAATTGTTTTACTTTTTAACTATTTAACTATTAATTTAATGTATTTTAAGTGGGCGCCCGTTCTTTCATCTTTGCCAATCTTAAAGGTTCCTTTTCTTTGTGGCTCAAATTAAGCTTGAAATCGCTCAACTCTTTCACAAGCGTTTTGTATTTCTCTTTATGAGCCTGAAATGTTTTCACATCATCAACGAGATGATAACTCGTTAACTACTTAAGTGATGTGAAAATGTTAAATGACATTAAATGACGTTTGCTACTGTCGTGAATGACGTGACTGGTCATCAATGTGACTTCAAGTTTTCTCTCAGTTCGTTTACTTGGCTCAGGGTCTAGGCCCGATTAATCGCTAAATATGCAAATTTATTTTTCACTCAACCAAAGAAGTTGTTGTAAACATCATTTTATTACCATTACTATTATTATTGTTATTGTTATTACAGTTTTAAACATTTCTAATAAATTGTTTTTGTTTATTTTCAGGTATGTCTATTCCCAAACTTAATCTATGTTGTTTGGTAATTATGAACTTTTTGTCGGTCTTAATGAAAAAGAAGAATCAGCTGAATGTGATTCTTGAAAATATATCTACATTATAAATAGAAGGCCTCTTCCCTTAAACCACGAAACTTCGCAAGTATGCGAATCTGATAGAAGAACTATCAAAAATTGTATGAACGATAGTTTTCGCGAGCCTCGAACATATTCGAGCCAAATTAGTTGCGAAAACTGCCTCGCAAAGTTGCTCGTATGTTTCGTTGTTGCCTGTTGTTAAAATAAAACCAAAAGTTAGAAAATGACAGTTGAAAACACTAATTCAAAAATAACAATAGGCAACTAATTAAAAACAGCTGTTTTTTAAATCAGCTGATACGATGTTTACATTTGAAAAAAGTACTCAAATGGCGTATAAAACAACTGACTGAACTTTCAAATTGCTGAGTTTCACAATTGTTTTCGAAGTCGTGTCGAAGTGCGTTCCCGAAAAGTGGCTTGCAACTTTTCGAGCTTAACAAGTTTTCCAGTTTTCGCGTTTAATGGAATTGCCCTAATATTATTTTTTAAGTTTTCAAATACGAATTAAAAAAAAAAACGTTCGCTAAAACTGGATAATGTCGATAATCGGTCGATCTCTAGTTAAAAGTTAAAACAGGGTGGTTCAGATGAATATTTGCGAATAAAGTGTGCTCCACTAATTGAAATGGATATAGGCAAAAAATATACAAAACCAAAAGAAATCTGCTCAAACGATTGATGATTGATTTTATATGAAGTTTTATGGTTCGTAAAGATAACTTCCAACGTCACTTTTGAGATACTTATTAAAACAAATGTATTTGCATGAAACTCCTTTCTAATACAAAAATATCTTAGCAAAAATCGAAAAAAAATTTATATTGCAAATCACATTTTCATTTTCGTATTGGTTTTCCAATCAATTTTAATACCCAACTCCAACTGGGGGAAAAAGTACTTGTCGTGATCAAAATACTCTCACATGATTATGAAGTTCACATACACATTGACACACATGCACATACATGCACACACAAATGAAAAATGTTAATTAAATTAAAATTAAGGTTAAATGTAATTTCCGAAAGCTCAAAGCGTGAGAATTTTTTTAAAGCACAACAATTTGTTGTTTTGCGTTTACTTGTTGTTGTGATTTTAGTTGGGAAAATATTTGCATTATTTAAGCGCAAATAAAAAAACGAAACGAAACGAAATCTTAGAAGAATAAATTAAAAATTCGAATATGCTTGGCAGACGCACTAACTCGGTGCGTCTGTCCGTCGTTGTGTCTGTCTGTATGTATGTCTGTATGTCTGTCTGTCTGTCTGTCTGTCTGTCTGTCTGTTTGTCTGTCTGCATGCAACACGATTTGAACTTGCAAATTGACAGCAATACGAAAAACAACAACAACAATAACAACAAATTCAAACAGGAAACAATTCATTCGAAAAACATTGTCAAGGCACAGTCAAGTGTTGCCACCTTACTTTAATTCATTTGTGTTTTTATGCCAATGTTGTTGTTGTTGTCGTTGTTGTTATTATTATTTACTTCATGTGAAAAGAGGTTAATAACATTTTCGCATGCGAAAAATATGAAAACAAATAGTAAAAAAAAAGCATTTGTTGTTGTTATTGTTGCTGCCATTAACGATAATTTATGTTGACATTCATTCGTTTTTTTTTTAAATTGTTTAATTGAATTTGTTGCTGCCTGACAATTGACGCATTTTAATTGAATTTTTCATTTAGAAAAGAAAAAAATTTACAAAATTTCAACTTGAACCTTCAAATTCAGAAAATAATTTTTGCTAGAACTCTGTTTTTTGTACTCTTCGAACGTACAGTGTCGCTAAAAAATGAATTTAGTGGAAAAGAGAATTGTTCTCTGTCCCTTCTCATTTACAAAAATTTTTAAAAATTAAGAACTATTTTTCAAAATATGTTGATTACATAAAACTGTCAATTAACTAAATTTGGTTTATAAATTGGAGCGTGAAACAAAACTCTCAGCAGTTGAGCCTCAGCTATTAAATTAGCACAAAGCGCTGTTTAAACAAAGGCAATACGTATATGGGAAAGCAGTTCCATACGAAATTAGTTTACAGGTGAAGTGGTTAAATTATTCAACCGTTAGTGCATATTTTCAATAAATGCATATTTTTGCATATTTTATTAGGTGTACAAATAAGTTTCCGCCGTTTTGAGAAAGATGGCGTGGCACGAGGTTTACGTTGGAATTCGCAGATGGTAACCTACTTGAAAATTAGTTTGTTTATTCCAGAACAACATAACCTTATCATGTTATTAAGTTCGCATTAGCATCATATATTTTTCTTCATCTAAAAATGTCTCAATTTGAGCCCTAAGAACTAAGTGTCATTTGCGGGAACTTTTAATTTATTTTTTTATAATAATTTAAAAAAATCTGCTGCTGAGTCGCATCGATTGCTCGTAGAAGCATATAATGAGGATGCTTTGAGTGAGAGAACATGTCGTGAGTGGTTTCAAAAATTTAAAAAAGGTGATTTTGACATAAAAGACAAAGATCCAGTGGAAGGCCGAAAATTTACGAGGATGCAGATTTGGAGAAATTATTGGGTGAAGATTCGTCTCAAACACAAAAGGAACTTGCACTTAGTTTAGAAGTCACTCAGCAAGCAGTCTCACATCGCTTAAAATCGTTTAAATATTATTTTATTAACAAAAAACGGCGGAAACTTATTTGTACACCTAATACAATATATGCTTTTTTCTGTATGTTTCCAGTCAATTTATAATTTAATAAATTAAGTACAATTTTCAGCAGATATCCATTTCAATTAGTTCAAATTTCTCTCTAATCTGTACTGCGACACATTTTCACTTATAATTTGTTCTCAGATAATCATCTGAACCACCCTGTTTAACTATAAGTATTTGTTTGTACATTTTACTATAGTAAAGTTCGCTGCATTATCGGCATTGTCCGTTATCTACGAACATTTTTATCATAGACTTCGGTAGCGGCGTTTGGTGTATCAAAAGTATCGGCATGTTTGTTTAACTCCATGCAGAATATTTTTGTTAATAAATTATTTGAAAATGAAATTTGTTTTTAAGTGCATATTTTACAGTTTTAGTGGCAAAATTTTAAATATGTTAATTGCGAAAATATGCACTCATAGCAGCATATCTTCGAAGTTGGTTAAAAGACGCTCGCTCAAACTGAAAATCTCAATTGTCTACATTGCTCCTAGTGTGAACTGAACCACTCGGATTTAGTTGCAGCGAGTGTGCTCGAAGAGTAAAACGCTCTTAACCCACTGAACTGTTGACCGACTGAAACTTAGAAATGTTATCTTATTTCTAAGAAGCAAATGTCGTAAATCAAACTTGGCTCATAGCTCAAAAGAATTCTATAAGTGCGTCGGCTCTTTGTCCTAAATCTTAACAATTAAATGAAATTGTTAATAAATTGTACTTGTATGTATGTACTTTGTGCTTCATATCAGTATTTTTTATGCATGTTGTTTAAAAATTAAAACCAAAAATACTTTCTACGACTACAATAGTCGTTCAATTTGTTTACGTTCACTTATTTTCTCCGTTCAGCGAGCAGTAACTCACGATTTCTGGCCGACTTTAGGTGCATTGTTTGCAACATTGTTGCAGTTCGTCGCAAAAGTTTATCGCACTCGCAGCGACATACACACGAGTACTTATGCACATACATACATACGATGATACGTTTGCTTTGTACTATTTTGCATACGTTGCTTTAAAGCGCAATTGTTTATTTAGCTACCCACACGCTTCCTGCTAACAGTTTACTTGTGGCATGGAAATAAAACAAAAATTATAAAAAAAAATGTGAAGCTTCAAACTTTTCATGCGATTCGCCTTTTGGCATACTCACATACTCCATTTTTAATACCAACATTGTAGACTTTGTCGTTTGTGGACTTTGTCGTTGCCATTTTGTTTATTTATTTATTTATTGAATTTTTTTCATTCGTTCATTCGTGGATGTGAGTCAAATTTCATAGAAAAAATCAAATTCGTTGTGGCACATTTATGCGAGGAAAATTGATTTGGTCGCAGCGACGACTTTTCTCATCGATTTAAATATGTGGTCCACGAAATGCTGGAATCCAGCTAACGCTAAAGATCATTGGAGAACTTTAGCGCAACAACAACAACAACTAGAAAACATTAATGTATGCGAGTCTATACATATATGCACAATGTGAACGCTGAACACTTTTTTTCCCCACTTTTAATCTTAAGAACCAAGTTATATGAAGTATTATTTTTTCCTTTTGACGTTAATTGTTGTTTTCATAATTATATTTGTTTATTCATAAAGTTATAAACTTATATAGAAAAGTTATTATAACCTTTTATCAATCAGAAATAAATTTAAGTGATATCACATTACATCTGAAAAATATTGGTTTCTCATGTTAATAGTTCAAAACTGATCAGAGGAAGTTTTCGAGTTCGTTCAATAATTTCGAGTGCAAATTAGTCGCGAAAACAGCCTCGAAAAGTTGAGCGTTTGATTCAGTGTTGCTTGTGTGGTAAAAAAATTTTCTTCTATAACCGTTAGAAAATAATCATTTTCAAATTGAACTGTTAATTTGCAGAATTTCACAAATGTTTTCGAGGTCGCAATAAGATGTGTTCCCGAAAAAAAACTTGAAACTTTTCGAATCTTTCGAGTTTTTCAGTTTTCGCATTTAGGGATATGCCCGATCTCTTATGAGATTCAATGTCTCTCGAATATATAAATTTTTCTTCAATAAATTAAATTGTCGCACGAACTCTGGAGTTGACCCTCAGTTCCATAAGAAGTGTACGAGTATATCTAAAGTTCTCTGCTAAAGTCGCGTTAAATAACGATTTGAGAAATTATGGTTCAGTAGAGCACTTGATCATGCTGAACTATACCACAACAGCAACAACAACTATAGCACAATTATGTAATTTCCATAAGTGTTATGTTGTTGTTTTTCTTGTATTTGCCATAGCACTAAAAGTACTTTCCACAAAAACAACGTGCGCCGGCGCAGTAAATCACGCTGTCCATCGCATTATGCGCTCTCAACGCTTTTTTTGTTGTTGCTTTTTTTGAACTGATAAAAGCTGCCTGAGTATTTGTGTATGAAGTATCTGTAAAAGTATCTATGTCTATTATGATGTATCTCACACTTTGTTGTTTTTGTTGTGCTAATGTTGGCTCGTGTGCAAAGGCGATAAATACTTTTTAATCATTTTTGTAAAACGCATGTTGTTGTTGTTGTTGTCTGTCTGTCTCTTTGTCTGTCTGTCTGTCTGTCTGTCTGTCTGTCTGTCTGTCTGTCTCTCTATCTGTTAGTGTTGTTTTTGTTTCTGTCTAAGCAGACATTTAACCACACATTACGCTTTTTTTTTCTCCATTGTTCCGGTAGCTTTCAAAAAAAAAAAAAGAAGAAGAAGAAAAAAAGTAAAGCAGAAAAGCGCATCGTAGCATAACTAAGCTGAGCTGTCTCACATTGCTTGTGTGCACTGGTGCTTGCTTGGCTCAAGCGTAATCTATTCAGTTGCATACTTTTAGGCTGTGTGGTTTTAGTAGGCTTTTGAAATCATTAAGTTTTGTTATATTTTTGTTGTAGGTTTTGCAGTTTTAAATTTGTTGATTTTAGTTGGTCTGATTAAAGTGAGGAAAATGTTATTTATATGACTTTAATAAATGTTTAATAATGAATATTTAATCGTTGCAAAATTAATTGAAAAACAAATTGTTTGTATAAATCATACTTTAATTTTAATCAGTTTACCCCATTTCAAAGCATTTGAATTAAAAGAGAATGCCTTATCTGCTAAGCCGTGGCTAAGATAATGCGGCATACCAAATAGCGCAATTTTAAAAATTTTATTTATTTAATTGTAGATATTTTAAAAATCTCTCAAAATTATAACAACCAAATCTCCAGTTACGTTGTGCACGTAACGTAACGTTTGTCGCGTAATATATTCGCTTATAACTTGCTTTCATACGCTTGTTCGTTCATTCTATCACATATCTCTTGTCTTTTATGAGATCTTGCTTGGAGCCAAAAAGTGAGATGCGAGTGCACGCTTAATTATAAAGCAGTTCGCTCACTCGACGCTTAGCTCGACTCGACTCGATGCCATGCGAAACGGAAATGTTGCCATGATTGTGCACGGACAAACCGACAGACGAATGAACGCACGGACCGATTCGGCTCACACAAAAGACGCACTTAACTCGCAAATGGCGCTCTTGAATGAACACGACGTACCGCACCGTCATGCGATAAAATATTGCTAATGTCGCGGCATATGTTGCCGCTGCTGAAGTTTATGTTTTTGTTGCTGATAATGACGTTTGGTGGTTAAGAGCAGCAACAGCGGGTAGCGCAATAAATTAGGTAAACATTTTCTCTGTTGAGTATTTTCTTTTATTTTTGTTGTATTTGAACTGTATTGAAATAAGAAATTTAATTTTGACGTAATTATAACATTCAAATTTTTTTGTACTGCCTAAAAGTATGCTACATTTATATTTCAAAATTATTAATAATTCTTGTAACGCTAAAAAGTATGCAATATAATCTTAGACATAAGCTTACATTGCGCCTGAATGTATGCAATTTAAAATGAAGTATATTAGAATGTTGTACTTGTCATAATATTGGTTTTGTTTGTTATGCGCCTAAACATATGCAATGATATTAAAATAACCTTCAAGTGGAAGAAATGAAAGTTATGTATAACTTTTGAAACTCATAACCTCGAAGTTTTCAAAAATAGTTTATTATGTGCCTAAAACTATTCAATAAAGTTTACTATTTCAGCCCAAGTGTATGCAATCAAAAACCTGAGTAAATTAAAGTTTTAAGGTAATTTTTTCTACGGCTACGGTTTCGGATTCAAACTTAAAGTACCTGAAAACTTTGAGGCAATTTTAAGTTTTTTATTGGTTTATGTTACACTTTAGTTTTCACACAAAAAATGGCTAACTCCAATTGTTGTTAAACTTATTTTGTTGTTGTTGTTATTTTGCTGTATTTGCAACAATTCGCAACTTGTCTTCTGCGTACAAAAAAAAAACAAAAACAAAAGTATAGGTAACAACTTGCCACTAACTACATTTGGCCATTGTATTAGCCGCCTGCCTGCCAGCCAGTTTGGCTTTTTACATTTCTTTGGGTTCATACCATCATCATCCTACTCCTCCATGGAAGTTCACTTGAGTGAAACGAGACGCCATCAACGCTCGTTGTTGCTTTAGTGTCGTTGTTGTTATTGTTGTTTTCGACGTTAGCCAGAAGAGCTTTCATCATCTCTGTATCATTTCGCGGTGACGGTGACGCTGACGGTAGTAGAGTATCTGTCTGCACACTTGTACGAGTATGTATCATAACCAACTTTAGTGCTTTTGGTTGTTGTTGTTGCTTTTTCTAGTGTACTCAGTGCAATTTTTATACTCTACTGTGGATTGGATTCAAAGTGTATATTAAAGTTTAAAGTTATCGTACAGCAATATCCATGATTATGGAGATATTTTGCATATGAATTGTTCGCTGATTGAGAGGATATTTAAAAAATATTTCTGCCATACAAAAAAAAGTATCTTTTAGAACCAAATATATATCTAAGAAATCAGTTTTCAATTCGGAATGTACCGTTGCAGTGTGTGGGTTATTTGAGCAACGATCTAGCCAAAGATGGTAACTCTGGTTTCGCTGATTTATTTAGTCTTAAATTTGAAATTTGTTCGTTACAAAAGTGCTTTTTCGGTCGGTTCGGTTCCTTTGCTCAATTTTTCTCCGATTCGTTGTGTTTTGTTGTTGCTGTTTTTACTTCTTCGTTGTGTGTTGTTTTTTACCTCTTCGTTGTCGACGTTTTTTTGCGCCATTCGCACAAGTTTGCAACTACCAACTTGTTGTTGGTGCAAAAGTTTTTTTGTTTGTGTTGTTCGTGTAAGTTATTTTTCTATTCTTCACTCAGTGAGTTGATTACGTTGATCTAGATGTTAGTAACATAAAAAATAGATATACACTATACATGTATGTATATGTATATGTTTATACATACATAAATACATACATACATATGAATATTCTTTTGGTCAGTATCGATAACTGAGTCAATTGAGCCGTATCCACAAACATTATCTCATTGTATATTATTATTATTATTATTTATTTTCGAAACGGTTCTTACAGTCGGTAAGACCAGCCAAAAGTTGTTTTTTACTTGGACACTGGAACATAGAAGGAAACGGGAAGATTATTGCATTTGTAAGAAGAACTCGAAGAATCCTAAGCGGTGGATGTTGGATGCCCTCTTAGCGGCATTTAAAGAAAACTCTTTTAGCAATTTTGATAAGATACCAGATGGTCGAAAATAAGAAAATTTGGGCAAAATACGATAAGTCAAGAACCGACGAATTAATGTGAAAGCTAAAACCATATACTCGTATATTCACTTTGGATATAACCGGTCACTGGCCGATAGGAGACCATGCCGAGAAAATTGGATAGCATCCCAACAGTAAATGCCGGAGCTGCAACTAAGAAGGATTCCACGAAACGATTTCCCACTACTTATGAGAGTGCCCGCGTCTGGGTGCTTTAGAAAAATTCGCAATAGATAACCTCAAAGAGCTTGCAGAGTTTAAAATAGATGACATTCGTAGGTTTATAAACAAATAAAGATGACTTAAATAGACCAGACCTCAGCGGTTTCACAAGTGGAGTATCCAGATGGCACTTAAGTGCTAACTGTGTTTGAGTTGTGTCCCTCTTAAGCGACACTTACCATGGATGAAACTGACACTAAAGAATTTATTAAAATACTTCCAAAATATTTGAAAATTTTTGACAAAACGTTTAAAGAAAATTGCACAAAACTTTTGTAATACTTATAAAAGCTTTAAATAAATATTTAAAATGGTAAATGTGTGTGTAATTAAATCTAGAATTAAAAAGTAAACTTCAATAAAATATTTGAAAATCCTAAAACTTTACTTTTGATGTTTTAAAAAAGTATTTGTAAATCAAAAACAAACAAAAAAATTAATTCTTGCAACATTGTAAAAGCACGCACACACACGCACACAGTTGTCGTTTAGTGTGTGTGTGTGTGTGCTAAAGTCTTGTCGGCTTTCTGCAATTGTTTGTGACTTATAGTTTGCTATTGCTAACAATTGTTGCTTCTCCACTTGTGCGCTTGTTGCCGACAGTTGCAACAACAAGAAGTACGCACTGATAGCTTCACTGGTTACTGCCGCTGTTGGTTAGCAGCTAACTACTATGGAAGTAGTAGTTCCACAACAACAACAACAAAAGCAACAACAACACAAATAACAACACAAATAACAACTTCAACTAAAATTTTTTATTACAGTTGTATTTTTGTGTTGTTGTTTCTCTTCCATGAAGCAACTTTGCTAGCGAAGTCAATACAACTTTTGTCTGTCTGTCTGTCTGTCTGTCTGTCTGTCTGTCTGTCTGTCTGTCTGTCGGTCTGTCCGTTCGTTGTCGGCTTCCACTTCGACTTGGCTTGTTCGCTTCGTTGCTTCTGAACGTTGTTGTTGCTGTTGTTGTTTTTTCGTCATTATTGTTGTTGTAGCTATTTTATATGCAGTATTTTTTTAAGTTGTTTTTTCAATTTTCGTTGTTTTTTTATTTTATATATATATGTATGTATATATGTATATATAATTTTTTTTAGCCAAGTTTCTTTCGCTTCTCTCGGCCAGCCGCGTACGTCTCGCTGTCTCGAGCGATGAAGCTCAGCTCGACTCGGCTCGGCTCAACTCAGGTTGGGGGCTAAAATGGCAAAATCTTGTTTCTCGTCTTTTCAGTTGAGTTTTTAACATTTACCGCAAAAGATCGTCGCGTTTCGCATATGAAAACTTATTTCCCAAAACAAAACAACAAAATTGAAACTAATTTCAATTTTTTTTTTCAAATTGTTTTTGAACAATTTTTTTTTTAATTGTTACGAAAAGAAAAGAAAATCGATTTTTTTCGTATTTATTTAAAAAAAAAAGCAAATCTACGAAATCCGTTGAAAAGTGTTCGTCTCTGTTCCGTCGTGTTCGCATAATTCTTCCGTTGGTCTAAATTGACGTTCTCAACAATTAAATCGTTAGTTTTTATAATAACAACAACAACAAATTTATTAAACCTCGCAGTTCAAATAAATTAAATAATAAGCTAACTGTTACGTTACCACTTCGACTAGCTACTGTTTTTTTTTTCTTCTTTTTTGTGCTCTTAATTTTTTGTTTAAATGGCTTAAACGCGTTAAAACAAAATTAAATATGGCGGCTATTGTTTTTTTTTTCTTCTTCACAGCCAAGCTAAGGTTTTGTAATTACCTTAACAACCACAACAGACAAACGGACAGACAGACAGACATACACACCGAAGCATAGACAGCGCCAAAGCAGGAGAAAAAGAAGTTACGAACCGAAAGTAGTTCATTGACTAAACCAACTCTTGTTCGGCGCTGGTTCGGTGGGGGCACCTCATCTGGTGGTGCTGCTACACAAAAATCTTCATTAATTTAATCTTAAAGCCACACATTCATTATTTTCATTTTGCTTTTATACCTTGCATTTTCGGGAATTAATTACATTGGATATCAGCATTTTCAGTTTCAATTGGTTTAAGAGACTTTTTTTAAACGAATTCAGTTCAAATCAGTTTATGTTAAACATCTTGAAAATCTTTTTAGGTTAAAATCGGGTTCCTAATTTAAGTCCAATTGTTATGTATGCTTCTAATATCGGCAACTGTTGAGATCTTAGCTGAGTTATGACTTGTTAGAAGTAACTTTTTAAAAATCTTTCAAACTGATTTTAAAAATTAAATTTGAGTATTATCGATATTCGATTAATACTTTTTCTTCAATATTTCGTTTATCTGGAAGGAATCAAGAGAGAACTTCTGTTATATTAAACAAATTTTTATTAAATTATCATTTGATCATAGAATTTGTTTTGAAAAGTAACTTTCCTTATCTGCAAAATGATTAGTTTTATTCGTCAATAATTTCTATGTGATTTATAACAAATTTAACAAATACAAAATTCTTCAAGATCTTTATTATTCATACATATATATAGATTGATGTATCTATGATTGGGCTGTCACATAAATCTCTTTAAAAACTGACTTCCCGAAGAAAACCGTTCAGATCTTAATTCCGATGTCGAAAGATCTTCAAGATGATCAATGTATAAGATAAAAATCAACTTTTTAGAATGTTGTTCTTGTAAAATCAGATTTTCTGCATTTTTCCGAAAAGATTTGAAATGCATTTGCATAAAAATTTTCAGATTTTTGTCTTCCTTTTTCTCGAAAAATATATCCTTAGGTTTCCTTAGTACATCATTAGAATACTTTACTCAACTTCAATATTAAAACGAAAGTGGCCTTGCTCGAACTCCAAACATTTTCGTGACGTGTCGTGTGGTGTATAGACGTATCTTTTTTTCGCGTGAATAAAACTGCAACAAGTGCGCTTAGCTCAGCGATCGAGTGAAAATATCTCTAAAATCCATTTTATAATCTAATTTGGATTTTTTTTTTTATATGTTTGCAACAATAAAATTAACATTTTAATTACAAAAACAACAGCAGGAGAGAAAACGAGTTCAGCGCACAAGCGTCAGAGGCAACAACAGCAACAACAGAAACCACTACAGCAGCAAAACTAACTGTAGTCTGAATACTACAAATACAGCTTGAGATACTTAAGCTAAGATTTAAAACTAATAAAAATATCAGCAGACAAGTTAAAACAACAACAACAACAGCAACAAAAAATAAAAACACTTTTCAAACTTAACCACAACAAACAAACAACAACAAACAACAACAAAAAATGAGAAACACTTAAAACTGAATTGAAAATGCAACAGTGTGAATGTATTTGATTAGCAGTAAAAAAAAAATGAAAAAAAAAACATGAAAAAATAACGGAATTCAGCGATATCAAAGTATTGGTGCATATAAAGGTCACAGAACGTCAAGTGCAGCGCGAGAATCGCTTTTAAAATGGAAACGCGCGCTGATTTAATTTAAATGGCAACTATCGAAAAAATAAAAAATAACAACAACAATTTCAAAGCTAAAAACAAAAGAAAGTGTTAGTGATGAGCGTTTGGTGGTAGACAAAAAAATTACTAAATGAAACCTTATTTTGCTGCAAGAAATAAACGTGCACCTCTAAACAATTGCTTTGTGACTTACTTGCAACGTAATTGTTACCCTGTGGTAACTGATTCGAAAAAAATATGTCAGCTTAAAGTTAAAAAAATATAAAACATTCTACTTAAATAGACAAACCGACAATTACCGTTTTGTGACTTTATTGCAACCGAATTGTTGATTATGACTTTGATTTCATTGATTCATTTGGAACAAGATTTTTACAAACTCAAAAGTCAAGAAAAGAACAAAAAATTTGCAATCTCATTCATATAAAATAATCGATAGTGAAAACCATGAAAAACTAAATTGTGACTTTATAGTCACTGAATGTCAACGAAAGTAAACACTGAGACGTATGTGAATCATGATTCAAGAAGCATTCTTCATAGAAGCTTAGCTCATTCTTGAATACAAAATAGACACTAAACTGCAAACTACTGCTTGTGCCTTGATTGTAACCAAAGTGTTACCTCTTGGTAACTTAATTTTCACTCAACTGTGGAAACCCTTCAAATGTGAAAGTGAACTGCTGCTTGACACAATTACGAGTCAAACAACAAAAGAAACATTGCCTGAGAAACTCACCACACTCCGTCGACGACATTGCGACAGCGACAGGTGTAAGAGTGTTGCCCACACCTTGTGCGAAACTCGACGTTACGTTGGTACGTTGAAAGTTGGTCGTTGGTCGGTCATCTTTGCCGCCGTTGGTTGGTCTGTCTGTCTGTCTGTCTGTCTTGGTCCATACACAAAAGGCAAAAACAACATTTTTGCAATTGAGTGGCAGACAAAAAACCACAACAACCAACAAACAAAACAACAACAACAACGACTACAACAGTTGCTGCATATTAATTGCGAATTTTAAGCATTTGGCAGCAAGTAACAAAGTGAAAGACTGTGGCAACTCTGTCTCCTCATCGTTGGAACTATGATGCTTCTATCTGCGCTGAAGCTGGGTAGGTTTTCTTTTTCTTGCTCTTAAATACATACTTAACAATAACAAAACATAGTGTGTACATACAAACATACATACGAGAGTTTTTGTTGTTGTAGTTTTTTTGTGGTGTACGGTTTTTCTAATCCGATCTTGGTTTTTTTGTTGCTAGGAAGTATTCGGCTTGTGCCATGCTTCGGCGTAAATTGTTGAAATGTCGTTTTTGCCACTTTTGGCTTGATACCTCAATTGATTCGTCGTCGTGTATTTGGCCATAAATTTATACATTTTTTTGTTGTTATTGTTTTGTGACTGTAAGATACTTTTTTTGTTTTTTTTTTATATATATATATTGTTACTTGACTTTGATATTGATCACTTTTTGTTGCGTTAGGTTTTGTTTTTGGAAACTTGCTTTTATTGAGCAACTTGAACTTTAAAACGGTTTCGCAAATTTTTTCATTTTTTTTAACAAAAATATGACGAAATGCTTAAGCAAATGATTCACTCTTTAAATTGGGTGTTGCTCAATTTTTCAATTCTATTAAAATTTCTGGGTCACTATCAATCACTTTGAGAATAGTATGCGAAATACATTTACTTGCACTTAATTTTGATTTGCTTTTGCCCTTAATCAACACTTCAAAAAATAAAAAAACATCGAGATTCCTAAAAAACAATATCGTAAAGTATGTCCAAATGTAGCATCGATTTAATCAGAAGACATCAGAAAGTGTGCTCCGTGAAGTAGTACTTCGTATTTTTGAATTTTAAAGAAACTTATAAAATGACAGATTCAATATAAAAGAGCACTCCGAAGCGCTCCTTATAGTACGCAAAAATGAAACATTAAATTTGATCTCTCAGTACAACAAAGAACTTAAACTAACTCGGATACACTTTCTCAATAAGAGTTATCCTTTAAATATAACTGATCTTCATTCAATACTTATTAATACAAAATATATTTTTACTGTCTGTCCTAATCGATTTTCTTCAAACGTGGAACATGAATGTGGTTGGAAAACTGAGACGCCCACACCTACTGAAATTAAGTGAAATATTTCGATTATTTCTTATTGTTGTAAAATGTGTTAGACATGTACTGTGTACATACTATAAATTTCCAGAATAAGTGGGTGTGATTATATTTAAAAAATCTAGCCACTAAGCGAACTCACCTCGATTTCTGCCGTATTTTGAAGTTTGTTCTTTTGACCTTTGACGTTTATTTACTTAATAATTTTAAAGCAACCAACTGCATAAAAATTGAATTTTCTAAGAGAAAAACAATATCGAGGTGGAGAGAGACATTTATCTACTCTCCTCACCTTATATTTATTACACCACGGTTGAAATGTTTAACAGGTGATATATTTGATTTATTAATAAATTTTTCCTTGAAATAAAATCAATCCGTTGGATTTGTTTTTCATCTGATATAATTAAATCAATTTTTTTTAACTGACACATTGCTAAAATCATGACAACGCGGAAATATCCTTTCTAAAAACAAAACAAACAAACAAAAACAAAACAGCAAATGTGAGGAACGACAAACAAGCTTTCGATTGTAAAACCCAATTTCCAATTCGACGCAATAAATCAAGTTGGAAAAAATCAAAATGGAGAAATATTACAGCAAATAAATACTCGAAAAAAGTGTAAACCGCGTCGCAGCGGCGGCAAATACACGCCGTAAATGGGTGGGAAAAATGTTGCCGGCAAAAGTTGCTGCTGTTGCTGCTGCTGTCGGTAACGGTGTCGGTGTCTAAAGCCAACCGAAGTTAACCAGCAACATTTGCTGGCTGCCAGCTAAAAGAAAAGAAAAATCTTTAAAGCCGCTGCTGCTACTGCTGCAAAAAAAATAGAAAGTTTTTCCAATTTTTCTTGCCGAGTTGAACGATGGAAAAAACCAACAACAAAAAAAAAATTATTAATAAATGCGAACGAGCGACGACTGAAAGTACAAGTTAAATGGGGAAAAGCGCTTTTTACTGCACTTAATTTATTTTTCTTTAATTTTAAGTTTTTCTTTGATTCACTTTTATCTTTTTCCGTTTTCCGTGGAAATGCAAATTGGTTTGCATTCTTCCGTTTGACGATTTTTGTTGTTGTTGTTGTTGTTGTTGTTGTTATTATATTTTATTTTAAACTTTGTATTTTCACTGCTGCGCGCGCTCTTACCACATTTCATATGCAAAGTGGCCAATTGCAACAAACACATTTTCCTCGATTCGGTTGTTGTAATGAGTTGCCAAGCAACAAAATTCACATTTAGCCCGGAAGTTAAGTTGCCGGCGACGACCGCGACGACTGCGTATAATTTAAATTTTTCACTTTGTTGGAGCAGGTAGGAAAAATGCAATTTAAATTATCACGTTATATAAAGTTTAATTGAGTTATGTAAAGAAAATGGTTGTTGGTTAGGTCAGGAATTTTAAGCTATAAAAAATTGCAAAATGGCGTTCAAGCAAGAAATATTACCTCAAAAACATTTTATGGAGATTGAAGTTATGTAATTTAAATCAAATATTGACGAAATGCTTTAAGGAAAATACAGTTTGTGGGTACTAAAGCAGGCACTTATAAAAATCCCTCTGGAGTAGCTCAAGGTAGTTATTTAAACCCGCTTAAGAATCTTAATGCAGTTATAATAGCCCGCTTAAGTGTCTTACAAGCACTGCGACCGTCAAAGATATTTTGTACTCAAAGCCCAATTACGACAATAGAATCTCTTCTTCCTTCCTTGTGAAGAATATAAAGGACCTTGTCGAGTCTTTGATGATTGAAGCTGGAGCTAGAAAATCTTGCTGAAAATATTTAAGACGAAGTCTGGCCAAAGCCAAATACTCGCATAAGATATGTATAGATGTGTCGTCCTCTTCTAGTCACAGTATGCATTACATGTCGAAGTATATATCCATTTTATATACGTGACACTTTAACTAGTTATGTCCCGTAAAATAACTGGTTATTAGTCGTATATTAGATCTGCTCAGCTTGATTCTGTACTGTGACGCATTAAAACTTGCGAGTAGCTTGGTTTGCGGGGGTAATCCAAAAACAATTAAAAAAACAAAAAATTTAACAAAATATTATTACAAAACTGTTTGATGTAAAAAAACAAAAAATTCAACCTCGACTTGAAAAAGTGAGAGTTATACAATTTTTAATTTATTGAACTCGACAAGTAACGAGGATTTAAAGAGGTTACAAGTACAACGATACAAAAAACCAACAACAAAATCGTTTAAGAGTTTTGCTGTGAATATCAGCAAAACAACAATAACAATAAAAACACTGCAAAACGCTTAACACCGAGTTTTCAAGTAGCTCGCCAAGTGAACTAACTGTTAGCGTAGGTGCCGAACAAGTGCCTCAAGTTGCCAGCTATTTCGTTACAGCCGAACAAAAAAGTGTACCAAGAAGCTGGGTTTTTTATTTTTTTTTTTGTTGTTTTTATTCGAAGACTTTAACTTTTGAAGGTTACTGACAGCAACTTGAAACAAAACTTATAAATAAATTAAATAATAATTTGTTAGTATAAAAAAATGTGTTGAAAACAAAAGTGAAAAAGCGAAAGCAATGAGTTTTGTTTTATATATACGAGTATATTATATGATGAAGCTATGATTAACTGGACATTTTTAAATTAATCATTCGATGTAAGAAATAGTTCATTTCAATAAAAATATAAAAGAAAAACGTTTTCACCCACACCATGGTGAATATATGGTGGGAGAAAGCAGAAAAATGTGCCTCTCCCTTTGAAAATTCGATTTTTGTGTTCTTGCCATGGTTGCTATAAAATTAAAACAACAACGTAGTATGTGGTCAAAAATAAAAAAAATATAAACAAACTTCAAAGTAAGACATAAAAATTCTGCCGAAATCGAGGTGAGTTCGCTCAATTTGCGTTCTCATTTCTACTCTCCTAACCATATTATGCAACCATGGTTTTAACTTTTAGCAGTAAATTGTATGTCAGTAAATTTATGTAAATAAATGAAAAATGTTTTCATATTGCATGCATTATTAACAATTGTTGTTGTAACATTAAACGAAAATTTGCAAGTGAAAAAAACATTAAAAACCGAATTAAATTTAAATGTCAAACTGAAATCAAAAGCGCAGCGGCGCATGCTCGCCTGCGCATGCTCGCCTGCGCACGAAGGAAATTAACACCGTTAAAAGTGTTTAGAGTTGCCAGCACGTTTTTTAATTT
Organism: Suillia variegata; assembly: GCA_949127995.1. Taxonomy (NCBI): domain Eukaryota; kingdom Metazoa; phylum Arthropoda; class Insecta; order Diptera; family Heleomyzidae; genus Suillia; species Suillia variegata. Next base: position 21,045,493 of record OX421844.1, read on the forward strand.
AATTTTTATTTTTATTTTCTTGTTTCGCTGATTTTTATGAATGAACGCATTCAGCGCGAAAAATGCTGCAAGGCGCACCAAATCCTTCTTTTGTTGAACCTTCAACAAAGTGTCGGCCGAGATGTGGCGGCGTCTTACTTAATATATTTTTATTTTGGCTTTTCTGGCGGCAAGTGTTTATTGTAGTTGTTGTTTATTTGCTGAATAGCATCACGTGCGTCACGCGCATGTCTTGGCATATGTTAACATTTAAAGTGGCGGTTAAGCCATGTTCAACAATTGTCATAATATTTCTGTTAAATGCTAAAGAAATCAACGACAAAAGATCAAAGATGCGCTCCACAAATGGTCATTTAATAGCAGAACATGCTAAATAAGTCTTCTTCTTTATTTAGGTATTAAACAAATTGTTCAAAAGGGCGCATTTACATTTGAGAATTGTTAAGTCGACTCATGGTATAATAATAAATATAAAGTAAGGAAGGAAGAAAGAACCTCTCCACCTCGATATTCTTTCTCTCTCTTTGAATCAATATTTTTAAGAAGTTACCATGGTTGCTACAAAATTATCAAGTAAATATAAACAACAACGAAGTGTTCTATGTTGTGAAAAATAAAAAAATAGACTTCAAAATAAGTCGGAAATCGAGGTGAGTTCGCTCAATTTACGTTCTCATTTCTACTTTCCTAACCTTATCATTATACCATGAGCCAACTCTTGTATATAATTTTTAAATATTAGGAACGGATTTAAGTAACTGGCTAGAAACTTATTCGTTTGCTGTTCATTTTTACATAAAAACTTTACAGATCTAAAAAATACACAAAGTACACTTATCGAGTTTACTCCCTCACTATTAGAAATTTGCGTTTAAGTGTTTCTTAGTTCACTCTAGACATAATCCAACAAGTTGAATATCAATTTTTAATGTTACTCACACTTTTGCATATCACATTTAATAATTTGCTTTGTTTAAATAAAAATGACACCATAAAACAAGATAATTTAAAAATACTTTGCATGCAATTTGATTTCAAATACTAACAAAAAGTGGAAAAGTGTTAGACTAAGAAACAATTTGCATACATACAAACAGAACACGAACAGAGATTTAAATTAAATTATTTAATTTATTTGAAAAAAAAAACACAGTTGGCACAATGCTGACATTAGCATAACAACAACAAATGGTCACAACAACAACTGACTGTCGCCACCTGCTTCATACCAAACTCACAACGGCAACAGCGGCAACCAACAGCAACAGCAGCTAACCAAAGATCAGCCCAGCCAGGTCGCCCTCACTTTTCGCCTGACATTTGCTAATTACCCGGCATTTACCTTAATAATTGCCCAGTGTTGCCAATAATTGTCAATAATTTGAGCATGCAACTTCTACTGCTACTTCGTATCTTACTTAGCAGAGAAAACGTGTTCGTAGATACGGAAATTTAACAAAAGAAAACTAAAAAACATCGAAAATAAATAAAAATGACTGAATCGTGTAGTTATTAGCGTAACGTCAGTCATACACGGTATACTAAGTCAGGCAGGCAGCTGCCACCACCGCCACCACCGCCCAACAAACTGTTTGGGTTGACCTTAGTTTCGTATTTGTACCTGCTTTAAAGTTGGTTATTTGTAAAAAGCCAATAATTGAATTTCCATTGCAAAATCGAAGTTTTCGCTAACAAAAATTTAAAAATTTAACTGCTTTATTTTTAGCTGTGATTTCTGTTGTTTGCGTTTGAATGCCAGTCAAATTAACTGCCAAGTTCGAAGGTATTTGATTTAATTTTTTTTGTAAGTTTTCTGGTCGAGAATTTATGGCACAATTGATTGATTTACCTAGCGACAGCAAACGTTGTCGAGTGTTGGCCGGAAAAACGTGACAAATGTGCACAATTCAAAGGAGTTGAGAGCTTTTAGAATTATTCACGTTCGTTTGAGTCTAGAAAATGCTGAAGTAGCTTCGAAAGAAGGTATTTTTAGCTGGAAAACTTGTCTGAAAGAGAATAGGAATTACGTTATTTTGTGTATTTTGTGATTGACGCAATCTTAAATATTTTTACTTCACTTATAATAGTTTACGTGCCTCTGTTGGGATCTCTGATAAATACTTCAAGTTATTTACATATCTGGCAAATGTGAAGTATCTGAGATATAAGAAAAATTATAAAGGAATTTTATGTGCATTCGATTGGTTCCATAATGTAAATTTCTTTCGATTTCCCCAACTATCAGAAGTTTATATAAACGCTGTCTGTCCAATCTGGACTAGCTTCAATGAAACCTGATTTATTTTTTCTATGCCGGAAATGTAGTAAATTTTAATATTGTTGTATAGTAAATCGTTTTTTTTTTAAATTGAAATTTGTAGATTTGGTTTGTATAGATTTTATTTTGGTTTGCTTAATCCGAATCTAATCATATTCTGTAACTTTTACTTTATTGAACTTTTTTAGCATTTAAGCCTAAAAGCTCATATTACTGCATGTGTAAAACACAAACAAACATTTTATATAAGAGAAAATCACAATTGTAAAAATTTGGCATCATTCGATGTGGAATTGATTGTTGATATTTGCACGATTGTTAGTCCTTGGTTGTTCGACGCGGAACGTCCCAGTTTCAATTCTTAGTGGACGCAAAGACGCGTGAATTTTTAAACATTCCCTTTTCTTGTAAATTAAAGTTATAAAATTATGTTAAAATAACACTTTATATAGACGAAAAACAAGTCAAGATCGTGTTATGTATTATTATATTAACCACAAAATAGGTTGAAATTTGGTTAATGATACATAATTTCTGAGTGCATTGGTTTTCGAATTTACCGTCCAATGCTACATACAAATCATGGTTAGGAAAGTACAAATGAGAACGTAAATTGAGCGAATTCACCTCGATTTCAGCTGTAATTTTCTGTATTATTTTGAAGTTTGTTTTATTGATTTTTGGCAACAAGCTACGTTGTTGTTTTTATTTACTACTCAAAAATTAAACTTTCAAAGAGTGAAACAAGATCGAGATGGAGTGGGTCATTTTTCTATTATCCCCACCTTTTATTAATTACACCATTATACAAATTAGATAAATATGAAGATATTTTAAAAATCAAACCAAGACCGCGATACACCCACTTCTTTTTATCAAGCGTTGATCTCAGATTTCGTTTTATTCTTCTAATTCCTCAACTGCTCTTTCTTATCCTTTTTTTGTTTGTAACTTTATCGTTGGCATTAATCGATGAAACCTTTTTCGCAGATACGTGAGAAATAATTTTTGTATTCTTGTTTTACTTGTAACAAACTGCTCAAACAAACGTCAGCTTGTTGGATCTAAACAAAAAAGAAAAACAAATATAAATGAAAAAAAAATGTGAAAAAAGAGGCAGGCGGGCGGGCGGGCGGTGTGTTGCTTTTGGCATTTCCGTTGCAAAAGTCGGTGCCGCCACCGTTTCTGCTTTTTTTCTTCTTTTGCCTCTGTTGATCTTTTTCTTTTTTTTGTCTGTTTTTTTGCTCATTTCTTTGCATCGCACTCTTTGGCCGTGTGCGAGGCGGGCGAGATCTCCATAACTTTTGGCTAAATGGCGTTTTTAATGTTTTTAATGATTGCTTTGGGTTCGTTTCCACTTTTTATTAGATTTTATATTTTTTTATTGTAATTTTTTTATTATGGTTTTTCATTTTTAATGTGCGAAAATTATCGCTGCATATATCAAATAAAAAAAATTATCTAGGTCTCCGCTATAAAAAGTTAATTAACTTTTTTCTTTTTCTACTTGCAGGTATGTTTTGACCGGATTCGTTTGAAATTGAGAAAATCGTGATAAGTATAATAATTTAATAATTAATGAATGGACCTAGACTCGCTTAATATTGTATTTAACACTAGCTTAAAATACCCTGCGTTGACCGGGTTTTGTTTTTAATAGAAATATGTGTATGATAATAAGTTAGCTGAACTTCCCGGTACTCCCCGTTGTAAGGCGGTTGGCGGTTAATTGATACAACCACGCCCATTTTTTGCTTAGTTTCACAAAAGGTGGGCGTGAAAAAAGATTTTTTAATCCAAAACAAACCTTGGCGTGAATACAGGAACTCCCCAATTCCATCGCAACCAGATCAATGGTTAAGATGCGCATAGGGCACAAAGAAAGATAGAAACAAACATTAATTTTTATATATATAGATTAAACAATTTTTGTATATACAGTCGTGTATAGTCGGGACATCCTACTGGGACAATCAACCAGGGTTGGAGCATTCAAAAACTTTTTTAGGATTCATGATTGCATGAATCTAACAAAAGAGAGTATGAGAATCATAACGGGTTTTCTGACAGAGCACTGCAGGCTGAATTATCACCTGGCAAAACTTGGAAGGTGTAACAATGAGTTGTGTAGATTAGGAGGAAACCGAAACTCCAATACACATTTTGAGAGAATGTCCAGCATTATTGCAAAGTCGGAAAAGGCACTTGGGACACTACCAGGTACCTGACGACATGTTGAAACTACTGGAGATAAGCTCTATACTAAAATTTATTTCAGTAATAGGATTTACAAAAATACTATAAATCTTTTAGAACTTTAGGGCCTGTAAGAACACTACTATCTTGAAGGCGGTACAATAGTTCTATAAGACGCGGTGCATTTCCTTAAACATAATAATTATAGTCGGGTATAGTGAACACGCAAATTTTTACATTGAGTGTTTCACTATTTGGAGGTTAGTGAATACAATTTTGAAAGCAGATAGCAATAATAAACACACAAATAAACTCTACTGATGATGCTGTTATACTATCACAGCGAAGTCTACGTAAAAAAGCGGTCCAAAAGTCAATTTCAGAACGCAAGAACAACAAATATCAACCTTAAAAAGTGAACAACTCGGATATAGTGAACAGTCCTTGCAATAATTATTTACCTATATCCAGACACGACTGTATGTACAGAATGAAAATTAGGAAAACATTTTGTTGTGTTGAAATAAGAACGTTGAAATGAGTTAACTCACATCGATTTCTTATTTTTCTGCATTATTTCGAAGTTTGGTTTTTGATTTTTGACTACAATTACGTTATTCTTTTTATTTACTTAATGTTTTTTATAGCAACTACACAAAAATTTCTTTTTCAAAGAGAGGAACAATTTCGAGGTGGAGAGGGACATTTTCCTACTTTCCGCACCTTATCATGGTGTAAAAAATATAAGGCGAGGCGAGTAGAAAAATGTCTCTATTCACCTCGATATTGTTTCTCTATTTCAAGTTTAAATTTTGTACAGTTTGGCATGGCTGCTACAAAATTGTTCAGTAAATAAAAACAACAACGTTGTTCGTTTTTAAAAATCAAAAAAAATAATCTTTGAAATAAGGCAGAAATCTTTTTTCCTAACATTATATTGTATTATTCAACCATGACACCTTGTATTTTTACACCATGGTTCTGTGTAGATGTGCTCATACAAAAACACTTGAAAATTTATTTGAATTCCAGGTTTGCTATTAACTGAAACTTTCAATTCTCTCAATTACCTTACCTTAAAAATTCTTAATTTAATCCATAGAATTTTTACATTTTTACAGTAAGCATTTTCAGTACAAAATTTTAACTGTTCAATAATAAAATTAAAAACCAAACTTAACTTTTTAAATAAAGTTTTAGTCTGTTTATGTCGTTTGTAATTTATTTAATTCTTTTGTTGTTAAAAAAGTTTAGTTGAAAATTTGTTTACGTTTTTATGTAAATAATAAATCAAAATGTCCGTAACACATTCAAAGCACGTAACGTCTTTTTGTTGTTGTTGTTAATGCTGTTGTTTAATTTTCGTTTTGGCGTAACATCAAATTTATGGATGGTTGAATATGTGCGACGCGACGCGACACACACACACACACACACACTCGTACATCCACATCACTTTGGGCGTTAAGTCATTCATTCGCGCGTTATGCCAATCCAACGGCTGGCGGCTGCATTATTTCTTTTTCGTGTCGCTGTTGTAAATTTCAAATTAGTTTCGGTACATTTGGAAGACGATAAAGACACAGTACAAAAACAAACAAACAACCAACAAAACCAACAACCAACAAAATTAACAACAAAAAACCAAAAAAAAAGTGAAACAAAACAGAATAGAGAAAAAACTACTTGAACTTTTGCACATAAGTTCGTTGTCTTCGTTTTTCAATTCAATTATGCAATGAGCGAGGCTATGATGGATTCACTGTGGTTGAATTTCTACTGTGATTTACTGTACTGTTGGGGCGTATAGTTAAAACTGAAGTGTTGCCACATGGGCGTCGAAATAAGTGGTAAAATAGCTCTGAGAATATTTGCAATGAGTTCAAGAGCAAAAATGAAATTTTTTTTGTTTTCTGTTATTTTTGCTTTAATTAAAGCAATTAAGGTATCGTACAAATTAAAATTATACTCTCAAACTGGAAGCAGAAATGTGTTTTTGTTGTTGAAATTTATTAAAAAATCAATACTAAGACACATCTAACCGAAGAAAATGTGTGGCCTCCTATCGATCGTTTTCTTTTTATTTCAACATCAAAGTTGCGCCTAACCTAAGATCATAGAAAAGAGCGACACCTGCCGATCAATAGCACGCTTCAAAGGAAATTGAAATTATTAAATTTTTCCATTTCCATTTGAGCTTAATGGCATTTTAATGCAAATGCAAATGATAATGATAATGTTTGTTAGCTGCAATTTAAAAAGCATTAAACTTAATGTGCAAAAGTACACGAATTACTTTTAATTAGACGCACGCGTTGCGGCTTAGACGCTCTACCGCCAGCGCGAACTGCAATGTCAAGGATGTACATTGTACAAAACGACAACAATAAGAAGTAGACAAAAAAACAAAAAAAAAAAAAAAAAAAAAATGCATAGACATCAAGACAGACATAAAGTGAATAATGGAATCCTATCACAAATAACCAAATTTGAGTGATAATTAATCAAAGCGTTAAACATTTGCCACAAATCTTGGCTTGTTGTTATTGTTGTTGTTAGTGTTGGTAATGACGTTCGAAAATATTTGGCCAACTAAAATGTGCGCAAATTAAGCTCTTCTAAGCTTTTGCATCGAGTTTTGCTGAACAAACCACACAAGCAAAAAAAAAACAACTCCGAAGGTTAATTTTTTTTTGTATTTATTTGTTGATTTATTCGACGCGGCCTATTATAGCCGAATTAAGTCGAGCAGAGTTTGTTAGGTATCTATCTGATCTGCAGCATATATCCGCCATAATGGCGGTTGACTTTGAGGGTGTTTCCATCAATTATTAAGGCAACAAAGCTGCTGAGATTCGTTGTAGGCGCTTTTAAGCTGCGCGAACTTATTATCTGCTTTAATTGCACTAAACATATTTAAAGAAAAAAAAAACCGATTACAAATTTATTCAAACAAATATTTGGTTTGTGTCTACTGAGTTGCTTTGTAATTTTTTAATAGAATTGACCTTGATTGTTTAAAATACAATTAAACGCAATTTAATATTTTAAGTGCTCAAAGTTTCCATTTATTTAATTTGTTTGCTTCTCTTGACTATTTTGCTAGCAAAACGCTTTCGATGGATTATTATAATCAAGTGAATAAATGGGCAAAAAGATTTTAAAATCTATCTAATGATTTTTGTCTTAACTGATAAGTAAGAACATTTACTCTCCCCTCAATAAGATTGTAAATATTCAAATACGTCGACCATCAGCGAAGTTTCTGCTAAAATGCTTTCTACGAATATTGCTAACAATGGCCAATGCAACGTCCCGCTTGCGGCGTAAAGATCCGCATACCAAAATTGCACCAACGACGCATGCGCACAAGCCAAAACGCAGCGGAGCGCCCAATCGAGCCTCAATTACAGTGACGCACTTGCTGCGCATGCCAAGTGCGTTCGTCGTTGCCATTTCAAATACTCGTACATTTCCTCTCACTGTTTGTTTCACACTCCTGTGGCCCACAACAGCAGGAGTTCATTGATTTTGTTTTTGTTCCGTTTTGTCTTCATAGTCACGCACTTCAATTATTGAAAATGTGTGTTTGATTTGCTTTGACGCTGTTGGAATAGATAGACTGACAGATAGACGGACGGACAGACGCATGCGCTGTCGTTGTTACTAGCAGCGCTTGCTGGAGTCGCAAAAAGTTCGTTCACCCTCCTGGTCAACTAATTATTTAATTATTGCTTGTGAAAATTGTTCGTTGAGTTTTGTTTTGTTAGTTTTTTTATATTGATTTTATTGTACAGCATTATGCAAACAAATTTATACAACAAATTTTACTCAATTGATTTGTAAATGGGCGTATTTGATTTTTATTGTTTTTGGTTTTACATCAAATGGACTTTTTTTTTGTGAGAGAATGAGACAAGTTTATATTAGAGCAACTCCCTTAAACGCGATAATGCCTCGAGAACCTCGAAACTTCGCAAGTTTGCCAACCTGTAAAAAGAACTGTAAAAAAATTGTATGAAACACTTTCGCCTATTTTATTAGTCACAAGTAAATGTTTGTTCTTAACAAATAATAAAAGTATTGCAAATATTCTGAAAATAAATTTATTCTAACAGTTAATTTCCTGTTTTTAAGTAAATTCAAATGAAAGTTGACATTTAGAAGAACAAACAAAAAACGTTTTTAGCATTTTGGAAAGAAAAAACCTACAAAAAGTGTTTCATTTCTCGTTTACGGTTTGAACAGTTCAAAAGAAGTCGAAGTTACTTTCTTTTTTCATTTTTAAAATTAGAAGAATTCGAGTTTTGTGATTTTAGACAAAACATCGCAGAAATCATGTCAAACAGAATGACAAAACGAAATTTCAATAACAATTCGAAAATGACTGACCGGTCATTAATCAGAAATCCGGAATTGTATGTTAAGTATTTAAATTGAGCGCAATATTTGCATTTATTAATACTTGACTTTAATCCAGATATACATATATAAAAATGTATCTGTTTTCTTTCTTTTTTTCTATCTTTGTACCCTATGCCCGTCCAAACCATTCATCCGATTGCGATGAAATTTTGAGGAGTTGCTATGCCCACGCCAAGGATGGTTTTGGGCTAAAATAAAAATTGCCACACCGACCTATTACGCCCACAATTTGTGTTACTAACTAAAATTATTCGATCATTTCGCAAATTATGCTATCTGAAATTTGATAACTTTCGACAACATCACTAAAAATAGGCGTGGTTGGGTGAATTTAAAGCCTACTTTTAAAAATAGTTCGTATGAATTTTACGCCCACCACCATTTCTCGGGAACTGGCTGCGCTATATAACAAACACATTAGAGGATGCACCGGGAAGAATAAAAGGGCATACAATTCTGCCACGCCCACAATTTGGTTAATTTAATGAAAATATTCAATTACATTGGCAATATTGCTTCTAAAAATAAATCTGAAATTTTCTATCTGAGTTTGTACGTCGGTGCGGTTGGATCAATTTGTTGCCCACCGCCGTAACTCAGAAACGATACAATGGGAAGTACCGGGAGGTTCCGCTCACTAATTGTCTTATTAATATATATATTAAAAACAACACCCGCGCAACACCGGGTATACTAAGTTAGTCATGGAATAAAAGAGCATATTTATTTTATTTGTTGTCTATACAATTCTTAAGATAGAAAATTTCGCGCTGATTTCGATTTCGAATGCGCGACATGTTTTCGCACAGCTCAACGAAATTCTTAGCTTAAAAGCGTTAAAGACGAAATTTTTGTTTTGTATGATTAAATGCGAACGCAATAATATTTACAACAATAGCAACAACGACTTCGTGCGTGTCATTGTCGACGCGAAAGCACATTCATATGCAAAAACGCACTCGACCACAGACGCCGCCAGTCAACTTCGACTGGCGTCTGTAAAGTGTTGAAATTTTGTACAAAAACCTAAAAAACACAAACAACAACAAAAAACAAATCTCTGCTGTAGTTATTCAAAGCAAAGCAATTTACATGATTTAACTTTGACAAGCCAGAAAAAGATGACAAAAAATCGAGTTTTAGCCAATTTTCGCAAGAATTTCTGCCGGCCAGGCGACAGTGGAAACAAAAGACTTGAGCAGCAAACTCGTTTGCTAAATAATTTATAGCTTCACTTAAAAAAAGTTGATCATGTTCAATTTCTTTCCTTTTCTATTTTTTGGGTGAAGTGCTGAAAAATAAAATTAAATTGTTTTAGTTTTTATTAAATTTATTATTTAAATTTAGATTTTTTGTGCTTTAAAACAAAAGACTCAAGCAACAAACTCATTTGTTAAACGTTTTTATTTATAAATGTCTTTTAATTTCTCGTTTCAGGCACTGGAAGTTCTCCCGCCCAGAATTCAACGCGTAGCATAAGTCCAAACAATTCCACATCGACGAGTCAATTCAGTTTACATCACAACAGTTCTGGCAGTTTAGGCAGTTCTACGCCCACTTCCATACATCCTCAGGTAATTCAACTAAATTAAGAAATATTTGTAATATACGATTAACTTATTCAACTTCTCTCCGAACAGTCATCAGTATCCACCTTTAAGCAGTCACCAAATATTCTTAACGGTAACGGTTCTTTATTGGATAGCACCACAATGCCAGGTGGTATACCAACACCGGGTACGCCAAATTCAAAAGCTAAGGTAGGATATTCTTCTGTTTACGAAATATAAAACCAATAAACAATTTTGATTTTGAAATGTGGAGCATTTATTTTTATAAATTTTGATGCTATATATGATTTTAATTTCCATTTAACATTACAAACTTATAATAACATGGAAGAATGTAAAGAAAATACAAAACCATTTTGAAATAAAGTCATTTTCGTTTAAATAATTGAGAATATTTTTGTTGCTCTTTGTTTTTCAGGACAATTCACATTTTGTGAAAGTTGTCGTCGCTTTGTATCCATTCAAGGCCATCGAAGGTGGTGATTTATCACTCGAAAAGGTGAGTTAGTTGAAAAAAAGCCAATCAAGTGCCAATTAATCTACTTTGGCCTTTGAAACAGGTTTAATACAGAAATTAACAAAATTGTATTTCGATCTCTTGCAGAATGCAGAATATGAAGTAATTGACGATTCCCAGGAGCATTGGTGGAAGGTGAAAGATGCTTTGGGCAATGTCGGTTATATACCCAGCAATTATGTTAAGCCAAAAGCATTGCTCGGCTTGGAGCGTTACGAGTAAGTTTGAGCGAGCTGGTTTTGATGCAAAAGACTTAAGCGACAAAAATTGCTAATTTCAACACATCTACTTAAACCAGCCTCTGACCTAGTAGTTTTTTTGTTGTTGTTTTTTTATTGTGTTTGTTGTTATAATTAAAACAAAAGACTTGAGACAGACAATGGAGCATGTGCGTTTGTTATTTAAATTGATCATTAAAAGATTAAAACATGCACAAACAAAAATTTAAACAATAGACTAACTCGCTCGATTTCGATTGTTGCATAAATAGTTAACATTTTAATTTTCTACTTAAGAATTAATTTATTTTTTTGTGGTTTTTTATTGTCAATTAATTGCGCAGATTTGCTAGCGTCAAACAAATGAATTAGGCAACGAACTGGTTTATGGAGATTATAATTTTCTATTTAAATGTCGTTTTAATTTGTCGCTTCGCAGGTGGTACGTTGGCGACATGTCACGTCAACGCGCCGAATCACTGCTGAAACAGGGCGACAAGGAGGGCTGTTTCGTCGTGCGCAAATCTTCGACAAAAGGCCTCTACACACTCTCGCTACATACCAAAGTGTAAGTTGAATGGTTTACCATCAATATGTATGTAAGACATTAACAATGATTTGACCTCTTTCCTTTCCACAGTCCACAATCTCACGTCAAACACTACCACATAAAGCAGAACGCACGCGGCGAATATTATTTAAGCGAGAAGCACTGCTGCGAGACCATACCCGATCTTATCAACTACCATCGACACAATTCTGGAGGATTAGCCTGTCGCTTGAAATCATCGCCCTGCGACCGTCCGGTGCCACCAACAGCTGGTCTATCACATGGTAAATTAAACTAGTTCGGCTGTGTCGAAGCTCTAATAGCCTACAACATTTTAAGGATGCCAAAAATGCATCTTATGTTGTTAATATGTTTCGTTTGTCTGTGTTGTAAATGGGTGTTGTTCTTATCCAATCACGCCCACTTTTTGTGAGTGTTAAATTCTAAATTTAAACTGGTTATCTGTACTGGAACTGTTTATATTAATTTTTTACCGCAAACAAAATCGGAAGTTTTTTGTCCGAACTTGCTAACGTACCAAATAACAAGTCAATATCTCTTAAACTACGGCTGGCACACAGACGAATATTGTTAGTTGACGTTCTTATTCTATTTACAGTTGATACAAATGCAGGAACAAAATGAATATACAGACCGTACTCGCGACATAGGCTCAATTCTTGTAAGCGATTTATTTATTTATTTATCTCTAACTTGCAGACAAATGGGAAATCCACCCGATGGAACTGATGCTCATGGAGGAGCTCGGTTCCGGCCAGTTTGGTGTTGTGCGTCGCGGCAAATGGCGCGGCTCAATCGATACCGCTGTCAAAATGATGAAGGAGGGCACCATGTCCGAGGACGATTTCATTGAGGAGGCCAAAGTGATGACGAAACTGCAGCATCCGAATTTGGTGCAGTTATACGGCGTCTGCTCGAAACATCGTCCGATCTACATTGTCACCGAGTACATGAAGCACGGCTCGCTGCTCAACTATTTGCGCCGACACGAGACCACCTTAATTGGAAATATGGGCCTGTTGCTGGACATGTGCATTCAGGTGAGTTCGAAAGTAATTCGTTATACAAAATTAAATTTTGAAAAAATCCCTTAAAATATTTTTGTGATTTGTTTGAATTTATACTTTGATAAATGAAATTTCATGAATAATGAAATTAAATTTTATTTAAAGATTTAAATAGCAGCTATGCTGGAGTGGTTTTCCAAATAATTATTCTCTTTGTTTTACACCTTCCAGGTCAGCAAAGGCATGGCCTATTTGGAGCGTCACAATTACATTCATCGCGATTTGGCTGCGCGTAATTGTCTTGTCGGCTCTGAAAATGTGGTCAAAGTCGCCGATTTCGGTTTGGCGCGTTATGTGCTCGACGATCAGTATACAAGTTCCGGTGGCACTAAGTTTCCTATCAAATGGGCACCGCCTGAGGTGCTCAACTACACGCGTTTCTCCTCGAAGAGCGATGTCTGGGCTTATGGTAGGGCAAACTATTGCATTTCTAAACAATTTAAAACATTATTTTAACATCTTCTAATTTTTCAATCAGGTGTACTCATGTGGGAGGTGTTCACTTGTGGCAAAATGCCCTATGGCCGCCTAAAGAACACCGAAGTGGTCGATCGCGTTCAACGTGGCATCATCTTAGAAAAACCAAAGTCATGTGCAAAGGAAATTTACGATGTAAGTGCAAAAAGAGAATAGGTTAACAAATTAGAAACACTTATTGTTGCCTCCATTTATATATACATAAACATATGTATGTGTATATATTTATTACATAAGCATAAAGTTAACATCTCCCTCTAACTCGAAACTCTTCTATTTCGCTTTAGCAGGTAATGAAGAAATGTTGGTCTCACGGCCCCGAAGAGCGCCCATCATTCCGTGTACTGAAGGAGCAGCTGGCGCTCGTAGCGCAAACACTCACCGATTAAGCAGCGACAGCGACATTTGCCAATTTCTACACTAAGCGAAAATTAAACAGATTTTCCGCACGTTAGAAAGCGAAAACAAGAAGATAGAGGAAAAAACGCAACAAGTCTTAAGTTAAATTGTGGAGTAAACCATTATTGCTAATTAAGGGCAAATATTTGCACAATTCAAAAGCGAAAAATTCGTAAAAAAAATTGCAAAGAGAAAACTTTTTTATGGTAAATGCGAATTATTGTTGAAAGCGAGAACGACACAACAGAATATCATACTTTACTAGAAAAGTAGCAGAAAGGGAAATTAAATTAAAGGAAAGAAAAAGGAAGAAAAGTAAAGTAAAGAGAGTAAGAAAAAGCGTAGTTGATAGTAAGCATAAAACTGATACATTTAAAATTTTACATAATAAAACTAACGCATAATTTAAATTACCACATACGTGAATGTATAACAATAGCGAAAATTTCAACAAAAACATCAACAACAACAACAACAAAATATACACTTCTAGAATTAAGTTTGCATTTTTGAGAACGAAACAAAGAAGAAAAAACATTTATAAGCGCGATTTTTTTTTATTTGTAGGCTTTCTAAGAAATATATAAATGTGCTTTTTATATTGAATAAGAAAATATGCAAAATATAACTAAAAATTAAAAAAAAAAAAAACAAACAAAAAAACAACAACAATAAAGCGTACATATGAAAATAAATAAATAAAGTAAAACTAAAATTAAGCAAACGAAACTGATTAATCGTAACTGAAAGTAGCCTATAAGTATGCTTTAAAAATGCGAAAGAAAAGCGCATTCGATGACTAAATAAAACTGCACACACTCGCGTGAAATCGCGTCGGAAATTGCGCTTAAAAAATGGCAAAAGACGCGCATTGAACATAACTGTTTGTTGCCCTTATCCGGACAGACGGACACTCACGCCCTTACAATCAAATAACAAAGTTCTTGTACGTATGTGTCGTCACTTTTGCAAATACTTTTAATCGTCATTACTTTAAAAAATCAAACCAACAACCAACAAAAACGAAAATAACTAATCTAAATATTATTATCATTATTCATAATTTAAAAGATTTACTTTAGTGTATTTGTGATTTATGTTTAATTTCTTTTTTATATACATACAATAAATGAATAGAAAGCGTAATTTAAATAATTTATGCTTGCATTGAAACGAATGAATGGAAAACAATCAAATCAGTTCGCAGTTTGGCAGTTTTGCGCTGTGATTTTTTTTGCTATGTAAACGTTTTAATTTGTTCATTGCGACTTTTCTTTTTTTACAGTGTAGTTGTACGCCTTAAAAGTGAATTTAATTTTTTACACACTTATACAGTTTATTTTGTAATTTGATTTTGATTTTTTTACTTATGTATGTTTCTCATATGTTATGCATTGATCTAATAATTTAATATGCAAATTTAAGTTTTTATCATTTTTTAATTAATGCTAATTTAAAAGTTATAATTAATAAATACAAATCGAAAATAAAAACGTATGAAAATTTAAATGGTTTGTTTTGTATTTAGTTTGTTGTTTTACTTTAATTGATTTGTTTTCGTTTGACAACCCTTTCTGTCCAGTAACAGCTGCCTTTAGACGTGCTTCGAAACCAGAGAAGTTTTTAATTCAAGTTAGGCGCAAAGAAGTTTCTATCGAATGAAAAATGTTGGGAGTAGTTTAGGCTTTAATATAAAGTAATAATAAAAGCAAAACGACGAGCTAATTCGACATTTTTAGGCTATAAATTATTATCAAAACTGATTGATGAAGGTTTTGTCTATGACGTTGACCATAACCGAATTGCTTTCATAAAATTGCCCAACAAAAGTCTTCGAAAATAATTTCCATTCACGAACGAAGCATATTTAACATTTGCGCCTAAAGGTGATTTCTCTGTTAAAGCCTAAACAAATTGTTTGAACAAACATTTGAAACTTAAAGAAAATTGTATAAAAACTGGTCACGTGATTAAAGATCCTTTGAAACTCAGATTACAAAAATAAGAAGAAGACAATGTTCCATGCGATTCGAAATTGATCATTATCGAATTGCATTTTATACGAAAACGAAACTCGCATATGAATCGTTAATGATATTGCGACCGACAGAAAATCTACACTCGTTAACGAATTGTAAAAACGATTTATAAAAAAATATTTTTGACGATTATTTACGAACCGATTCAATTGTTTATCGTAAAAGCGTTTCTTTAATGAATAACTGACACTATTCGTTGATAAATACTCATTAGCGTTTCATTTACGATATCATTTGCGAATTCGTTTTAGAATCAGATTGTAAGTTTATCGTTTTTACTATTCGTAAATGAATCACTTTTACGATTCGTAAGATCTTTAGCGAATCACCCATTGTCGGAATAATACTGGATCGAAACGAACAACGGATCTTTAATTTCTTCAAGGGCGAACGTACATACATAAAACTTGACAAAATGAAATTACAATATTTAAAAAGAAAATCTAGCTATGCTCCAGGGGAATATTCAAGATTGAAAAAATGATTTTCACATAAATAAGTTCGTAAACTTTAAACTCAAAATTTTTTTGGACTTTTGAAATTGATTATCGTGTGCTTAATTTTTTAAATTCGATTATACAAAAAAAAAACTCGGGCAAAACTTGCGAATTGCACCGTCGACTCTTAAAAGGTTAATCTTATGTTTCAATTCCATTTCGGTCGTTATGCTACAGTTCCGTCGTTTTTGTTTGCATATTTATAGGCTGTATACAAAAATATTCCGGGAAATTATTTCCTTCACATTTCAATAAGATTTTGAATTGTTTTTTAAGAATAACAGAATATATTTAAAATGCAGAAATAATTAAAAAATTAAATCAATTGTTGTAAGAATCCATTTCATCAGATCTAAAATCTCATCCAATTAAATCGCATAAATTTCGAAATGATTTGCAGTTCATCACTAAAATTAATAAGACATAAATTAGTAAAGTTAAGATACGAAAATACTTGATGAGGTTTCAACAATCAATTGTAGCCGTCAGAAAGATCTCCAATATCCGAATCAAAAAAGTGAGCATCAAAAAACCAAAGATTCATTCATACTCGTAAAATATTATTTCTGCAAGACGTTAGAAGGAATTTTAAGCAGGAGTCAACTTTAAAGAAAATTCCATAAAACAACAAAACAAAAAACTATATATATATATATATAATACATAAGACGTAACAATTTTGATACCAGCAAATAGAATTGCGACACGTAGATTAAATGTTTGTAAATGTTAATAAAAAATTGAAGACAAAACAAAAAAAAAAAAAATAGTTGATAAGTTTTTATGTACTATAAAGTGTAATTTTCTTAAAGCCAAGTCCAAGCCAGATTTCCTTAGCTTCTCACACTACCGGCAGCGAAACTAAACCATAAGCTTAAAACTAAATTACAAATAAAAAAAACATTTTCTAAATATGAAAAATAATCTAGCTTATTGCATTCGAAACTTGTTTTAACTAATATCGCCTCTACTCATAATAGATTACTTTAAGCAAAACAAAAACAAGTAAACAAATTAAAATAGCATTGACTAACACACACACACATACTCGTACATACATACATACATTCATTCAGACATTGCATCGTATCGAATCGGAATCTATAAGTACATATAAATCTAAAATATCCTATTGTAATTCTTAACTCAAAAGATTAATGAGGTATCCATTAGATTAATGACATCATTCATAACAAATTGCAATTATGATATATACTCGTACATATACATATACACAGATATATATGTATATATATATATGTATATTCATATATGTATGAACGTAGTTCTGATTTCATAACTGATATGATAAAAAACGACATTTTATAAAAAATATGAAATTTCATGGTGATATTATTAGAAACAAAACAAAAAAACAAAAACAAATACTTAAAATAAATTTCAATAAATAAAACTATGCATACAACAAGTTTATGACAAATTTACAAAAAAACAACAACAAAAATTATTGTTTTTCTTTTTCATATAATATTATTTTTAAAATTTTTACTTTTTTTTATAATATTAAATTAATAAATTTTCTAGGCGAAGCTTCAGAGGCTCCAATTTCAAGTTTAGTCGAAAATTGTTCGATGCTTTCTTTCTTGTTACCAGAGCTGGGAGTCAATTCCTGAGCAGCATTTTCACTGTGGCTTCACTATTACGAAACCGATTTTTTTAAATCTAACTAAGTCTCGTAACTGCTTTGGGCCTAATTTTAACTAGGTTTTCCTGCTGGTAGTTTAGCCTCCTCATGTTCTGTGTTCCCTGTTTCTCTAGGCAAGAATCGTTTTCTACCAAATCTATTTCCACATATAATTTCTATAAACTCTTTGATCCATCATCATCAACGGGTCAAAATATGTCAGTGTAGAGTTTAATATTAATTCTGTTAAGGTTAAGAGTAGCATCTACCTTGATATGGGCAGGGTCAATGAGTCTTCTTGACTGCCGCATGCCTGTTAGGAGTCTCCAGTACTTGAGAAGACCCCGTGAATGTATTAGGTGTACAAATAAGTTTCCGCCGTTTTTTGTTAATAAAATAATATTTAAACGATTTTAAACGATGTGAGACTGCTTGCTGAGTGACTTCTAAACTAAGTGCAAGTTCCTTTTGTGTTTGAGACGAATCTTCACCCAATAATTTCTCCAAATCTGCATCCTCGTAAATTTTCGGCCTTCCACTGGATCTTTGTCTTTTATGTCAAAATCACCTTTTTTAAATTTTTGAAACCACTCACGACATGTTCTCTCACTCAAAGCATTCTCATTATATGCTTCTACGAGCAATCGATGCGACTCAGCAGCAGATTTTTTTAAATTAAAAAAATAAATTAAAAGTTCCCGCAAATGACACTTAGTTGGCTCAAATTGAGACATTTTTAGATGAAGAAAAATATATGATGCTAATGCGAACTTAATAACATGATAAGGTTATGTTGTTCTGGAATAAACAAACTAATTTTCAAGTAGGTTACCATCTGCGAATTCCAACGTAAACCTCGTGCCACGCCATCTTTCTCAAAACGGCGGACAGCTAATAATTTCCAAACATCAAATGCTGTTTGAAGCTATAGCCACAAAGCTACCAATCTTCATCATTATCTCATGTAGGAAAAGATGGCTCTCATTGTTTTTTTATATAGCTCTTCAATTTTGTATCGAATAATAAGAGTTTCTTCAATTCGAATCCGTAGCGTTCATTCCTATTATGGACTGTCGCTCTGGAAATTCAAGAAATGACCCGAGCTCTGGTACCAAGAAAACTTGAGTTAAAATGTTTTGGGAAGAACTGTTTAAAGGGATAAATATAATTTTATGAAAGGTTTATATGGATTTTAACATTTCAAACATTTGGTAGTCAAGGTATTTATATATATTAGCGATAATTTTGATTTATGTGAATTTTTTACCAGATTAAATTATTGTTAAATATTTTGTTTTTAAGTAAATAAAGTGTTTTATTTTTGTACACAATCTCCGTCATCACGGTTTAAAATTATAAAATAGATTAATTTATTATTGCATACCTCGCAATAGATCAAAATAGGTGCCAAATGAAAGGTATTTGTGTAAGTTGTTCAAAGTTAAACAGAATTTATGTAGATACGTTCTTTATTGTCTATATGCGATTTCTAAATTGTTAAAAAAGTTAAACCGAAAGAGTAAATGTAAAAATTGTGTCCTTCTTCAAAGCGGTAGTGAAATGTTAACTTTACAAATTCATATCACAGCCAGCTTTGAGGAGCGATATGGTTTTTCAAATTAACACAAAGTGATGAATTTCTAACTGAATTGTTAACATGGCACCAACAACATCTCGTGCGGCCCAAAATGGCAAAACTCATTTACACCAGTCGCAATTTGAGAAATGATTGCAAAATAAAAACATTTGGCAACGCCCACGCGACACCAGGCCAAGTAGCGTTAATTGAATTGTACGGAAGTTCTTTAAGGCCAAAAAGAAAAAAAAACAATTCAATAACAAAAACAATAACAATAACAAAAATTATAAATGAGATCAACTATAAATTAAGAGATCGCCCATATAAGGTAAGATTCCGAAATGACGCATTATCAAGAATCGAGCGTCTGTACACATCAACTTATAAGATAATTTCAAAATATACTCAACTGAAAAATTATAGAAAAAAGTATGTATTAAATTCATTTACAAGTACACTCGTAAGTATGACTGCAATTATTTATTTAGCGGTTAAATAACTTTCAAGCGACATAAAAGTAAAAACTAAAAAAACCGTTTCGGATGCTTGAATGCGCGCGTGGGCCAGGGTCGTCACAATTCGCATTTGGAATGCAGAAAATCACAATGAAAAAATGGAAAAAATGGAAAATTTCTAACAAGTCACAGCAAAATGAACTGGATTACATAATGCAATAAATACGGCCCAAGCAAATTACGAATCAATGATCCGTGGTGAAATAGAATAGCGAACACCCTCGGCTGATTTGCAGGCAGAATTCGATGGCATGAATTATGGCGCACTAAACGGGGTTCGGGCACTTTTCATCTTTTCATATGAAATTTGTCGCAATGCACAGTGCTTCGAATGGTGTAGGTTATGCCTCAAAAGGGAGTAGTTTAACCTGATTTACATTTGCACAATGCGGAGTCATTGATTCTTAACTTTCTACATTAATTTTTCAGTTATTCTTCAAAAGACGATAAAATTTAATGAAACAAATTTGCCACGTCTACTTTTTACCTTTGTAAAACTAAGTAAAAATAATATATGACAACTTCACCAAAAATGGGCGTGGTTGGATTAATTAAACGCCCACCGCCGTAACGCTAGAAAAGAGAGTAAGGCGAAGTTCCATTCAATGATGGTAGTTCTTTATATATCTTCAAGTATCAATTATATATTATATATACATATATATCTTTTAATTTTTGACTGGCTTCAAAGTACTGTACACTGACTAACCTCTTTCTTTATTAGTTCAAATCTTTACTGTTCGACTCACTGTAATAAATTATTTTGTATGGCCTTTAGCGACATATCACAACAAATAGTTTTGTAAAAGGTTTCAACTCTTTTTTATCTAAGTAATTTGTGATAAATATTTATTTATATTTATGTGTAACTACTGACAAAAATTAATTGAATCAGTGTACTCGTATTTATTACGGGTTGGTATTTTGGACCGTTTTCATATTTCACTGCCAATTGTAGCGAGATGCCACTGCAACAAGTTGACAGACAGAAGCAGCTTCGCCGCTCAGAGAAAACAACAAAATTTATTTAATTGGGCTCCCTTAACTGTTTTGTGCATCAACGTGACGCGCTTGCATAAATCACGCTTAAAAGGTAAAAAGAAGCGTTTGCAATATATTGACCACCAGTTAAACTGGTAACCGAACAATGAAAGCATCCTCCGAAAATAGTTAAATTGTCGCCTTAATTGATTTTGATTGAGCATTTATTAAATACTTTGTGAAACTTTATAAGTGTATGAAAAATATTGAGAAATATGTGAAGTCATTGAAGCCAGTCGATGACGTCGTTTTGTTTATTTATATACAACAATTAACGTTTTTTTTATTAGGTCGTTCTGTCTGGATTTATGTCCATGTGTGTATGTTTTAATATCTGATTGTCTGTCTGTCTGTCTGTCTGTCTGTCGGTCTATATGCTTTATGATTTTATGAGTTTCATTATTGATCTTGAATTAAAGGCTAAAGTGTTGGCGTTGTTTGATTGACGCTCAGCTGTAATAAGTTTTATTTTGTATGCACCACTCAATGGACATATTTGTGTTTGGGTAGGAGTTGGTAAAGTAGAGAAATGCATAACATAGAAATAGACATATGTACCTATATATATATATATATACATATGTATGTATTATCGTGTATGTTCAGGAAACAAAACTGGGTCAATCAAGACATGACTTCAGCCCGTCCGTCCGCTTGTTTGTTTTCCTCTTTTTCTTATAAGCATGATAGCCTGAGAAGAATTGGAGGTATTGAGCAGAAATTTCTCAAACTATTTGTTGTTATTCGTTAGATAAACTAATTAGATTTTGTAGTTAATCCATCAAGACCACGCCCACTGTTACATACCATACTCATTTATAGTATGAGACCTTATTGAGATTTTGACATTTTGAACAAGATTTTCGGTTATTTTTTAGACAAACTTTGATAACTTTCGATTCAGATTTATAGCATTAGGGTGGTTCATACTAGTTTAATGTTATTTTTTTTTAATAGTATCTTTAAAAGAAGATTTGTGTACAAACGTTATAAAAGAAATCTATCAATTGAATTAAACATTTCATTTATTTTAATTATTGAAACAAATTCGAATACTGTGGTTCACTTACAAAAGTCGATATAACCGATTTTAATTTCTCACTTGCTTCGAATACATTTTATTGACAAATTGGTTCTAATCACGGATAATTGAAATTTAAAATAGAGAAACATTTCTTAAATTTGTCCTTGACTTTGTCGTTTAGGGTCAAAATACTTTATTTTTTAAAAGATAATCCGAATTTAAGGTGGATCAAAGTTTTTGAGAAACCACAGATCTGAAAAGAATGCCTCGGTCTGAATATATATTTTACGGAAAAAGTGATAACTTTAATTTCTTCACTCCTCGCAATTTTTTTTACGAAATTTTAACAGTTGACGTTTTTGAATATTTAATTACCAAAAAATACGTTATTTTAAAAGATTAACCTCTTAGTGAGCCATGTCCAACTTTATTTTCTGAAAAATATATTTCCTTTGCTATTTATATTTTTGTTTGATGCGAGCATATTTTAAATAAATACTCCAGTTTTTTTTTTATTGTAATATTTAGTAAATATTGCCAGTGACATTTTCCCATGAAGGCGCACCCACGGCGGCTCCGACGATTAACAACAACAGCAACTTAACAGCAAATGAAAACTTTCGCAAAAGCTCTCCCACTACAATCGCAAACTAACAGCGACCAACAAACGAATCGACAAACGAGTCGGCGAAGCCAAACGAAAAGTCGCAACTGCAAAACGAAACGCGTCAGTTTCATTTCCACAGCCAACACGAGCGGTTCTCACCAAACAAACAAAAGCAAAAACAAACGAAAATACTCTCGCAGCGCAAAGAAATTACATAAAAAAAAGAACTCATTCATAATTTATTTTTAAATTTAAAAATTAACGAATCAATCTAAAATAGCTAAACACAATTTTATGAAAATAGAAAGTGCACCCGAGAACGACGTAATTGCGAAACACGATTTACACTCATTTGCAAGCGTAAAATACGTGGCTCAACAATTACGAATTTAAAACAAAAACTACACTAAAACTTTAACCGTAACCGAAACCGAACTTAACCGATGCAAAATAACCGCCAGTTACTTTGTAATTAACCGAAGCGAACGATAGTAGGAGGAAGCAGGGTACATGTGTTTCTAAGTGGTCACTTTAATGTGCAAAGGACCAAAGGACTTTTAGTTTAACGCATTGCCTGACAAAGCGAAAAGTGCAAAGTTCCCAAAAGCAGTTCAACATCTTGAAAGAACATTTTGAATTCTCTGATATTTTCGAAAAATCTAAAAACCAGAACAAAGGATAAAGGATAACAAAAAAACTGAAGGAATTCCACACGCTCACACCGACACCAGACGTCGCAGACAGTAAGTTCCGTTAGTCATTTAGTTCGCTTTCGTTTATTGCTTCGGCTCCTTTTCACCTTTTCTGTGCTCGTTTTTATGTGTGTAAATATTTCTTGTCTCCTGTTTGTTTGTTTTTGTTGCTTGTTTGTATGTATCGTCCTGACTGCCGCGCGTAAATCGCGTGTTTATCCTGTGTGCTCATGTTTATTTGTGTTTGTTTTTGCTTTTTCTTGTTCTTGTTCTTATTCGTGATGTTTTTGTTATTGTTATTGTCGTTGTTTTACTGCCGTTCCAGCTGAAGTTCATTGACTGAGTTAGTACAAGAGATATTGTACAAGTCGTTTCGTTTTATTTTTGTGCTTTATGAATTAGAAAGGCTGCAGCCGGAACAGCTGTTCTTTAGGCTGGTTCTTAGCATTTTTTTTTTTGCTTGTTTCTCTTAACTATAATTTTTTAATTAACACTATTTAGTAATAATTATAAAAATTGAGATATGGAAATTTTTGTGAATATTTAATTATAAACTTTTGTTAATGCTTTAAGCATTTTAATATGTTGCTAATTGAAGTTATTAGTTTAATGAATAATTCGAGATACCGTTAACAAACTACAACAATTTTTACTGGAAATGTAGTTATTTCTTGTTAACATATTGAGACAAGCTGACAAAGAAGCTTAGATCAGAAAATAGTTTTTCGTGATGCTTTTTTTCACAAAACATTTTTTAAATGCTTAATAATTTATTTTCGGAAATTTTTGTATGACAATTTATCATATACGAGATTTTGCTATGTACATATTTTGTACATAGCAAAATATTGAATTATAAAAAAAAATTCAAATCTGTTAATGCGTAACAATAAATGCATTAAGCTGTCCAGATCTGCTACAAACGTTGTCTTATCTGATCCGATCATTTTAGATATATTAGATACGGGTTTATATATATTTAAACCTATTTATATCTGCATTCATAACTGATTTGAGGCACTCAAAATCTTTATAGAAATATTTTCAATACTTTGCATGTTAAATTCTGAGACTTAAATATTCTATGAAAATTTAACATTACGTATAACTGTTTAAATAACATGGCAGTGTATATGTTAATTTAACATGATGCACTGTCAATTTAATTTAAACTGTAATGTTAAATTCAGCCATTTATAAAACCAGCATGTAGAAAGTTTTTATTTAACATGATATAGTGTCAATTTAACACCGTTTATGGTAACGTGTCAAATATTTTGCTTCAATCAACACGACAAACAATTCAATAAATTTACTTACTTGCAATTTTATTTTATTTATTAAAAATTAATAAATAGGTCAATTGTGAAAAAAGTCATATCAAAAAATCGTTTACTATTGAATTGTTTGCGAAATTTGTTTGTTTGTTTTGAACTGTTTTCATAACCTTTGCAGTTTCTCAAGAATCAATATAGAAATTTACTTTTTGCTAAATATAAGAAATACTAAAAAACAACAACACTTTTTAAACAATAATAAAAGAAAACCGTTAATAATTCTTCGATTTTTCACTTTATTTAGATAAAGGTTTCTTTATTTTTTTTTGGTTAAATGTTTGAACCTTGATTATGATTTAATGGTTATCAGATACGATGGTGTTCATAATATAGTCAAGGGCTTCTAATAATAACCGATATTTTCTACCTTTCAATGTTTTAGTGTTTGACTTAATTCTCATAAGAAATATTTAAATATTAAACAAATTTAAAATTTTTATTTAAATTGTAAGCTTGCTTTATAAAAAAAGTCTCTGAATTAAGACGTAAGCAAACTTCCTGCTAAGAAATAATGTTCGTCACATTTATACTTTGGTAAATTAGCTGGTTCTAGAAACTCAATCTTAAATACATGCGAACATGCAAATATATCATACATACAAACGTGCTTACAAACATGGCTCAAACGAGTTTTACACCAAAAAATGAGATAATTTCCAAAAGAAACAGTCACAAAAAACATAAAGAAACACCGGCAAAAAGCCAAATAACAAAAGAAATGAAATCCATACCAAAAACAGCAAAAACAAATTTATTATTATACAAAAAAAAAAATAAAATACAAGTAATAGAAAACGAACAAAACGAACGAAAATGACGTCAGAGTTTAAAATTTGACAATGACTTTGATACTCGAAGTGTCAAGCAGATGCGTTGTTTTAGTATTTAAAACAAAAACGAGATATTTTGAAACTCAAGTAACTAAAACATTTCCAAAATTATCTACGAAACAAAAACATAAACAAAATTTCGTATTTAGCGACTCATTTAATAAATTTAAATAAAATGCTTTGGCAAATATCAACAGAAACAGATAAACAAACAGATACAAACGACCCGAAAACACTTGTTAATGAATTTCGACACCTCAAACATTTGTTAGATATTCATTAAAGCTTGTTCCGAAAGATTCTGTTTGGCTTAAGATACAACCGCATGAAAAGCATTAAACCAGAAATGGGCGAAAATGTCAAAAGAATTTACACGAATAAAGCTTCAACTGTCATTTAAGTCTGTCTGTGTGAAAATAAACAAACACAAACTTTAGAAATACAAACAACAACGAAACATTCTCGTTTACTACCAGAAGTATCTGAATATAATTTCAATGAATCTCTCACAGCGATAATTTGTATCTGCCTGATGTGCGTGCAGCGTACGTTTAGATTTTCGCAACGATTTGTCACACTTTTGCTCCCGATTTTGTTTATTTATAGTTCACTTTAATGTTAGCGAAGCTATTTACACCAATGACCAAGTAGATTGATGTACTATTAAGAAACCAATAAAAAGTTATAATTTGTCCATATCAATTTAACGTTAGAAATCATCATACAATTAAAAAATTGTAGTTTTTTGCACCACTCAGTGGTGTATTTTGGTTTTGGACCAATGTTTGTAACGTGGAGAAGTATATTCTTGAGCAGAAGCAAAAACTGAGTCGATTTAGCCATGTCCGTCTGTCATCATTTCTTATTAGCATGATAGCAGAAGAACTGTTAGAGATATTGTATTAAGCTGAAATTGTATACACTGGTTGCTCTTATATCCTAGAGGAACTGATTATGGAGCCAATCCCCTAATGACCACGTCCACTATTGCAAAAAATAGTGATTTTTTGTTAACACAATATCTTGTTAACCATTGGAGATATTGAGTTAAAACTTTGTAAAAAAAAATTCTGTTATACTTTCAAACAAATAAATTTTGGAAACTATTAGAGTGGTTCATGTTTGTTATTTTTTGTTGTTGTTATATTTTCAAAAAAAAACCTTTAAAATTTAAAAGGTTATTCGGTATACAAACGATCTAATATTAGGATGGTTTATGATTTATTAAATTGGGGTGGTTCGTGATTTAACAAATTAGGGTGGTAATTGATTTGACATTATTTATATAATTTTTTTACAAAATATTATTTTAAAAAATATGAACCATTCTAATTTGATTGCGGTTTTTAATAATCTGGTGCATTTATAATAGTCGGTAGGACCGACAATATTTTCTCATTTGGTTTTTGTATAACTTAGCTAATGTGTAACTTGCCTTACTAGCCCAAAATTTCATTGTTTATATTTTGTTTGGCATGAGTGTAGATTTCTTTTCCTTTTTCTTCTGGTTCGATTCTTCTTTTTCTGTGTTTTTGTTTTTTTTTTCTTGATTTGGCCGCTCGCCAATGTAGCGTGAAGATACTTTTCCACAACATGGCACCACAAAAACTCTTTATTTTATTTTGTTTTGTTTTGTTTTCAATGAGGAATTGAGTTTTTCCTCGTCGCTGTATGTCATTGAGTGCGGCTTGTGAGGTTTTTGACTTGCTGCAACTTTGGTTGACATTTCGATTTTTTTGTCTTGTCTGAAAAACGATTCTGACCAAAACTCGTTAGGCGCACAAATGTTGGCTGCAACCGTTCGGCCGCATTTGGCCGCGTTAATTGTTAATTTTTCTTGACACGTATTTGACGCTTTTGGTGTCATAATTTTTGCCGTTCTCCAAGATTGTCATCAGATTTTTCACATTTATAAACCCCTTAAAGATCTTAATTAATAGTTTTACCAACTTGTAAAGTGGTTTCATTTTATTTGATTTTTTTCTTAACTCGTTTTTATATGTAGGCACCTTGACAGACCGACAGTCAAACACACACACACACACACATTGAAGTTGTGTGTCGTTGAATGTCGCCGACTGTTATTACCTCTTCAGGCTGTATTCCAATTATTAATTATTAATTTCGATTTATAATTTCGCTATAATGGAATTTATAAGCACACACTAATACAAATACAGTTGGCACTAGCACTAAGATATTGTACAGTTAACACTATATACAATATATATTTTTCATACATTAAGAACCTAAACTTTTGAAGTATGGAAAAGTTTAAAATATTTTTCTTAGCTAACATTTTGATCGTATAACTTCATTTTTTAATATCTCATTGAAACTTTTTTTTTTGACTTTACAATAAAAGGTTTTAAAATTTAAATTTAGAATTAGAAATAAATACTACTTATACTACTAGAAATAAATAACAAAGTCGAATTACAGCAACAACTACAAAATTTGTGAGATCATTTAATGATAAATTAAATTTTTTCTCCACGACAGTTTTTCTGAAATAATTTTTAATAAATTACTGTACTTTATATTTAGCATCTCTTCGTCATAATTCGCTGACTGGCATGATTAAAATGCCATTTTGTATACAAAAACCAACAACAACAACAACAACAACAAATATGCTTGCAAATTATTTTGCATTTAGTCATTCTGATATCATAATAAGCTCCTCCTGTTTTGTTTTTGCTTTTTGCTCTAACAATGCGAATTTAGTTTTAGACGTTATACGCTTTCCAAATCCTAAAGGTAGACAAACAAAAAATCGCAAGATGAACGCACATTCTGAAAGTGACAAATGAGTTTTATGAAGTCCATCGAAGACCGGTTTTAGGCGCTGATGTCATGATTATTTTATTTTATTTTATTTTGTTTTCATTTCTTTGCTTCTGTATTTCTATTGAAATTTTCACATGTTTTCGCTTGGGCTGATATTTCTGGTTAGACTTTGAACAAAAAAATTGATTATTGTATAAGAACTTTGAAAAGATGAGGAAATCGTTACAGCAAAGAAAAATAGGGAATCAGTTCACAAAGAGAACAACAAATAGGAATGAATAAGAGATTGTCTCATACGAAATATGTAAAAAATAAACCAAAAAAAACTTAATACATATAGAAAATCGCTGATATAAGAAAAATACTTTACTAAAAATTGGACACTGATAACAAATTCGAGAATTCTGCATTCATTGTTTCGGTATTTGGATTACAAAGTTCAGATGTATCATACAACTCTAATCTCCGCTTGCCATGGGGTTTCCCCATCTTACAGAAAATGACCAGCTGGAAAAGCGCTCTTCAAAAGTCAATTGAACTTAAAACAACTTAAAGACGATTCAAACTAAATTTAAATAATTTTATTAATTTACACAATCGCTTCTAAAGCAAATTTGTGGCAAAAGTGATAATAAATGTCAAACAGTTGCGTCAAGTCGTTTAGAACTCAAATTAAAGCCAACATAAATCTCTCAGTTTAATCGCTTTAAATGACAGTCGCAGCGAGCTCAGGTTACTTTCTTAGCCTGCTCCACTTTAGAAACCCATTTCGAGCCCACTTCTCACTTTAAGCGCACACAAGCAGCGCCCAAGCCCAACCGCAATGAACTCAATTTGAATACCAGCTAAATACAAAAAAAAAAAAAAGCGAATCAACATAACCATTTAAAAATACAAAATAAAGAAAATAAAAGAGAAGAGAAGCATGTCAAAATACACGACGATGACATCAGTCACTCAGGTCCACCGTTTTGTTTTTTTTTCTCGTATTTTTGAAGGTAAATTTTTTGGGCAGATTTGAACGGTGCTGCGCTGCGCTCCACTTCAGCAGCGAACGGTCTGAGCTCAGCTTTAAATTGAAAATCAGCGGTGGCGGTAGCGGCGCGCCGCGGCTGTAGTCAGCGTAGCGCATAACACGCTCGTTCAGCGAGCGATTTTGATATGAGGCGTGAAATGGTGTACCTAAATTTTAAATTTATATTTATTTTTACTTTTTTTTATTATTTGTTATTGCTATAAAAAGCAATAATAAACAATTTTTTGTTGTTCGGTGTGTGTGTGTCTGTGCTGTGGCAATTGTTAATGTTTTTTTGTTATTATATTTTTTTGTATAACAAATTGATGTATACAAAAAAGTTGTTGCTGATATCATTTTTGCATTCGTACTTGCTCTTAAATTAATCAACAACTCAGGTCACACGATTTACACAAAAAAAAGTATTGAAATTAATTTCAATTTAATGAAAATTGACCACTGTCAAAGTGTATTTGTAGTTGCAAAGTGGCGATTGTGCGGCATTGGGGTATACAAACTTAACTAAATCAATTAAAGATTTCTTTTGAGATATCGTCAAATTTTAATAAATCATTCGGAGTGGAATGGTTTTCTCTTGTTTTTTCAAACACAAACGAAATTCGTGTTCGTCTTTGAGATAGACATTTCCGCTGCTTGCATGAGCAAAATGAATTTATTAAATTTAGCACAACTCCAAATATGGCTTAAAAGCGAAGACAGTAAAAACAAAAACTAAAACCTGAATTAGAAAACAAAAAAATAACGAAATCGAAACAAAGACGAAAAAAAAGTTTAAATCATGCAGATAAAATTACTTATAAAACGCTCATAAAAGAAAAATATTGGTTTACCGAGAGTGCGCTACGTAGGCGTGTTTATCTGGCGCTGCGGCCTGTGTCTAACCAGTAGACAAACCTGGCAATAAGTACCACAGGCACAAATAAAAAAAAATTACAAATTTCGTATAATAATCAAGTTATAAATACGAAGCCATTACAAATGGAATTAATCTGGAATCGTATTTATTATTAAAATGGAACTACGAGGGTGGTCCGATTAGGTATTTATCGGACCACCCTCGCCTACAAAAGAAAAAACGAAAATTTAAAAAAAGAGGATATTTATTTCTCATAGTCTCTTTCAGCTTGATACACTTGACCATATTGCTCCAACTTCATTAATCCGTCTGAAAAATAAGTTTTCTCGAGGTAGTCCTTAATCGGACGGTGAGACTAAGAACTTATCAGACCACTCTCGTAAGTCGAAAATTAAAATAACAAACTTCAAAATAGGACAGAAATCGAGGTGAGTTCGCTCAGTTTGCGTTCTCATTTCTACTTTCCTAACCTTGTTATTAAACCATGATTCTATCCAGTTTGGTTATTCATTCATTACAAAAAACCAAGTAATTTTTGTTTCAAATATAAATATCTTACATATAAAACAATTTAATTACACCGAAAATATGCGAACAATTTTCTGTCGATTAGAATATTTATATTCGCTAGTATTTTTAAATATTAATTTATATATATATTAAAATATTTTAAAATATTATCGTTCCATGACTATGCACGTACTTTCCTACTGGGTAACTATTTTTGCTCGCCTATTTCGTTCGTGTTTCTTTTTGTGGTAATATAAAGCAAACTGAACGCGTTAGAAAATTTTGAGCGTGTTTCCATACCTCATATCAGATATTGTTAGGAGCTTGGCTTAATTAAAGTAAAACCTTTGGAGATAAAAAAAGAACAGCAACCAAAGACAATAAATCATTTGAAGGTAACGTGAGACCAAGTGCATGGCAAGGGAGTGTATCTGTCTCTAAAGCTGTGTAGTGTGAGCAAGTGCTTCGAATGCAACACAAGAAAAGAAACAAACTATCTGCAAATTGAGTTTATTACTGTGAAAATGCAATTAGCCAACTTTTTCTTTTTACAAGTACAAGTAAAAGTGGTTCTCGATTGTCGATGTATTTGCATGTTTTTATTTTATTTAATTCCGTCCATAATCTCATTCGGCTTTGCCACAAACTGTGGCAACCACTTCAACTGCCGCTTCAATGCAAATTGATGTCATTCCGGTGACTTATACGAGTCGCAGAAGATGACGTTAATTTATGCAAATAAATAAAACCCAAGTCACAAGAATCCGAATCGGCATTTGTAAGGCGAAACTTGAGCAATCTCAGAGCATTTTGAATTGCCTATCGCTGGAATTGCAAATCGCACAAGTTGACATATCAATTACAATTAGCGGCAACATTTGACGCAAATAAATATTGCCATAGAGCAAATAACAAACAACAACAAAAACTTTACACATGCACACATTACATTTGTATAATTTGGTAATGTACTCGTATGTAAATCGTTCTTACTCATGCCAATTCGCATCTTTTAGTTTTATTTTGCACGCAAATACGAATTTTTTTCCATTCCAACACCTCATGTAGGCTTTTGTGAGAAATTGTCTTCGAAACTTGTTCAAATATAAGTCAAGTTTAGATTGTTTGCAGTTAAACTTAAATCGAGACTAAAAATGGGCGTAGCACTCGAAACGCCCAAATACTTTGAATGTTGGGTGCAAATAAATTGAGAAAAATGTGATCATTATGCAGCCGAGTTGCAATTACTGAAACAAACCTTGAGTTTGCAGAAAACCACTTCATTTTGGATACTATATAACTCAAAGTTGACTTCTAATTAGTGTGTATGTAATTTATTTAAAGCCATTTATTATATTGGCCAAAAAACATTGAGCGGGTACCTACTCATTACTTACGAATATATTCACACTGAGTATTTAATATAAATTGTATACATAGTAAACATTTGCATTTTTATTTTAGGTTTTTATAAATACTGAAGCTGATTATTTTTCCAAAGCATATAGAAAACTGTTGGGTTTAGGAATAGGAACATTTATTTTCTTTAATCTAAACCATTTAAAGATAGTTTACATTTTTGATCTACAATAATTATGTTGTATTAAAACACGTTGTAACTTGAAATGGATATTATTTTAAATCTTCTTATATGCACATAAACTAGTTCGGTTCAAAAGAATCAGGAAATTTAGAGCTGTTAGGATATAAATCCCCATATATATAGCATGACACTACAATCTGAATCTAGACTACAGGGATTTATATTTCGTCTATTTAATGGGCTGCCTGAGATCTAAAAAGTAGACAGTTACTTCGTTCAAAATATTTTGGCAACCTTTTTCTATCTTAAATGAAATTCAAGGACCTTCTTGCCAAATATTTATGTGATCTAGCAAAATAAAGAGTAAAGGCAAATACAGGGTGGCGCAAAAGAAGTCATCCGATGTTGTTTGGCTCTTATTTTTTTTTTAAATAAAAAACTTCGATTCTGTTTTTTGATTATGATTATTTAGACCTTTAGAATTAATTGTGTTAAGTCGAGAAGATGATATCGGATAAATGGGCGCCGTCACAATTGATTGCCATACGGGCTCGTTTTATGGCATTTTCCATCACTTCGGCGAGAGTTTCGGGCGATAAATTTTCGCATTCGTGTCGGATATTTTCCTTGAGGGCTTCCAAGGTCTCAGGCTTGTTGATGTAAACACGAGACTTCAAAAAACCCCATAAAAAGAAGTCCGGGACCGTTAAATCGGGCGATCTGGCGGGCCAGTGCAAATCGCCAAAACGCGAAATTAAGCGACCCGGAAACGCGGCCTTCAGAATGTCGGTGGTGGCTCGTGCAGTGTGTGCTGTTGCTCCGTCCTGTTGGAACCACATGTCCACCAGTCCTAATTCGTCCAGTTCGGGCAGAAAAAACTCGGTCAACATTGCCCTATAGCGCGCACCGTCCACTGTTGTCGTTTGACCCGCGGCGTTCGGCCCGATGACTCCTCCAGCGTGAACAGCGCACCACGCAGTCACTTTGAGCGGGTGTAATGGTTTCTCGTGCATCACTCGCGGATTTTCGGTTCCCCAGAAGCGATAATTTTGCTTGTTCACGTACCCGCTGAGGTGAAAATGAGCCTCATCGCTCATTATGATTTTTGCCAACACCACAGACGAATTGTTACGCAAAAAAATAGACACAATTATTCCGCGTTCTTGGGGAGTGTATCGCTCCATGGCTTATTCACTTGTATTCTGTATCTGTCTAGTCCACAAATGTCAAAACAGATTTGACATTGGCGGCCATTTGCAAAAATGAGAGCATCTTCCAATAGGGTGATTTCTGTTGCGCCACCCTGTATATAAGCATATATCCAAATAAGTAGTAAATGCTTTTTTTTTCTAAATCAAATTAAAATCTATTTTTTATATGAATTAATACACTCTCTAACATATTTCTGCTGTTTTATGATTGTAAGAATATAATTTATATAACAATTTATTTGAATTAACGTTAAGAATACTACAAACGTGAATAGCTC
The DNA here is from genome assembly GCA_949127995.1 of Suillia variegata. Taxonomy (NCBI): domain Eukaryota; kingdom Metazoa; phylum Arthropoda; class Insecta; order Diptera; family Heleomyzidae; genus Suillia; species Suillia variegata. Next base: position 21,079,242 of record OX421844.1, read on the forward strand.
TTAAGTCGAATTAGGTTGGTTTTGTTAATATTCTAAAAGAATTGTATTTACAAAACTTGAGTTTGATTTGTTTTAATACATTTTTTATGCAGTAATTCGAAAATATTATTAAACTACTAAATTATTTGAGTCCGCACTTGACATTAATCAACAAGCCCCCTTGCGATATGCATTCGAAATCACTTATACGTCCAGTGGTACTCCAACTTGCGATTACTTTATCAAAATCCTTTTTGCACACGTATGTATGCATAAATTTCTGTAATTTAATTAGCTTTACAATAGTGGCAATTCAATGAATGGTCGTTGTAAATAAAAACTTAAAAATGCATAAATTAAGGGGGCACGCAATTAACGCGCGCGTCGTGTCCTTTTTGCAACGCCAAAGGCTACAAAGTGCCACACGCCACGCCGTGCCGTGGCGTACAGTTTTGCATAAATCAGTAGCGGCGACGGCGCATGCCACTGACCAAACTTTTTGTTTACTTGAGTCTTTAAGGATGCACTTAGCGACTCAGCACCTCATTTAATTTTTGTATGCAATTTTTTTTTCCATTTTGTTAATGTTAAAAAGGGAAATACTTTATGCCAAGCCGGCAGCCTCGAGCGAGCGTTTTGCGACTCTGTTGCAAATTGCCTAAACTGCAAATTAGAGGCGAGCTCGTAAGCGACAACTTAATCTTTTTTTCTGCATTTCTATCTTAATTTTCTTTGCGTGTACGAGTGTCGCAGTTGCGCATGATTATGAACTCTTTCTGCCGGGCTTAAATGTTGCGCATACGCCCTGTTGTAGGCAAGTAATTTGGTGTAATGAAAAAATAAACAGATTATGTTAGTGTATGTTATTTAAAACCTGAGAAAAATGCATTTTATTAAATAATATTAACACGACATTCTTTGTGTATAATTTAAAAACACTTTTGGTGTAATTCCAAATGACAGGACATTTAAATCTAAAGTAAAACGATTCTTGACAATTTGGTATTACTGAGTTACAAAAATAACAAACCTTCGAAATTACTTTTTGACCAAAAAATAAATTTAATGTTTAAATAACAATATAATTTTTTGCACATGTACAATTAACTTCGACTTGAATGTTACTCACGGATCACCGTCAACAAAATGCCAATCAATTTGTTTAACAATATAATATGAGTTTTATTAACGCTTAACACCCACTGGCAGACAACTGAATTAATGACACAAAATCATTTCTAAACTAATGAAATGCTTAACTTTTAACCATTTTCGACGAACATTTCGCAGAAGCAACAACTTTCTCAAATCGTAAATAGTGTAGAAAATCTGTCTCATAAGCGTCTGTTCAACAAGATTCGCGTATCGGAGCACACACACACACGCACATGAATCATTCGAGCCTAACGTTTAAACGCGTCGACCAAATTTGGTACTTTGACTATTTAAAGACCACTTTGACACAATTTCGAGTGGGTGATGTCTAACTACAACAGTCGCATTCAGCTTCGGCTTAGAATGATAGAATTAGAAATAATTATTTTCAGCGCGCTGGTACATACACATTTACAGAAAACAATCTCAGACGCACTTTAGACGCTTTCGAGGTTTTTGACTGCGATCGATGATGTAAGCGGAAGGTCACAGCTGCGAATGCCAGTCAAAGACGCCTACCAACGCAAACTTCAGCAAATGACTAATGAAACACAAAAATTCATTTATTGAAAATAACGCTATTAACGGTCAGCACGTGCTATCAACGGATTCATGTAAAGTACAGCTTTAGTTTTCATGACTCCTGATTTATGACCTAATTTTTCGTATTTCGACATGGCTGGTATATTTCAATCATTTTCCAAAAGGCACTTCCGAACTCTTGCAGCTTTCAAGGTTGTGTCCATATTCCAGAGTGGCAGTAACTTATACTAAAAATTAAAAAATTGTTGTTATTGCACCATCGCATAGCACGCCAATGCGGTCTGAATGTTGGAGGGCAAGTCAAGCATTTAAGGAACGCGGTCGATTCTTCGAAAAAGAAAAAAGTCAAAATTGTTTTGTATATTACTGGCACTACATGTCGTATGAGTGAGTTATTTAAATATTTAAGCTATGCAGAGTATGTGTAAGTGCTGTGCGAAAATGTGCTAAAATAAAAAATAAGTACACAGAATTGCAAATGTTAGTCATGTTCTGCTGCAGTCAGTTTGTTATCAAACTGAAAGCAGCTGAATGCGACTTCCACACTCAAGGCTTTGCAATGTGAAGTACTTGGTCGGGTGGTTTATGTTTACAAATATTTAATCGTATTTTATATTTGAATAAAGTTCTAAGTAAGTACAAGAGTATACTGGGATGGTCCAGTATGATGAGATCAAAAACATTGTCATCTTACGAATTGTATGTCTCGATTAGAGACCAAAACAAGCCTTCAATTTGTATACATAAAACGTTTCTGAATAATTTCACCATAACCCAGTGGAATGTTTTTGAAAAAAATAATGAGTACTTAGCACTAAAGAAATAAACGCAAGGCCAAATAATACGAGTATAATCTAAAACAAATCGATACTAACGCTTTAAATCTCAATAAATTTCCACTTCGCCCACCAAAAGTAGGTAAATCAGCCTACAAATCAAATGCAATAAATTAACCCTTTCTCGACCATGCCAAACTCGTATCAAACCGACATAAAATCAATCGCAAGACCCACTCCAACCATCCTTTCGATAGAAAATTGCTGTCAAAATCCATGCAAGACACTTTAGGCGAAATCAGACATGCACTTTTTTTTGCGATTGGCGCAAAAGTTGCCTTTGCCGCCTTTGTTGAAGTTACAAAAACATTTTCTGGGGCAACTGACGGCACGGTAGGCAAGTCACGTGAGCCAAAGGGAATTGTTAAGAAATGTTCGTCTTGGTTGTGAAGCAGCTTGTTTGGCCAATTCCATGGCATACCTATGCAGAGGCGTTCTTAGTTTGTTTGTTGGCAGCAGTTGTTTATTTTGTTGTTTTGTTTTGTTGGCTTTTTTTTTTCTCTTTTAGTATGACAGTCTTGTGCACGCGAAGACAGGCCCAGCCCATCTTGATGAATTTTGAGGTAGGGCGTGCCTTTTGCCAATGCTGACCTTCTTTTATTTTTTTCTTATTTTCAATCGGTATGTTTCCTACAAATGAGTTAGTTTGGCAAAGCAGGAATCCATTGCGCTGCGATTAAAAGCGAACATTAACGTTTGCCGTCACTCGCGCATGGATTGTTATTGTTATGTTTGTCTGCGTCAGCTTGTAGCCTGGTACACTTTGGTACCAGCTCCGGCACCCCCAAAAACCACCCTTTGCTCGCTTCCTTCGCTTGTCTTAACCAGCTCTAATTGCCTTAAAGTGTTTCTGATTTAAACGGGTGTATCTAACATTTTAACAATTCAAATTTCGACGTGCACATGCAAGCATAAATTAGCCGCCGAACTGACTGATTCTTCGAAAATGGAAATAAAGGCGCCTTGGCTTGATAAACGCTTCTCGTGAAATCAATAAGGCACGCCTATCACCATCGTCGACGGCTTTCATCACTGACCTCAATTAATTTCCTGTTGCTTTTTTTTCCGCCTGGATTTGCGTCATTTAGAAAGTATAGCTGCCTTTTATTTCGAAATATAAAATACGGCTTCTCTGTCCATAAGAACGGCGACATTCGTGTTAAATAAGCTTAAAATAATTGGGTGAAAGTTTCAGGTTCTTTCAAGGTTTTGTTTGACAGGAAATTAGCTTTTTTAGAGGTAGTGATTTCCTGTGGCAAATGGTCACAATACAATACAATACCAAAAACAAAAACAAATAAACCATAAATAATTATTTGGTTATTGTTATTAATATTTCACTACTGTTATCCTTCTATTCGCTGTACAAAAAATCTAAATCTATAGAAATAAATGATATTGACATACAAAAATGAGACTTAACAATGGAAAACTTTTTCAGAATTTAAGTTTACAGATTTTGTATTTGAATTAGTTTGGTTTAAGTTTAATTGCTCACCTTGGTATAAATTATTAAGATTTATCAAATCCTAAAAATGAATCTTGTATTAAGTAGCTCAGTTCCACTTTGTAGAATTAATCTATTTGTGATTGGGTTATCAAGTCAATTTTCGAAGCAAACTTCAAACTGAACTAAACATTTCATTTTCTTTTCTTTTCATTATAATATACTTTTATTTATTCTTTAAAAATAAAAAAAAAATCCACAAAAAACTATTTCCAAAATGGTGCATTACTATTAATTATCAAAGCATAAAATGCGAAATCTAATAAATGTCTGTCTTTATCTTATCCAGGCGATTCGTTACAAGCACTACAAATCCATTAGGCGCGGATCTTGCGATCGTAATAGGAAAAACATTCGAGTTATAAACATGGGCGCCGGCTTCGAACAGCGACCTTGGACACCGACAGTACGACGTGGTCGCATAGCTGCTGAGACATCAAGTCCGGGACCAGCATGTGTGCAATTGCCCACTCTAGTGGGTGCGTATGCCGATTGAATAGTTGACATAAACAGTTCTTATTAACTTTTTTTTTTGTCATTATCAATTATGATAAACAGGCACCAAAGTACCCGACTCGAAGAAACATGCCGCGCCCGCCTTTACTTTCGGACAGAAACATCGCGGAAAGGATGATTCAATTGGACCCGGTCCGGCGCAGTACAATGTCAGCGGTCTGGGTAAAAAGGGCAAAGATACCCCGCCCGCCGCAACACTGCAGAGCCGACCCAAAGACAAGTCGAAATTCTCCACACCCGCTCCGGGGGAGTACAATGTGGAGCGTGCTGCCAAAGCAGTGATCGACTCAACGCCGAAATACACGTTTGGCCAGAAACCGCCTTCAGACAAGCCGAGCACAACGCCAGGTATGTAGCGATTTTTCTAAAGTGACCTGTGTACCCTATCCAAAGGGTGTGGCATAAGTCGAATATGCATTGCAAAATGTTTTGTTTAAGTGGATGGATGGGTTCTTAAGTCGTGATGTTGTGGCGCAATGTTACATAATTTTCTGTTTGTATCTCTATATCGAAAACGCTTTCTTTCTTGCTGAACGCGTCAGCATTAAACACCGCTTTCCATCGTTATCGTGATTTGGTCAGTGTAAATATCCACACATACATAAATATTCTCGTATTATCTAATTCACATCGTTCATTAAGTCCAGACATGTACTCCTTTAATTTTTGATATATCATTTAATTTTATAATACATTTCATTCCATTTTCATCAAGTGCATCAAAAAAAAAGATCGTTCTTTAGCATATTATAATCTAGGTTCTCGGCTGTATTCCAGTGGCATTTAAAGCTTTTGAAGTCATCATAACTTTTTAAAGAAAATTCAAGACTCCGAAGGTAATGCAGTTCTCCTGCATCTGTATAATACATAACGTTCGAAAGTAGTTTAAATTCAGACCATCGTAAGACTAGATTTTGTTTATGAATTCAATAAGTTGTGGTTATCATGTATTCATTAGATTTTATTTACTCGTAAAGTCGAAACATTACTCAAGTAAATATGTAGAACATTTATTAGTTATTTTAAAATATTCTTGCTTCTTTTGTTTGTTTTCTTTTTCTTTTCGTTTTTATTTAATTGTTTATTTTCGTTTTGACCAATTCATTTTAACAACATTTATCTTTTATCTTTCTCCAATCTTCCAAATAAAAAAAAATAAAAAAAACACAATATTCCACCAAATACAAAACCTTTTAGCTCCGAATCATTATCGTGTCGTACCGCTTGATCTAATCAAACCTCGTGCTCCACAATATACCTTTCGTATTAAAGCTTACGTTTACATTATTGACAATCCAGGTAACAATTCTAACAGAACCTCTCTAGTTGATGTTTACCACACATTTGTGTTTGTGCACGATACAATATACTCGTACATTTTTGTATACATAGTAACTATTGGGGTGAGGGTGCATTTGTATCTGTATTTGTTTATGTTTCTGTTAGCCATCTTAACTATTCTACTGTGTAAATAAGTTCTTCCGGTTTACTGTCACATTAGCTCAATATTAGGCTGTACAGTTTCAATGGTTGATTTAAGAGTGAGTTAAATTAAAATATATTGAAATAATAAGTTATCATGATAAGCGAAACTGGGTTGTACGAGTATGACCCCCCACATGGTTCTCTTTGCAACTAGTTTCGTCTATTTTTTCTAGTTTCCTGTGATCATTTATTTTTTCTAGCACGTAAGTCTTCGATATTTCTTTGTTGACATCATTTATTGGTTAGACGCTTATTTTCTGTCCTCTAGAAATTTCTTGTAAATATTTTCTCTTCAGAATTAAAAAAAAGTTTCCTCTATCATGTTTAGCTTTTACTATACAAAATTTAAACCACCTTTTTCTGCTTTGATTCAACAAAATAGTTTTAAAAAACGTAAAATTTAAAAACAAATCTTTTACGCCGAGAATTGTTTTTATGTTTTTACAATTTTTGCTTAGTTCGGCCTACACGCTGTCTGGGTGATTGAGCTAAATTTTTTAAATTACTATCAAAAACATTAAATTATTGGCCATTCTTTTAAAAGGTAACGTTTAACTCTTAATATTTTTTATATAATTTCAATTATATCCATTTTGCTCAATTTATACATTACTTTGCTTTATTATCTGCTTTATACATTTATAAACTTTTTTATGTTATCACAAACTTTTTCACCAACTAAACTGTAAATATTTTCTGATGGCTTTCAATCTGTACTTTAATAGTTTTTCACTGTATGTAGCTCAATAGTAATTTATAATACTACTTTTCTTTAAAATTTTTTCTTACTCTTTGTCCAACAAAAAAAAAACAAAAACAAAAAAAACACATCCTAAAATTTGTACACTAACAGCGCCAAATAGTTATCGCCCTGAGAGGGTCTCACTAGCTAAAAAGAATTCACCACGCTTCACGTTCGGTAGACGAACTAAAATACACTACGATAAGGGAACACCAGGTAAATTCAAAACACCTTAGTTACTAGTTAGCTGTAGTATAGTATGAGTTGTTAACAAAGTTTGGTACACTAGTTTGCCGATATACGAGTATGCTTAGCATTTAAGCTCAATAGTATCTTGATTGCTATTGTAGTTAATTTTTGACTATGTGATAATTTTGACTGCGTTATTGTTTTTTTTTTTTATTTTGATAGCAACCATGTTCTCTAATTTTCGGTTTTGTAGTTATGATGTGTGTTTTATTTAGTTGTACTCTTAGTTTTTCCGTTATTGCAAATTTTGGAACCTTCGAACACCTTTGAGTAACTTTTTCTATTCCACTTTCACAGCACCTGGCGACTATTGTCCCGAGAAAGTGAAACTCGACAAAACTCCACACTTCAGCTTTGGCATCAAGCATCATGAAATCAAGGCGGATAGTACACCAGGTTTGTAGAACTCTCATTCTAACTGTAACTGTCGTTTTGCAATTTTTACGTTTGGTTTTACATTTTCGCTTTTTTGCTTTGCCTACACGTTATAGCACCGGGCTGTTATAAACCCGAAAAAGTGTTGCTTGAACATACACCAGCGTATAGTTTCGGTTTAAAAACAAAACAGTTTGTTATTTCCGAAACACCCGGTAAGTTGAAAATTGCTGAAGCGTTTTAATTATTTAATTTTATTTATGCTACTGTTTATTTGTTAAAACGAAAGCACCCGGGTCATATAGCCCCGAAAAGGCTCACGTATACACAACGCCTCAGTATAGTTTCGGTGTGAAATCGACTATAGAATATAAAAGCGACACTCCTGGTAAGCTAAAACAATAATATTAATTGATGTTGTTGCTTGTATATGGCTATAAATTGTGTTTTAAATTTAGCTCCAGGTCACTACAAACCAGAAGCTGTCCGGTTAGATCATACCCCGGCATTTTCAATTGCGGGTAAGGCTACACATGATGTTGTTGATGCAACTCCAGGTGAGTCTCGTTTTTTTTTAATTGGCGATTAAAATTTAACTACATACAATATTATTTATAACGAACCATACTTTATTTTTTTTTAACTTTTAAATATATACAAAAAATTTCAGCTCCTGGTGCGTATGAGCCCGAAAAATGTCAACTTGGCAAGTCACCGGCCTACAGTTTTGGACACCGCATGACCATATCAAAGCAAAGCGAAACACCTTCACCATGCGCATATCAACCGGAAAAGGTGCGTCTCGACCATACACCCGCTTACTCATTATATGGTCGTCACGCCGCTCAAAAAGTAAGCGATACTCCAGCTCCAGGTGCCTATACTCCTGAGAAATCAAATTTAGAGCATGGCGTTTCCTACAGTTTTGCTGGACGGCATGAGGCAAAAGTTTCGAACAACACACCCGCACCCGGTGCATACTCACCTGAAAAATGTCGCCAGGACTATACACCTTCGTATAGCATGGCTGGCAAACACAACGTTCAAAAGGCGAATGATACACCGGCACCTGGCGCATATGCACCCGAAAAGTCGAATCTGCATAGCATGCCTGCATTTACAATTCTCGGTAGGCATGAGGGGCATAAAGTAAGCGAAACACCAGCACCAGGCGATTATGCTCCTGAGAAGTGTAATTTGAATCAAATGCCATCGTATAGTTTCGCAGGACGACTTGAAGCACTTAAGTCCAGCGAAACACCTGCACCTGGTGCCTATTCTCCGGAGAAACATATGACTGATGGCACACCCTCCTACAGTTTTGCTGGAAGACATGAGTCTTATAAAGTTAGCGCAACACCAGCCCCTGGCGACTATGCTCCTGAAAAGTGTAATTTGAATCACATGCCATCATACAGTTTCGCAGGACGACATGATCCTCACAAGCAAAGTGACACTCCAGCACCAGGCGCTTATGCTCCAGAGAAACATATGACTGATGGTACACCCTCCTACAGTTTCGCAGGACGACATGATCCTCACAAGCCAAGTGACACACCAGCACCAGGTGCCTATTCTCCAGAGAAACATATGATTGATGGTACACCCTCCTACAGTTTTTCGGGACGACATGAATCTCAAAAAGTTAGCGCAACACCTGCCCCTGGCGACTATGCTCCTGAAAAGTTTAATTTGAATCACATGCCATCATACAGTTTCGCAGGACGACATGATCCTCACAAGCAAAGCGACACTCCAGCACCAGGTGCTTATGCTCCAGAGAAACATATGACTGATGGTACACCCTCCTATAGTTTTGCTGGACGTCATGAATCTCAAAAAGTTAGCGCGACACCTGCCCCTGGCGACTATGCTCCTGAAAAGTGTAATTTGAATCACATGCCATCATACAGTTTCGCAGGACGACATGATCCTCACAAGCAAAGTGACACTCCAGCACCAGGTGCTTATGCTCCAGAGAAACATATGCTTGATGGTACACCCTCCTACAGTTTCGCAGGACGACATGATCCTCACAAGCCGAATGACACACCAGCACCAGGTGCTTATGCTCCAGAGAAACATATGCTTGATGGAACACCCTCCTACAGTTTTTCGGGACGCCATCACACTTACAGACCGAGTGACACACCAGCACCAGGTGACTATTCACCTGAAAAAGTTCGATTTGATAACACACCCTCATTCACAATGGCTGGTAAGCATAATGCTAAATTGTTGAATAATACTCCTGCACCTGGCGCTTATGCACCTGAAAAATGTAGACTAGATCATACGCCTGCCTACACCATGGCGGGAAAACATGATGCTAAAATCAATAACTTTACGCCTGCTCCCGGTACCTACTTCCCGGAAAAAGTGCGTCTGGACAATAATCCAGCTTTCAGCTTTGGTGGTAAATATGATCCCAAGAGCACTTCAGAAACTCCAGCTCCTGGCGATTACAGCCCAGAAAAACATCGTCAAGACCATAATCCTGCTTACAGCTTTGGAGGAAAACATGATCCCAAGTATTCGGTCGAAACACCTGCTCCAGGTGATTATAGTCCAGAGAAAGTCCGTCAGGATCATAATCCTGCTTATTCCTTTGGAGGTAAACATGATCCCAAGAGCACTTCAGAAACTCCAGCTCCTGGCGATTACAGCCCAGAAAAACATCGTCAAGACCATAATCCTGCTTACAGCTTTGGTGGAAAACATGATCCCAAGTATTCGGTCGAAACACCTGCTCCAGGCGATTATAGTCCAGAGAAAGTCCGTCAGGATCACAATCCTGCTTACTCCTTTGGAGGTAAACATGATCCCAAGAGCACTTCAGAAACTCCAGCTCCTGGCGATTACAGCCCAGAAAAACATCGTCAAGACCATAATCCTGCTTACAGCTTTGGTGGAAAACATGATCCCAAGTATTCGGTCGAAACACCTGCTCCAGGTGATTATAGTCCAGAGAAAGTCCGTCAGGATCATAATCCTGCTTACTCCTTTGGAGGTAAATATGATCCCAAGAGCACTTCAGAAACTCCAGCTCCTGGCGATTACAGCCCAGAAAAACATCGTCAAGACCATAATCCTGCTTACAGTTTTGGTGGAAAACATGATCCCAAATATTCGGTCGAAACACCTGCTCCCGGTGATTATAATCCAGAGAAAGTCCGTCAGGATCACAATCCTGCTTACTCCTTTGGAGGTAAATATGATCCCAAGAGCACTTCAGAAACTCCAGCTCCTGGCGATTACAGCCCAGAAAAACATCGTCAAGACCATAATCCTGCTTACAGCTTTGGAGGAAAACATGATCCCAAGTATTCGGTTGAAACACCTGCTCCAGGTGATTATAGTCCAGAGAAAGTCCGTCAGGATCACAATCCTTCTTACTCCTTTGGAGGTAAATATGATCCCAAGAGCACTTCAGAAACTCCAGCTCCTGGTGATTACAGTCCGGAGAAACATCGTCAAGACCATAATCCCGCTTATAGCTTTGGTGGTAAGCATGATCCTAAATGTACGGTCGAAACACCTGCTCCCGGCGATTATAGTCCAGAGAAAGTCCGTCAGGATCACAATCCAGCTTACTCCTTTGGAGGTAAATATGATCCCAAGAGCACTTCAGAAACTCCAGCTCCTGGTGATTACAGTCCAGAGAAACATCGTCAAGACCATTATCCCGCTTATAGCTTTGGTGGTAAACACGATCCCAAATACACTGTTGAAACACCCGCTCCAGGTGATTATAGTCCAGAAAAAGTACGTCAAGATCACAACCCTGCTTACTCCTTTGGAGGTAAATATGATCTCAAAACTATAACTGAAACTCCAGCTCCTGGTGATTATTGCCCAGAAAAACATCGCCAAGATCATAACCCCGCTTTTAGTTTCGGTGGAAAGTTTGATCCTAAATACTTAGTTGAAACTCCCGCTCCTGGCGACTATAGTCCAGAAAAAGTTCGTTTGGATCATAATCCCGCTTTTACTATGGCCGGCAAACATGACCTGCACAAACCCAGCGACACTCCAGCTCCGGGCGCATATGCCCCGGAAAACTGCAAGCTTGATCATACCATTGCTTACACTATCACCGGACGTCATGAACAGAAAATTAGCAACGATACACCAGCACCAGGTGCCTATAGCCCTGAGAAAGTACGTCTCGATCACAATCCTGCCTACACCATTACAGGAAGATCAACTGTTGAACGTGTAAGCATTACACCAGCGCCAGGCGACTACAAACCGGAACAATGTAATCTCGATCATACACCTGCCTATTCATTTGGTATGAAGACACAAACCACTACGCGCAGTGAGTCTCCAGCACCGGGTCACTATCATTTTGAGAAACTGAATCTCGACAATGGTCCATCGTACACGTTCGGTATGAAAGTAAAGAGTGAGCGTGTCAGTGATACTCCAGGTAAATAGTTTAATCGAGTATATTCCTGATGACAGTAAAACATAAATTACTGTGTATATTGTAGTTATGACAGAGATTGTAGTGCAGTACTTTTAATAAAACTTATTTATAGCACCCACTGCATATGAACCCGAAAAGCACACCACCGAACATACTCCAGCGTACACCTTCGGCACAAAGTCGGAAATTAAAGTTGGCACAGACGCACCAGGTATGCACTTTTCAGAACCCACACTTATTTAGTTCTGTTGGAGTTATCGTTTTTTGAATGTTGCTTGAATTTTGTTATTTGTTATTTTACGTTGTTCCAATTGTTTATTCTCTTGCTGCTTGTATTAGCGCCTGGTCATTATCATCCAGAGAACTGTAATCTTGATCACTCTCCTGCTTATACATTTGGTATTAAAACTTTGCCGATGCCAGGTAAGTTTCTCTCCTTTTTCAATGTAGTCAGTAAAACATTTTGTGTTGGATTAAGTTGGGGCCCCCATTTCAAAACTTGTGAATACTTTTGCCAGGTTTTTTGGAACGAAATTACACATTTGAGTTTAAATCTTAAAAGCCACTTTGACTTTATATTTAAAATGGAATATTTAACTGAAAATTTAGTTATACTAAGCGACAACATTTTATCACATTCTTGTTTAAGTAAAGTTTGTTTAATGTGCTCTCTCTATACATGAGCTGAAAATACATATATGTATACACATACATTTATTTTTTAAGATCAATAAACTTATTTCAGCATTGTTTGTGTTGAGTTAAATTAATAAAAAATTTGCATAAATATTACAAAACATGAAAGTGGCCACAAATTTTCTCAAAAAGGCAGACCTTAAATCGTTGCTTTCTTACTCATAAATCTTATATAATTTTTTATAAATTATTTTATAATAGACTAAATAATTAAAATTCTCAGCTATTATCAGAAAAATGTTAAAAATGTGCAATAGGCCGAACTAACTTTGCCAAATCTTCGTTGTGGTATATCACTTAAGTTCGTCTAGTAGACGCCAACAAAAATATACATAAACAATTTATTGTCGCATAGTGTTACTCGATCTGTATATAGTTTATAAAACAACTTCGTTCCGATCTATCCTCCATACATATGTACATGTTTGTTATTATTTTATTTTTGTATTTTTTCTATTTCATAAATTTTCTTCCGCTACGCACGTGCATTTTATTAATTTTTATGTGTTTTCCGTTGTACATATATACAAAAACTATGTGTGCCTTATACTCGTACATATGTGCAGTTCTGCCAAAGGGTGCTTATGTAGAAGACCGGATATTGCAAAGACGTGAAAGACGTTTGGCAAGTCCTGGTAAGCTGTTTGTTTTATGTATTTTCTGCATTAATTTTTAAGTTTTACCATCTTAACACTTACACACTTACATTTCTACCAACATTTATTTAAACAGTTACTTAAAACGAACATAGCTCCAAAGCATAACCCATACAAAGTAAACGATTTACTGGAACTTTGACGACGATATTGTATCTGAAAGATAAAGTACAGTAAATCGTTTACTAAATTTTAAATCATCAACTCTAACCGATATTGATCATGAATATATTGAAAGAAAATGTAAAGATTCTTACAGTATTAACCAGACTAAAGCTCACTGCAATTAAATATATATTGTACTATACTAACTCACTTAATCTGGTAATGGCGTTTCATTTGGATTGTGGTGATTAATACTTTTTGAATTTAAATTTAACCACTCAATTCTTTCAGTAGTTTTTTATCACATTAATCAATTTATTTTTTTGTTTGTTTGTTTACAAATCGAATTTTGCCACGCCCAACACAGTGCGTAATAATCAAACCCAATTGGCATCTGAAAATGCAAACGCAACGTCGACAACCACTGTCCAGACCACCACAATACTCAGTAGCAATGGTGGTGATGTCGTAGACAACACAACCGCCACCAGAAGTAGCCGAAACAAGCACACTAGCAATAACAAGAACCACGACAATAGAGATAGCACCAACACCTCCAGCACAACCACTACCACAAAATCCAGCACACAGTTTATAACCAACGGCGGCACTGCGTCCAACGGCACACATCATGAACTCATCAATGCGGAAAACGATGGTGGAGCAACAACAAAAGTTGTTACCACCACGGTACGCACCGTGGCCAATGGTCATTTGGATAATGGTAACATCAAATGTATTGCTAAAGGTACGTCCGATGCGACAGCCACCAACGCAGCATCATCCGCGACAAAGACAGTGATGCGCGCTGATGGCGCCACAGTGACCACATCAAAGTCGTCCAAATCGACCACAATGAAATATGCCGTCGAAGCTAGCTCAGTGCAAGAGCAAGTCAAAGTAATCAGGTAATTGAGTAGGGCAAATATCTCGCCTCCTTATGTACTTTTCTTCTATTCTTCTAACTGTCTACTCAATTAATTTAACCTTCTGTGTGTTTCCAGCGCGCCCATTAACCCATCCATCCAACTCAAAAATATCATCAATAATTTTTCACTCATAACTCAATATTTTAAACTTAAACTCTCTGGTCAACAGTTTTTTAAATTTTTGGATTCACGAAATTTTTTTTAAGTTGTTACCACCACCACTCGATGTTGACAATTGTTGCTATACTGTGAACAAATCACTTTTTCCATCCAACGCCCCCAATCGAAACATTAGCTTGAGCTTGTTGTAATTACCTCTTGGTACGAGTGATATTTATAATTGTAATCCATAAATTTGTATTTCCAAAATTGGCGACGACTGTTGACCATTTGTGTATGGACCATTCTGCATAACAATTGTATTGACTTCATTTTGAATAAAATATAACGTCTCCTTTCCAGCTCCTAATGTCTACAAAATTCCAACTGTTTTGGGTGTCAGCAAAGAGGGTCCCATTCGATCCGCACCGGCCTTCTCAATGGCTGGACGTGAAAAAACACGTATGCTTCCTAGTCTTCTCCTACCCGGTCCCGGTTCCTATGATGCTGAGTACACGGTAATGAAACGCAAGCCGCCCATGTATTCAATTGGCGCCAAAACTAAAATACCAAACGACGAACATCTCAAACCCGGCCCAGGAGCACACTGTCCAGAAAGGGTAGGTCTTACTGTTACGTCGCTTCAATTTGACATATTATTTAATACTGCACTTACTCTTGCGCATCTGTTGTATTTAGTACATCAAACATAAATCCGTGCCTGCACCGTCATTTTCCATACATCACAGTCCGTATTCTGGTTTGAGAAAGGCTTACTTAATACCAGAGTGCAACATGCGTGCACCACCAAAAACCGTTTGGTGTTTGTAACTCAATTTGCATACACTCGTAATTGGAAGACGTTTTAATCATTTTCAAGATTCAACATATCCGGCCAGAATTTTTCGTTTAACCAAAAAAGAAAAGAAAAAAGAAACTATAGCACCTTTCAATAAACTCATTTCTCTACATTTTACTTAACTAAATTTTGTTTTGTTTTCGTTTTCGTTTCATTTGTTATCCTCTAGATAAATCTTTCGCATGTTCCCTCGTATAGTTTTGGCATCAAACATTCTCCATATCTGGGCCATATACGCGAAGAACAGGATTATGGATTCTCCGGCATTTGTTGAGCCACCACAAACCACACATTGGTGCCGCATTAGACTCACAAAATTTCCACCAACCTAATTTTATAGACATTCCACTTGTAAGACCAACACTTCCCAAATGTGAACCCTCGGCGACTTGTACCCAAAACGACTTCTGCAATTCTTCTTTACTATTAATCTCAAAGCTCTAAATATTTATAATTATTAATTCTTTTCTGTTTGTGAATTTTTGAATTTATTTTTAATCAACAATGATTGTAAATTTTGTACATTACTAACAATGAAATACTTTTGTATCTCAGATGCCTTTAATGAAGTTTTAGTAACGACTATTGTAAAATTTGTCAAAAGATTTAATAAAAACTAATTTTAACAATACATTTACTCTTATGCACCACTCAATAGTGTACTTATATATTGTGTTTCAGCAAGTGTTTGTAACATATCGAATTACTTAAGATAGGTATAGACATGTATATATATATATATATGTATATATTGTATATGCATATTATTGATAAAACTAAAAATCTGATTGGATCTAACCATGTCCGTCTAAAATTTCGTAGACCGGGTGCTCCTATGTTCTAGACGAACTGATTTATAGCCAGTCTGCCTATGACCACGCACACTATTGCAAAATTCAAAACTACTGCCCCTTTTTACAAGAAAAAAATCAGTTCAAATTCAGAATTTAACGCTTAAGTAGTGACATGATATAACCTCACAAAATGTGGACATGATCGAATAAGAACACTTTATTTAAACAAATAGAACATATACCTCATATATGCTACAAGAAGCACATTTGTTTGATGTCTGAAATGGCGGAGGGTATTTGAGCTTCGGCATAGTCGAAAATCGAAATTTTCATTCTGGTTTTATATTCTTGAAAAGGTGAACAATGATAAATCAATTTAAGATATACATATGATAATTTATTAAAACTAAATCCGAGTTGACTCGAACCGAATTTAAGAAATCAAAAATCTCTCAAGGCTCATGCAAAAAAAATATTTTTTTCTTGAATTCCGCTCTTGCTCTCGTATTTTCACCTCAGTACGTGGGAAGTACGTGGGTTTTCGAATAAGATAAGAAAGTTGTGAACAATTAATTTAATGCCCAGAAGTATGCAATCAATTTTGAATCTGCAAGTAAACCGTTATTTAAATTGCGTATTTTAACGTTTTCTACGTAATGTTATTCTTTCTCCATTCAATCTATCAAAATCTAGAAAAGTTTGTTTCCTCCTTATATCTTTCTTTGTAGCATATGCGCTCTTAAACAAACCATTCATTCGATTGCGATGAAATTTTTTAGTGTGCTCACGTCAGGCAAGGTTGTGGGCTAAACACTTTCGTCAATATTGATCCTAAAAATCTAAACTTTTGTATCTAAGTTTGGGCACTGTCCAAAAAAATAAGGGGTTGGATCAATATAGACAGCGCAGGAACTTAGAAACGCTACAACGGGGATAAGGAGGAAGTTTCGCTAGTTATTTCTATACAGAACAAAGCTCGAGTAACGCCAAGTGCGCTTACCGAAATGTATATTGAGCTTGTTCTTGCCCAGAAGGGGGCGTTATGAGGGGTATGGGGGGGGGGTAGTTATGACAAAGTATATACGAATATATAAATGATCAGCGTCGGATTCATAGTAGATGTTCGTCCGTCCGTCTGTCCATCCTTTCGTCTGTCTGCGTCCCAGCGATATTCACCAAGTGGAGGCTAAGTTCTAGAATGGTCAAGATCGGATCAAAACAAACCATCCCCTTCCGTGCCAAAACAATTTATTATAATAGTTCCAGTGCAGATATCCAGTTCGAATCGATATTTAGCACTTAAGTAGTATCACAAAACGTCTTACAAAAAATGGGCGTGACCAGATAAGAACCACGCCCACCTCACATACAAAGCTTCTTTGCGGAACAAATTTCATTAAAAATGGTTACAGTGTAAATAACCAGTTAAAATTCGGTATGAACACAAAACTACTAACCAAAAAAGGGCGTGATCCGACAAGAACAACGCCCACTTATAACAGAACTTTTGTGCTAAAGGTAGCACTTTTTTGGTGCTTTCTGAAAAATAACTCTTACTACCACCTTGGACTCTGCTAACAGCTTCTCACCGACTTTTAATTGAATGGATAAGTTACAAGCACCGACTCCTAAGCTCGTCCCATAAACATGTGCTTGATTAAATTCAGATCCGGGCTTTTACCGGGCCAAACCATTCACCTAATGGTGGCTCCAGCGGAAAGCGACGCACAGATTTATCCAGTTGGGGGCGAGCACAAAATCATCACAAGAGCATGGCGAAACTAAGCTGCTCTAGATTATTCAATTCATTTACAGACGACTCGTACGAGGAGCATCGTTCCAAATGTTTTCCATAAAAACGCAATGGAAAACATTTTCAAAAAGGATAACCCAATAGGAAATTATTTAAAAAAAAAAAACGTTAAAATTGTATTAAATAAAGTATGCAGCGAGAGGTTGAGTGCGATTCTCATTGTGGTTAATCAGTGCTTTAGTAATAAAAAGCCATATACTTATAGTATATATTTATATCTACATACATAAAGCAGCATTAATTTTGGCAACGTTTGATAAGCGCAGAATTTAATTAAGTGTAGTAAAACAATTTTATATGCAATAAAGATATTTTAAACAAACGTTCATTAGTCTTCTATGTGTACATACATACATACATACATACATACATACATACATACATACATACATACATACATACATACATACATACATACATACATACATACAAATATAAAGATAAAAATCTCGGCAGATCAAGAAACGCGTGTATAAAAGATTTGGAAAGTTCGCTGAATTTAGTCATTACGGGATATCTGCTCAATCAAAGTGAAAGTATTCCCAGGTGAAGAAAAACATGAAGTCTCTTTTGATCGTTGCTCTTCTGGGCATTGTGGCACTTGGTGCAGCCACAGCAAATGGCCCAGCACAACGTTTCGATGGTTTCCAGATGTACAAAATAAATGTTGAGACCGACGAACAGTTGGAACAATTCAAGAAGTTGGGCAACAATATTCCGGTAAGTGTTTCTATTTAATTTTCTAGAAATCTGAAAAAACTAAAAACATTTCAAGCATAAAACAGATCCTTGAAAATTTTAAAAATTATTAAGGTTAAATTTGTTATTGTCAAATTTCCACTTTAACCATTAAACAATTTATTTAAGGTGAACTATATCAATGATGTAAGTGGACCTCAGCGCTCTTACGATGTCGCAGTAGATCCTGAACATCAATTGCAATTCGAAGACCTTCTCGCATACCACGATTTCACTTACAAGATCACCATCAAGGACTTACAAAAGTAAGTAGTTCAAATTGGCAACGAATTTTTAAATGTAATTGCAGCTAATGCATCGCATAATTGAACCCATTAACAGAGTTATTGAAGATCTTATACCAAAAACTCCTTTACCCGAATTGGAATGGACACAATATCATTCGTTCGACGACATCAACAAGTGGGTTGATTACTTGGGAAAGAAATATCCATTCAGCATTAGAACCTACACCATTGGCAAATCTTATGAAAATCGCCCAATCAAAGCGCTGAAACTTTCACATAAGCGTGGCAACAAGGCGATATTCATTGAGTCACATATCCACGCAATTGAATGGATTGGATCGGCGGCGGGAACTTATTTCTTTAACCAGCTGGTTACCTCTCAGGATGAGCGTATACGTCACTTAGCTTTGAATTACGACTGGATTTATGTACCTGTGGTGAATCCCGATGGCTTTGAGTACTCACGAACTGTCCAGCGTTTGTGGCGCAAAAATCGTAAGCCCACTGGATTCAGCAACTCATCGGGACCGTGTTATGGAGTCGATTTAAATCGTAACTTCGATGCGCACTGGGGCAGTAAGTTGATATGAATTGTTTTTGTTAATACTCCAAAAAAAAATTTTAAGGAATGCGGCTTGGCTAATCTGATTTAAATTTAAAATTGTTTTCGAAGTTTGCATACTCCATTAAAGATTTCGTAGTATAGCTTTCAAATATTTTTTTCAGTAAACGGTTGGAACATGGATGTGCCCTGTGATCATTGGTATGCCGGAACTAAACCAAACACTGAACCTGAGGTATTGGCTTTGAGTAAATTTGTGGAGTCATTGCTTGCGAAGAACCCAAACTATATTCCCGTGTTTATGTCGCTGCACTCGTATGGCAATTTAATACTTATGCCATATGGCCACACCAAATCTGTTGCACCTCCAAACTATCCGCAAATGACAAGAATTGCAAATCAAACAGCAGTTTCGATAGCAGCCAAGCACGGCACACAATTCCTTTACGGCTCTAGCGGCTCGCTACTCAGTAAGCATTTTTGAAATCTATTTACAAATACTCTTTTGCTTTGATGTGCATTCCTCCACAATCAGATTTTGTGTCGGGCGCCGCCAAGGATTGGGCCTACGAAAAAATGGGAATTCCTTTCTCGGCCACTATCGAGTTGCGTGATAACACCTACGGATTCTTTTTGCCAGCCAATCAAATTATTCCAGTTGGTGAGGAGCTAACTGAAGGTATTATTGGAATGATAAATGCTGCCGCCGAAGAACAATTCTTTGACCCAAAGTTAACCAATTGCCAGCTGAAGAATTTGATCGATTAAAATTTTAACATTGCTAAAAAGTTCATGTACAATCGATGCAAATTGTTGGTAGAACCAACTAAACTTATCACTTTTTATTAATTTCACTCTAATTACATTTGCTTTATATACATATGTACACATATTAATGTTTATATATATGCCAGATACTTTTGACAATAGACAAAAATAAATGCATTGATTGGCTAAGTTACCAAAATTAAATTTTCCTATTTTATTTCAAACTATTTTCACCTTCTTTTGGTTACACGAGTACTCGTAAAGATAACAAATCTGCCAACAGTTTCGGAGGGATAAAATAAAGCTTATGGCGAATGAACTTAGGAGACCACTTACATACAAATTTGCAAGCACACGTTTTAGTGATAACAAAAAACTTAAATAGCTTATTTCTCTTAAGGTTATTTACGACCGAGATTGTGTGCTTCTGCTTGGGATTATGTTTGGTGTTTGTCTTTGTCTGGTAGAAAAAAAAACACAAACAAATCTAAACTCACCCGCTGAAGCATATTAAAGATTCTCATCTAATGTTGTAGACTTATGAACACTTTAGAAAAGCGAAGATTTGAAAACTCCCACAGCTGACAGGATGGTAGCTAAGTAGTTATTTCGCTTGAAGGGTTGCTTTTCTTTAAGGACTACTACAATTTTATGTAGAAGTTTATCAATTCCTCAAAGTTATTCATATTCTTTACATTTTAATATTAATTGAAAAAAATAGTTTTTCAACATTGAATTGAATTTTCCTTTGAAGTAATTAAACCAAGAAAAAAATCAATATGAACCGAATTTAAAAAAATTGTATGGATGATATATTTTTAAACGATCTGTCATGTTGTTTCTCTACATAAAGTGTTATTTTAACATGATTCCCCTATATTAAAAATACTGGACTAACATTAAAAATGTAAAAATATTTAAAGCATACACTCGTATATATACATATATAGTGAAACGTATGTGGATTAACAAATTTTCAAGCGCACCAGGTCAACGGAGCGCCAACCTTGCTAAGCAGAACTTTTTCAGAAATAATTAATAAGCATTTTCACAACAATTGTTTTTCGCGAAAAGCCATTTTGATTTATGCTTCTATACATTCATATACGAGTACATACATAACACTTTCATATTGACACTAACCTATCTGCTTAACGTAAAAAAAATTTATATCAAAAGAAAACTAATACACATAAACGACTATCGAATAAATCCAGTGGCGATAAAAAAAACGCCGCCAACGATTTTTTTGAATTTTCAATTGTCTTTTAAGGTACAGTACCATCCCAGGTACCGAGCTCGCTCTGCAGATTATTTAATCATGCTACAGTAAAATTCTATTTACAATGTAATTATTTAAACAAAATAGAAAGGATTCACATTATTTCTGGAAAAAGTAAATAGCTGAAGAGTCCATTAGTTTTGTGGTAGCTTTGTATATAAATAGTTGTTGACCATGCCCAGTCAATTTCGCTCATTTAACGAACGGCTCTTCTCGAGGATGAAACATGTCGCAATCTTATTTGTCTCGTGCAAAATTTCATCGTAATCGTTAAAGCCGATCTTGAGATACTGGAACATATGGATATACAAATATACAAACTTAGCTTGTTGAAGAGAATAGATTCGTATATCGGCTTTATGGCTCATAAGCAATATATATGTATCTGTACTGGAAGTATTACATATGTGCTTCTATATGATTTCCATTTTCATAATTTTATATACATATCGTCTCAGGAATTCGATATTTCCCATTAGTTAGTTAACTATATTAGGCCTTGCAATGTAGTTGCTTTTTTTCTGCTCTGAAGAGCAGAAGTGTTGTCAGGTTACATGGAGCTCATAGTAATCTTTGGAGTCGTGTATTATTTTTAAACACATATTTGTGTTTACCTATACTCTCTCTATATAACAGTGGATTAAATAGAACAAAATCGAAAACATTCATAAGCGTTTTGATCAAAAAATGAATAAATATAATTCCGTTTGTTACAGGTAAAAATGTGAAATTATTTTAAGGATCGTTCGGTTGTTCATATATTGTATTTAAAATACACAATTAAATTAATAATTTAAAGATTCCCCTTTAATCCACATTATCACAGACAATGAGAGAAGAGAATGCAACAAATTTCATTTCACAAATAAAAATCATAAACATAAATTCAAGCTTGCAAAAACTTTAGTGGGGAACATAAATTTTTATCATGGGATTAGAGTAACGAACTTCTTTGTTTGATCAACCTTTGTCTAATTTTAGATACTATACATTATTTTAATGCACCAAACAGTGGTGTATATTGGGCTTGGTCAAATGTTTGTAACGTAGAGAAATACTTAAGACGGATACTTATATGAATAAATAGTTATCAAAAACTGTGTCGATCTAGTATGTCTCCGAATGTCTGTCTGTCAGTCAGTCTGTCTGTTTGTTAGGGATACTGAGCTGAAATTTTTACACTCGTTGCTCTTATGACCTAGATAAACGATTAGATTTTGGAGCGCGTCGTCAATCCGCTCATGACCACTCCCTCTGTTAAAAAAAGACAGAGATACTGGGTCGAAATTTTGTACAAAACTTTTCGTTTTGTTTGGGAACAATTGATTAAATTTAGAAAATGATTAGGGTAGGTCATATGTTAAAATAGAGCCCGTATAACTTTAATTGGTTATTTTGGTACATAAACGCTCTTAAGCTAATTAGGGTGGGTCATGAGATATCAAATTAAGGTGGCTCGTGATTTGAAATTTGTCAATAAATTTGTTTCTAAATAAAATATTAATATGAACCATCTTAATATGATTGTGGTATTTAACAATGTGATGGATTTGTAATAGTCGGTAGGACCGACTGTAATTTCTAACTTGTTTCAATTGTATTTGGCATATAAAAAGTTAATCTCGCAATAACATATGTTAATGATATAAAAGAACCTGAGCACTTACGAAGTACTTATCACTTGCTTTTGGCATTCAGCGTGGTCTAGAGTTTCCGGGAGAAAACATGAAGTCTCTTTTAATCTTTTTTCTTTAACCAGCTGGTTACCTCAGAATGACGATTGGATTAATGTACCTGTGTTGAATCCCGATGGCCTCGAGTACTCACGCAATGTCCAACGTTTGTGGCACAAAAATCGTAAGCCCACTGGATTCATCGGGACTGGGTATTAAGTCGATTTAAACCGTAATTTCGATGCGCACTGGGGCAGTGAATTCTTTCAGTTTTACAAAAAAATATTTTATATCTATCGGTTAATGAGAAAAAACCATGAATAGAAAGAAACCTTAGAGTCCATTTATTTACCCGAAAAGCACTCATTCGATTTTATTTACTTGAAGCAAAAAATAAATATTTATGTGAATATCCAAACAAATGGGTTGATATTCCATAAACAAAAAACGTTGTTAATGGCATTTAAGTTATACAAAGTACCAACCAACCAACAACTTTCAAATACCTTTCTTAGATACTGGATGGAATTGAAATGTACCTTGTGATCACTGGTATGCTGGCAGCAGTCCGGACCCCGAAACCGAGGTAATAGCTGTGCGTAATTTTATAGGCAAATTACTTAAGAAAAACACAAACTACTTTCGCTGTTATGTGTCGCTGCACTCGTATGGCAATTTAGTGCTTATGCCATATGGCCATACCAATTTTATTCAACCTCCCAATTATCCTCAAATGGAAAGAATTGCATATTAAACAGCAGCTTCGATAGAATCCAAGCACTGTACAAAGTTTCAATATGGCTCCAGTGGTTCCCTGCTATGTAAGCTTTTGCACTTTCGATCATTTACGTGATAACACATACGGATTCTTTTTGCCAGCTAATCAAATTATTCCTGTTGGCGAGGAGCTAACTGAAGGTATAATTGGCTTGATAAATGCTGCCGCCGAAGAACAATTCTTTGACCCAAAGTTAACCAACAATCAACATATTTGTTATATTAATGAATACTTTGCTTTGGTTCTAAGTAAACCTAAGCAACATTTATTTTGTTATTTTTTTATAATATCTTTTATACCAAAAATATTAAATTCGAAATAAATAAATAAATCCTTAAAAAACGTTTCGGACTTTTTAAGATGCATGTTCATAGCAGGCGTGGCATATTTTCTAAACATACGGAAGGAAGCGTGTGTAGTAAACAAATTTTTCGATAACAATGCAAATATTTTCTTTAAATTTTTCTTCTTTTTGAGATCTAACGCGACTGGAACTTATTTTAAGCTGCTTTTTTATCTTCATTTGGAAGAATTCCCCCCAAACAGTCTCAAGATATTTATTTGTCCTTCGAGCCGGATCCGCACTGATCTCATGGAAATTTTGAAGAAGTTGTTGGAACACCAATTTGGATTATTATTTTTGTAGCAGATCTAGACATACAAGGTGCGTTATATTCCTTTATTTTGTAACAAAAGTGAGGCATTTTAAGAAAATTCTATTCACTTGGAATAAATTCCCCGTTAGTTTTCTGCATTGTTTTTGTAAATTTGTACAAAAGCATTGTTGTTGCATTGCTAAGGACAGTGGGTATCTTCTTTTCGTTTTTTCTCTCATTTTTGCTTTCTATTTGAATTCCTCAACAATTAAATAATTAAGTTAATTTTCTATTAGGTGTACAAATAAGTTTCCGCCGTTTTTTTTGTTAATAAAATAATATTTAAACGATTTTAAACGATGTGAGACTGCTTGCTGAGTGACTTCTAAACTAAGTGCAAGTTCCTTTTGTGTTTGAGACGAATCTTCACCCAATAATTTCTCCAAATCTGCAACCTCGTAAATTTTCGGCCTTCCACTGGATCTTTGTCTTTTATGTCAAAATCACCTTTTTTAAATTTTTGAAACCACAGAACATGTCGTGTTCTCTCACTCAAAGCATCCTCATTATATGCTTCTACGAGCAATCGATGCGACTCAGCAGCAGATTTTTTTAAATAAAAAAAATAAATTAAAAGTTCCCGCATATGACACTTAGTTGGCTCAAATTGAGACATTTTTAGATGAAGAAAAATATATGATGCTAATGCGAACTTAATAACATGATAAGGTTATGTTGTTCTGGAATAAACAAACTAATTTTCAAGTAGGTTACCATCTGCGAATTCCAACGTAAACCTCGTGCCACGCCATCTTTCTCAAAACGGCGGAAACTTATTTGTACACCTAATATATAACTGCATTTGGCAATTCCTCCTGCTCTCACTTATATTTTTGTCGGGTGTTTACTTTGTACCACATTACAATATAAATGTGCCAAGTAAATTGACGTATCCCAATTTGACAACAAAATATTTTTAATTTATATTTATATTTCATCTTTTTCATTTTTGTTCTTAACCCAAAACAGCCCAACATTCAAAACAGGTATCAAAATCTTTAAATTGTATAAATTTGTTTACATGATTAAAAAACTCTTCTTAGCTATTTTAAGTTTTAAGTATTTTTTTTACGAATTTAATTTTATTGAGGTATTTTGTTTAAATATTTAATTCTAAGACGTAAAAGACATGTGGAAACAATTTGTTTACATTATTTGGCAACGAAACACGAGTTGAAAGAGATATTAATGATTTAGATAAATTTGGAATGCTAAAAAGTTTTTATTCATTTTTATCTATAAACACTGATCCCATTTTATTTATATTTTCCAAAAATTCAGTACTGGAGAGGGTTAAAGAAACACAAACGATTGAAAAAGAAATTTATCAAATTTGACAATAGATTTGTCAAGTTGGAATATTGAAATTGGATGTCATTGCTACCTGGCACACTCTATTATTACGCTATGCTTTGTACTATTAGCGTGAAATTTTGCGTCGGTTTTTTTTTCTTACGAATTTAATTTTAATGGGTTTATTTTTAATTCGGTCGATAAATTAAATTAAAAACAATAAAAAAAAAACGAAAAGCATCGGCAAACATTGACCGACATTTCGGGATATCTTTACCGTATTTTTTTTTAATTCGAAATTTTATCCCGTATAAAAATTCTTTTATGTCTTATTCACTGAAATATATATTTCCAATTTAGGTCTTACGCCAGTTGAAAAACTGTATCACCTGAAACCAAAAATCTAGAGGTGAAGCGAAGATGGCCAAAATATACAGAGTTACTTTGCCTTTTACAATTGATTTTCCTCAAAAATCTAAACCTGGTCAATCTCGTTTGACAGCAAGTAATCAATTTGTTATTTATCGGCGCTCTGAATTCGAACTTCAATATGATCAGGTTTTAAAAGAATATCTTGATATGAGCCTTATAAAAAGTTTTCTAACACCTAAATATGTTTCAAAATTTTCCTGTCCATTATTAATAACCTCATCTCTCTGTAATTAAAACGGAAAGTACTTCAACAAAAATTCGAATTGTTTTTAATGCATCTACAAAATCAACAAACGGAGTCAGTTTGAATGATGGATGTTTTGTATACAGGTCCCGTTTTTCAAACTGATTTGACCCTTTTAATATTCAGATGGAGATTCTTTAAATACGTTTTCAATGCAGATATTGAAAAATGTTGAGGCAAATCCTACTCGATTCGATGTAAACTGCTTTTCAGAGAATATTGCTCCGGATTTCACCAGAATCGGAGATTGAAGAGTTTCAATTAAATAGGGTCACCATCGGACTTAATTGCGCTCCTTTTTTTGCAACATGAACCCTTCTGCAATTAGCTTCCGACGTTAGGGCGACTTATCCATTAGCAGCATTAATTTTACAGGGCTACATGTACGTCGATGATGCATTAGCTGGAGCTCGTGATGTCGAAACAGCAATAAAGACGAGAGACTCTGCTGGTTTTTCACTCGTATACAAAGAGCGAGTATGAATATACCGAGGTGGATTGTCTCATTAGAGTAAAGACGAATTTCATGCATTTTGTGAAACTTCCGATAAAGCTCATGTAGCTGTAATTTATGCACGCCTAGTACGCGACCGAGCACAATTCCTTTTCGTCCACCACTACATTACCACGTCCAATCGAACGGCGCAGCAGTCAACAACAACGTTGGGAATATTACCGTCACCATGAGCTCCTCCAGAAGTTGCTACAAGAATGTCGCCAAGGTAACACAGCCCATTGATTTCATCGCTGCCTGCCAACGCGTCGCTTTAATTTACCCGACAGCTCAAGTGGACATTGTTTTGGTGATCGGCGAGAGAAGGAACGCCCTCATGATCGACCAGTGTTGCTCCGCGTCGGTGATTTGATGTATCTGGAAATGGATATGTATCCCAGCTCAGAGCACCATATTCGGGTGTGTTATTTCGGGGTCCTGTCCGTTGTAAATGTCTCTAGGGTATTTTTGTGACTAAGGAATGAAAAGGGTAATGAATTGGAATAGGATTTGGAATTGATGACTTAAATAAATATTGAATTGCAATGAATTTTTTTGGATTATATTTGGAATTTATTTTTTGCACCGTACGTACCGGAAATACAAAGAACAACGTTGAGATTTATAAACTTAAAACTACTTACAAAAAAGGGGCGTGATCCGCTAAGAACAACGCCCACTTATAATAGATACATGTAGCACTTACATATATACTAAAAGAAGCACATTTTTTGGTGTCGCCGAAATGGCGGAGAGTATTTGAGTATCGGCATAGCCGAAGATATTTCTCCTAGTAGTTTAAGTTAAGAAGATTTTCATCATTGGGTAATTGTTACGATGTTCTTTGCTTAGTTTACGTTTATATAATTTAAATAATTTTTCTTTTCAACCTGGTCTGGTATATAAAAAGTTAATCTTAAAATAAACGAAAATTATGCTTGATAAGCATCCATGAAACTAAGTATATGACTCCAAGTGTTCTATGTTTATTTGTCCACTAAAAAATTAGCAACAGTAATAAAAGATAATCGGGTTATTTGTATACGACATGTAAATATGGCGAAAATTTAGATATGTGCGAGTGTTAAGATAAAGGGCGCTCGCAAAGTTAGTCAAACGATATAAAAGAACCTCGCAAACCCATGAAGTACTTATCACTTTGCTTTTGGCAATCGGCGTGATCTAGAGTTTCCGGGAGAAAGCATGAAGTCACTTTTAATCGTTGCTCTTCTGGGCATTGTGGCACTTGGAGCAGCCACAGCAAATGGACCAGCACAACGTTTTGATGGTTTCCAGATGTATAAAATTAAAGTGGACACCACAGAACAGTTGGAACAATTCAAGAAATTGGGCAACAATATTCCGGTAAGTATTTCTAAAGCTTTATTTCTAAAAATAAAATTAAAATTTACTTTAGTTAACAAGGGCAAC
Source organism: Suillia variegata (assembly GCA_949127995.1). NCBI lineage: Eukaryota > Metazoa > Arthropoda > Insecta > Diptera > Heleomyzidae > Suillia > Suillia variegata. Next base: position 21,107,610 of record OX421844.1, read on the forward strand.
GTTTGATAGTTTTTGGTATTTAATAATCTATTTTAGGTGAACTACATTAACGATATTAGTGGACCGCAGCGCTCTTACGATGTTATAGTCGATCCTGAACATCAATTACAGTTCGAAGACCAGCTGGACTACCACGATTTCACTTACGAAATCCCAATAAAGGATTTGCAAAAGTATATTTAATAAGAATTGAATTTTTAAATGCAATTGCTTCTAAATTACACTTGAACCCATTTACAGAGTCATTGAGGATTCTATACCCAGAACTCCTTTACCCGAATTGGAATGGACTCAATATCATACGCTCGACGACATCAACAAGTGGGTTGATTACTTGGGAAAGAAATATCCATTCAGCATTAAAACCTACATCATTGGCAAATCCCATGAAAATCGCCCAATCAAAGCTCTGAAACTTTCACATAAGCGTGGCAACAAGGCGATATTCATTGAGTCACATATCCACGCAATTGAATGGATTGGATCGGCGGCGGGAACTTATTTCTTTAACCAGCTGGTTACCTCTCAGGATGAGCGTATACGTCACTTAGCTTTGAATTACGATTGGATTTATGTACCTGTGTTGAATCCCGATGGCTTTGAGTACTCACGAACTGTCCAGCGTTTGTGGCGCAAAAATCGTAAGCCCACTGGGTTCAGCAACTCATCGGGACCGTGTTATGGAGTCGATTTAAATCGTAATTTCGGTGCACATTGGGGCAGTAAGTTGATATCAGTTTTCTTTAGCTAATTAGAATATATTTGTATAAACACAAGAAATCGGTTTGTATACGGTATTCAAGTTCTACAAAACTTGCAGAATGAAAGAAACTTCCTTAATGAAAAAAAAAAACTTGGTTCAATTTTTAAAAATATTTTTTAGACGCCGGATGGAACTGGGATGTACCATGTGATCACTGGTATGCCGGCAGTGGTCCTGAAACTGAACCCGAGATACAATCTCTGCAAAAGTTTGTAAAAAGCTTACTTAAAAACAAGCTTGACTACATCCGTATGTATCTGGCGCTGCACTCGTACGGCAATTTATTGGTTTTCCCATATGGCCATACCAACGCTGTTCAACCTCCCAATTATCCTCAAATGGAAAGAATTGCAAATCAAACAGCCGCTTCGATAGAATCCAAGCACGGCACGAAGTTTCAATACGGTTCCAGCGGTAAAATTCTCTGTAAGCATTTCGGTTATTTACTGTATGTACTTATTAATTGACATTTTAACACGTTATCTTCCCTTTATAGACTTTGTATCAGGTTCCGCCAAGGATTGGGCCTACGAAAAGATGGGAATTCCTTTCACGACCACTATCGAGTTACGTGATAACACCTACGGATTCTTTTTGCCAGCCAATCAAATTATTCCAGTTGGTGAGGAGCTAACTGAAGGTATTATTGGAATGATAAATGCTGCCGCCGAAGAACAATTCTTTGACCCGAATTTAACCAATTGTCAGCTGAGGAGTATGATCGATTAAAAATGTACCTTATTTCGAACTTAAGTGTAGACTTCAATACTTTTAATAATAAACCACCGACAGAAATCAACATTTGTATACTCGAATGCCCCACTTAGTGGAGTTTATTGGTTTTGGTCCAATGTTTGTAACTCAAGATAGATATAGACATATACAGTCGTGTCTGGATATAGTGAACTACTTATTGTAAGGCCTGTTCACAGTATTGAGGTTGTTCACTAAATCAAGGCTCAAATTTTTGCTCACTCGTTTTATTTGCTCAAAATACACTTTGCGTATAAATATTCAAGAGATCATTAAAATAAACATAAATGAATGCTTATTAAAAGAATTGGCGAATAGACGTTCGCTTCTTGCGTTCACAAACTGACTTTTGAACCACAATCGGTTTGACTCGACAAAAGAGGTTGTCAAGGTCAAAAGGTCAAGAAACAGCGGATTTTGTAACAACCAACAGCAAAGATACAAATTGGGGGAATAACCTCTTCCATTTTTGATTCCTTCTTGTGTTTTTTGTTGCTTTTTGCTTGAAATTACTTTTAAAAGTTTGTTCACTATTTAGAGGTTTTCAATAATTTAGTATTTAGAGTACTCTATGTAATATACATTCTTATTCAGAATCGAAAACTGAGTCGATTTAGCCATGTCCGTCTGTCATCATTTCTTGTTAGCATGAAAGAGAGAATATTGAGCTGCAATTTTATACACTGAATGCTCTTATTTCCTAGATGAACTGTTAATGGAGCCAATCCGCTCAGGACCACGTCCACTATTGCAAAAAATATTGATTTATTGTTAACAAAATATCTTGAGATCCATTACAGATATCGAGTTAAAACTTTGTACAACATTTTCTGTTTTACTTGGGAACAGCTGATTAAATTTGGGAAACGATTAGAGTGGTCCATGTTTGAACTTTGTTTCTATCATAAGTTTAAATAGAGCACTTGAAAATTTAAAAGGATATTTTGGTACACAAATGATCTTAAATCTAATTAGGATTGTTCAAGATTTTAAAAACAGTTTAATATATACAATATTTTTTTATTAACATATTGTTATAAATACAATTTAAAAATGTTTAAACAAATTTAAGTCACGAACCACTCTAATGTGGTTCATTTGTAGAAGACAGTAGGACCGACAGTAATTTTTTACTTGTTTTATTTAATTTTATTAAAGATACTTTTTTTTGTTACATTGGAATGGTGCAAAGTTTTGGTCTTCACTTATACGAAGCGAATTTATTATTTTTATAATTTTTGTAGCAGAAATGAGGAGCTTCGAATCAGAAACCTTTAAGATGTACGTAATGTCGTGTTAAAGTCGTCAGATTACTAGGTCAATCAATCATCTCAAATAGGAAAGCAGGCATTTGCTCTTATTGAAGAGATTTTTTGTTTATATTCCAAATATGTGACTAATAGGAAAAATGCAATTCAATACGCTTAAAATACAACAAAAGCTGTTTTTGCAACAACTAATTTATAACAATAACAACAAATAGCTTTATTGTTGTTATAATCGTAAAATGGTTTATGGCCACAGCAGTATGCTTGTTGTTGTTGTTGTTAAAGCATGTCTCTATTTAAACAGGCGAGCGTCAAATGTGGCTGACAGCAAAAGCAAATCAAAATCTAACACTGTAAAATGTAATAATAATAATAATAATTATATTGGATGTTGTTGTTTGCAACTGTATTTCCGCGATTTTTTTATAAAAGTAAATAAATTCATTTGGCAACACTAACACCAGTTGGTATCATTCTTCTGGCTCAGCTATTGCCACTTGTAAATAAATAGTACTAAAACACTAAAAAGCGATACGATACGATAATCTTAATTGGGTTAAAGCGCACCGCGACTTCGGCGAGGCAATCAAACTGAGCGATAAGGTCAACACTTCATACGGGCATAATGTGAAATGCGTGAGGCAGTGGCTAAAATTCAGTCGAGTTTCAGACTTCTTCGTTCTTCTATCGATTCACAAGTTAGAACAGAATGCGGCTGGGTTATTTTGTATTTCTGGCAGCAGCATGTCTTGGCGTATCCTTGGCCACACAGCCGGAGGCGGAAGTACGCTATGACAATTTTAAAGTGTACAAAGTGACAATTGACAATAGGCCACAATTTGACCAGCTGAAGGCGTCGGAAAGCGATTTCATGGTAAGTACGCAAAATATTGTATAATTACTTTAAAGTTATGTAAGCCACAATGGACATTTAAACATTTTAACGTTAAAAACTATAAATCTTTGTTTTCTTTCATTAATTTATCAGCTGAATTACTGGAGCGAGATACGCGAACTCGGTGATGACTGCGATATAATGGTGCCACCAAGTAAACAAGACATTTTCGAGGAGTTCCTTAAGAAAACCAACTACACTTATTCCGTTAAAATTGAAAATGTTCAAAGGTAAATGAATCATTTTTAATATTCTGGTCTTAATCTTTAATCTACATATAGATTCAAAGTTACATGAAAGTTTTTAAAATGTACATAAGTGTTAATAGCATTCGAGCTTATCATTTAAAAAAAAACAGCTTATAAGAGAGTTGCCTTCATATTTCGGAATTAGAGAGAGCAAATCGCGATCGAAAATGGCTTTGTCGCTTTTCGAAATATTCTCCATAAAGATTGACACACTTTTGCATACTTGTAAACCAATCAACGAAGCACTTTTTCCATTTAATTCCATACGATTGTCAAACTAAATGGGACCCAACGCGAACAAATTTTGTTTAGAACCAAAATTTGCATGCAATATTGAATGAACGAGTATGCTGGTCCAACTAATGTGCAAGATTGCCTAAATCTCACTTTAAGTTACATGACGATCTTGCAGTCTAAGTTCACGCACAGAATCAATGTTTTTCAGGGAACCGATTTTGTCCACGAATGAATTGGTCCTTAATAGTGCTTCATCGCCAAAAATCAAATTAAGTTCAGCGATGCATTGTTGCTGGGCTAATCCAACACGATTTAATTTCATATTTTGATCGACATGAATTTTTCAAGCTACTGCAAACAAAATAAAAATCTTTCGTAAGTCAAAACGTTTTGAGTACGTTTATTGTCAAAAATGTCAAACTTCAATTTCCAGATAGCAGCAGAATTTTTTGGCCAATCCTGAAATATGAGAGGCAACCCTCTTAGTGCCCGGCGTTGTACGGGTTTTGTTATAGATAAGGAACTGTTCATTCTCGCCCTCTTCTTCTGGAATTCGATTGGTGTGTACGAGTATACATATGTATATATGTTGGGAAATTGGACACCTTCACAGCAAATTTTATTATCTTAACCAGCAGAACTTCCAGGTTCTGCACGTTGTGGGTTTTTAGAAATAGTCTTCATGTACCACCATATCAATTAACCTCTCCGGTTATCACTTTATATGTTACTAAAATATGTGCCAATCAAAGCAACGCATTTCATCATAATCTTCATTTATGGCGATGGACGTAATATTTAATTTCACAAATTGTAGGCGTTATAAGTAGGAGTGGCAAATTTTTTATAGCTTACACTAAGACCCAATCTCAAGGACTGTGTGTGTCAAATTTGATTTAAATCGGTTCATCAGTTCTCGAGTTTACTCGGAACAACAGAAAGACAGACAGAATGAAAGACAATGGATTATATATAGTCGTATAATAAATATTCGTTAAGTTTTTAAAATGTACTAGAGCCATTTAGATAGATCTTATATAGCGAACCTTTTTTAAGACCCAATCCTAACTATACGATTGAGGAAAATCACTTAAGCCGTTTAAACGTGATATGGAGATAATCCAATGAAAAATTACAAAAAAATTCCTCTTTTTATTTTCTTTTCAGTTTAATCGATGCTCAAAAGCCCAAAGCCCGTTCCACAAGAAACGACTGGAAACAGTTTCAAACGCTGGATGAGATTTATAATTGGCTCGATGACATAGTAGAACGGTTTTCCTCGGTCGTAACGCCTTTCAGCATTGGACGCTCCTACGAAGGTCGCGATATTAGGGGAATTAAAATCTCCTATAAACCGGGCAATAAGGCGGTTTTCATAGAGTCCAATATACACGCGCGTGAATGGATCACATCGGCGACAATCACTTACGTCATCGATGAACTGCTCGTATCGCGCAATCCCGGCGTACGCGATATAGCCGAGAATGTGGACTGGTATATAATTCCTGTGCTAAATGTCGACGGGTTTGTGTATTCGCATGAGGTGGTGAGTTCAGTGGGAATAACAACATTTACTCCATTTGATAAGTAAATTTTACGTTAACTTATTTAGAATTTTTATTTATAAAAATTTTCTATTTCATATTATTTGTATTTGCTTTTAAAGAACCGACTTTGGCGTAAATCGCGAATGCCCTCCGATCCCACTGGAAAATGCATTGGCACCGATTTGAATAGAAACTTCGACTTTCTGTGGATGTGTAAGGAAGTTCTGTTAAAAAAAAATCAAATGGTTTTAGACAACGACTCTAATTTATATTTTAAGTGGTTGGCGCATCTGATGATCCATGCTCTGAAACGTATGCCGGTCCATCTGCCGAATCCGATCCCGAAATTAAACAGTTAACGACTTTTATAAATACGACTATACCGGATGACACCATCAGAATTTATATATCCTTGCATTCGTATGGTCAATACGTCCTCTCGCCTTGGGGTCACACAGACGAGGAGTTTCCCGAGCACTACGAACAAATGATGGCTGTGGCCAAGGGATTTTCTGATGCCTTGATTCGGCGCTATGGCACCGTCTTCACCTACGGTTCCAGTTCAACTACGTTGTGTAAATAAAGCCACCACACGATTTTTTCTCGAGAAATTAAAAAAAAATTACTTCTTTATTGCAGATAAAGTCTCCGGTTCCGGCAAAGAGTGGGCTTACGGCGTAAAGGGCATACCGATTCCCTACACCATCGAACTTCGGGACAAGGGCGCCTTAGGTTTCGTATTGCCGCCAGAACAAATTATACCCGTCGGCAAGGAGGTGCTGGAAGGTTTCATGGGCATGATTTTCTCTGCGCGCGATGTCGACATCTTGTGAATAATTTCTTCTATTGTTACATTTGAAAAAAACAAAAACAAATAAACTATCTATCGGATTGAATAATTAAAATATGGTCAATTTATTGCATCAAACAATGAAATATAACTTTATTTTGTAAAATATTGATACATAGTTCACGACTTTGGCAGCATTTCTCAGCCGAGCTTTAGTGACGAGCTTCTTAACAGCTGCGCGTATAATTTAGCTTTTGGTGATTTCTAGCTCAACGTGGAAGCACGATTTGCCCTGGAAAATGCAAATGGTTAGAGCTTAAATAATAGTTTAATAATTTTCTTTGTTCACTTACAGTATCGTGCTCGACATTCGAGTCAATAATGAAACTGCCCTTGGCCATGCTTAGCATTGATTTGTATTTGGACAAGTCCACTTTGTGGTCATTGGCGCATATTTTTTCCTATAAAGAAAAAATCAAATTTTCGAATTAAATAGACGCAATTTTGATCATATTTCGCTAGAGACATCTTTTTAGTATCAACCAACAAATTTCAGCTTAAGCTAAAATCCAAATCGCATTTGATTTGGAATTTTGCTAATTGCCAGAACTTACCTCTGGTACTGGACAGCTGGACGGTGCTCCAAACAACTTCAGCATATCCTTTAACTCGCCCGAAGCCTGCTCAGCGATGGCGCACATATCGATCTTGCCCTCCTTCATGACCATACCATCCTTTTGTATCTTAAAAGTGGAGATCGCCGTATTGAAAGCTTTATTCGTAACACAGCCGCTGGGCACGAGTTCGCACTTCTTGTTTAGCTTCACAGAAAACTCCGAATCGATGGTGATAATAGCATCGGGGCCAGCACAATTCTCTAGCTTCAATATCTTGGCCTTGTAGCCATTCTACAAAGAACAAATAAATTCACTGAGCTTAAAAGCTCTACAACGCTGCAGGCCAGTTCAACTTACGCAAGCAGAAGCAATATCAGCCACAACGCCAATCAGAAGCAGGCTCAAAGCGAATTTAACAACAAACATGTTGGTAAATCCTTTTCTTGTTTTTCTCGTTTTCGGAACACAGCTTTTAAAATGCGGAATGCGGTCGCTCGGTCAGTTGAGTATTTCTGCGTCGCTCATGCGGTTTTTATACGCTCCCAAAATATCGCCGCGAAGAATTTCAAAAACGTTTTTCAAATGGCCTGCAATTATTTTGGAATTAAGCGGTATTTAGCGGTGGCGATCACTGATCGTTCGGGTCAATTGTGCACAGAATGCGAACGGCAACTACAGTGGAACGACGTTGGTCGATTGGTCTAAAGTCCACACATACATACATACATACATATATAGTTTTAATTGGTGAATGTTTTTTTGTTTTATTTATTAGTATTTTTTATTTACTTGCGACACGACATTCATTGTACAGTTGCAAATACTGATCGATAGTTGCGATACATCTGGCGGTTTTCAAATAATTCCATTTGATATTTAAGCCAAAAGGTAAGTACATATATATTTAAACGAGCTATACATGCATGTTTTTTTGTAATTAAGACTAAAAAACAACGTATTTAAAAAAAAACACAATGAAGTTCAAATTTGTTTCGAGTCATTGTTGAAAATTTGTAAGTATGTAAATAAAGTTAAAATTACTTCATTTTCGATTATCAAGTTCTTAAGTTAATAACACCCTTTTAAAAATAACGAAAATATTATATTATAATAATATTTGATTTTATTTTCTTCTCATCGAATAAAAATGCCAGAAAACACTTTCAAAAATTTAAAAGTTTTATGGTTTTAAAGTGTTCCAGAATGTTTACTTTTTAGAAACAATGTCTAGAAGGATTGGACGTCATACGTTTTTTTTTAAAGGCCACTTTTTTTTTATATATTCTTGACGTTTTTAATTGATGAACAGATTAATGTAATGCCTGAAACCATTTAAGAAATCTTTAAATTAATTTCGAGAACATTTAAAAATGATGAAATGATTAAATTATTTACGGAAAAATACTAGATTTAGTAAAAAAAAATATATATTTTGATCCAAAACCATATCAAAACAACTAGGAAATTGTAGTCAGAACCATGATGTAATAAATATCTGTTAAAGTGAGGTGAAGGGAATGTCCCACTTCACCAAGATATTGTTTCTCTCTTTGAAATTTCCATTTTTTGTAGTTCAATCATAGCAACTTTAAGTAAGACGATAAAGCAAATAAAAACAACCACGTAGTAAGAGATTTATCTTCGGCTATGCCGAAGCTCATATACCCTCCGCCATTTTAGTGCCGCCAAATAATATTCTTCTTTTATAATATATGTGTCTCTTTATAAGTGGGTGTTATTCTTATCGGATCACGCCCATTTTTTGTCAGTACTAAAATTGTTTGCATCGACATGTTTTTAAAAATGATGAACCACCCTAATTCGATTACGACATTATTTAGGGAACTCATGAGTAGTTTATGCAATATGTAAACGAATCTATTCGATTTGAAATTAAAATAAATACTTTAATGAGGTATTTTGTGCATTTATGCGGAGGTTCATTGAACAGTAATCTCCGGTTAAGTAGCCCAATTAAAAATGTTAATTTTGAAGCGTTTTAGGGAACAATTTATTTTACTTTAAAAATCTCATGTTTTATTTTGTATTATTGTCAAAATAACTTTGATTTAAATGTTTATTCATTAATGGAAGTTCTTAAAAGAAATTTAAAGAATATATTGTATAATAATTTTATTCGCAGTGTTCCTTATTATCATCTCACGTGCATTTATTAATTGAAATTATTACAAAAGATTCACAATGAGCTTTGTTTGCTTAATCATATGATACATTATAATTTTATTAGCTTTTCATGTGCTTTTTTTAAATTAAATCTGTGACACACAAGCATCAGAAAATTTGGTTAATAACAGGAATTTGCAAAACAAATACTCATTCTCTTACAACAAGATAACGATGGCATATGTGCTACAGACAGACAGACAGACAGACAGACAGACAGACAGACAGACAGGCAAAATTTACAACAGTTGACCCAATGGCCCATCTACTCGGAGATTTCAATAAATTTGTTTACGATTGATTTACAACAAACGAATTATTCAATTTTCACTTTTCGCTTAAGTATCACCAAGAATTCCATTGAGTGACCCGAGTGCGATAAGATACTCTCGGTGCATGAGATACTTTGCTTGGGCTTTAGATTCTATCGAAGCTCTTCATGTGGTTGAAGGCAGAATACGATTCGCCGCCGCTATTTAATAATTCCATAATCGCTTACTGAACTCGAGAGCTCTGGCGCTTGTCTATGATGTGGGCTATTTTTGTTTTTGTTATGTTTCGAGAGTTTTTTTATTTATTTTTTTTATCTGTATCTTGAGTACTTGCGCCATAATCGTAAATATGCTATAAAATTTTTATTTCTTAGTGTCAATTTAATATGCATGACCCTTAGTTGTCGTGTGTACTTTAATAATTTACGCTGCTTTATGCATTTATTTTCGGGTTTTTTGTTAATCATTTTATTTTGAAGAATTTGTTATATAGAACAATTTTTTAAGTCCTTATTAGCTACGATTATGATGTCGAGTTGAATAATTATTTAAAACTACCCTTAAAGTTCGATTTTAGGCTAAATGTGGCTTCACATGTGCATATCCAACATGCTCAGCATAAATTATACCTTACATCAAATTAATACGAATAAACACATTTATAGTCAAAATACTGATTCAAATTCTGTGTATCATTCTAGTACCACTGACGAAAAAAATGATCACTTAAAGTAGGAATGATTATTTGTGGATTAACACATTGTCAGGGGGACATAAACTTTGTCACAGCCAAATGTAGTTCTCTTACTAGTTTAACCTATGCTAGTAATAAATAGATTCCGCTCCTTTAACCGTTTATTCAGAATAATTGTATCCTGAATATCTAGATGTCGCCACATTATTAATATTTTGAGCTAAGGTCAGGAGATAAGTTAAGCGGTATATCTGAAATTAACATTTTTTCAATATTCTGTTTCACTTTTACGTTTTATACCTCTAAAATCACTTTTTAGTTGTCAAGAAAATATTCTTTTATTCTTATTTTTGGAGAATTTATAATGTACCTCAAAGTAATCCTATCTGTCTTCAATTATAAAGAAGTACTTGTAGATCTCAGAAGGCAACCATTTGGTAACAACCTTTCAATTACTGGAATGATTCTTTTCTTATTGTCACAAATATTTGTTCGATTTTCGGTAATTAACTAATGATAAAGTTGGTATCTTAAAAATTGTATCTGAGTAACAAGAATAAACCGTTTTATCATAAAATATTATTTAGTAGTGACATAAACCGACGCAGATAAACTGCAAGAAAGCACATGAGCAGCCGTGATACAAACCATAGCAAGTATCTGCCAGATACATACAATACAAACGCAGTACCACAAGCACACAGATATTATTTAATATTGTAGTTGGTGGCCAATCGTTTCGATTTAAGTGCGGCCTCAGCTCAGTCAAAAATCGAGCGTCGTGGCGATAAGAACGAACGTCCGCGAAACGGCAGAAGTGATCGAAAACTCACAACAAAAACGGCGGTTGTTAAAATAAGAAAAGAAGAAACAAAACAACTTGAAAAATACTCAAGTTCAGTATATATAGAAATTAATATAATATAATATAAAACAACGAGAAATTGAAACGTCAGCCAAAGGGAAATCTCTTTTGTGATAATTTTTGGTTATAAAATTTCAAAGTGTTCTGTGAATAAAAAAAATTAAGTTTGTGATAAAGGTGCGGCATTAATTTATTTGTTGTAAAATATTTAAACATATTGTTTTTATTAAATCGTTTGAAACAATGATATATTTATTTTATCATAATTTTAGAATAACAAAACAAAGAAAGCGACAAAGCAACGCTTATAAAAACGCAAATGTATCGGTAAGATACAAATGTATCTACAGGTGGTCTGTTCACTTTAGTTCTATCAAATGTTCTTATTATCAAACCGTTCGTTTATTTTTTTGTTTGTATTTCAATAAGTTGCGACATTGAGTTAAACAAATTCGATACGAATCTATGCGATAAGTGTTGCCAACTAATAATAAAGCAACGTAATTTTAACCTCAAAAATGTCGTTTAAACGCGAATTCATCGCTAAATTTGCTGCTGCTGTTGTTGTTATTTGTGCTGATGGTGTTTTAGTTGTTGTTGTTGTTTTGCAGCGAGTGTTTTCCGCTTTCAGCCAAGTTAACATGAATTAAGCTTACTGGAAAAGCATGCAATCGGTGACTTAATCATCGTATTACCACTAAATCGACTACATTATCTATAAAAGTATCTACGCAGTTTGCCGCTGTACTGCAGATCTTTGTCTGTCTGTGTATCTGTCGCGTTATTCAATATTGCCGCCGCAGCTGCGCTCAATCAACTCGTCATCTTGGCATGTTTTGAATTCTGTTTCATCTTCAATTCGTGGCTTGAAACGTCATCAATTCGTGTTGCCATTGTTTGCCAGCAGCTTTAACCTTTTGTGTTTCCGTTCGTTTCGTTTCACTGTCGATGCGGCTGTATCTGTCCGATACACCTTCAGCAAACGTGAGTAACAGAATTCACATATTTTCGATGTTGTTAACCCTTTTAAAGCATTTGTCTGAAAAGCATTGCATGAAGACTATCTTCGAACGTTTTTAATAAAGAAATTGGCTCTAATAATTTTAGTAAATCAAAATTTATAGATATTTTCCATGAGATTTAAAAACTTTTTGAATGGTTTTTTAAATTTTTACTCATCTGGTAATTAAGATGAAAACTTTTAGTCGAGTCCGTCCGAGTTGTTGTTTGGGTGGTATCGACTTAGGGTTTAATAAGTGAACTTCCATTTTCTAAGTGAAGCCAAATCAGACTTCGCCTACCTGCCATACAAACTCTATCTTTTTACAATTAAAAACTATAAAGGAAAAGTTGAAGTGTTGAAAACCTGTTCAAGTTCAAATCTCTGAGCGAATAAGACAAATTTCCACTTCTAAGAGAAAAATATAGAATATATTAGTAGAATAAAATGAAACAATAAATTTATTGCTCTAAATTATTTGAACTTTCGATATTGCCTAAAATTATTATCTTACTAGTTTGTTTAATGGTGTAATAATAATAAGGTGAAGAAACTCGAAAAATGTGCCTCTCTCTCTCTCTCTCTCTCTCTCTCTCTCTCTCTCTCTCTATCTTTTTGAAAACTAAATTGTGAAGTTGTTTCTGTGTAGTTGCCATGATTGATACAAAATAATTAAGTAAATAAAAACAACAAACTTCAAAATAAGGCAGAAATCGAGGTGAGTTCGCTCAATTTGCGTTCTCATTTCTACTTTCCTAACCATGTTTTTTATATTGTATCATACGAATGTCTCACTTAATTTAATAGTCAACCTTTTTACTTATACTTACTCACACTCTAGATACAAAATTTACATTTCAATATGAACACATTTTTTTAATATAGTATATAATATACGGGAATTCGTATTCGATTACGCTTCAATTGCAGTTCTAAACTCGTTTTATAGTTTTCATATTCGTTTCGCTGTATAATTACTTAAGCCGTGTGGATTAGCGTGCACACTTCCAGCGAAATGATGCTCCTAGTAAATACGATTAAAAAATACTACGTAGTATTTTTTTCTTTAATAGAGAAATTCCGTACGAAGTCGACCTCTTCTGCATAGCCAAAGATTTTTCTCCAACTAGTTAGATATTTTTTTTATGCACCACTCAGTGGTGTACGAGTATATTGGTTTTGCTCAAATGTTTGTAACATATAGAAATGTTCAAGATAGATATAGACATAAATATATATTCTAGATCAGAATCAAAAACTGAGTCGACCTAGCTGTGTCGTCTGTCTGTTCGTCTATCTGTCTATCTGTCTGTCATCATTTCTTGTTAACACGATAGAGAGAGAAATGTTTGAAATATTTTGTTGAAATTTTGTACATTGGTTGCCACTATAAAAAATAAATAAAAATTATTTAATTTTAACATGATATCTTGAGAACACTTAGAGATATCAAGTTGAGATTTTGTAAACAAAAATTGGTTTTTATTATACAATATTTTGGATCCATATTAGTTATTTTTTATTATATGTTAATGTTAAGCCCTCCTAACTTTAAAAGGATATTTTGGTACACAAACGATCTGAAATAAGTATAGTAATCTAATTAGGGTGGTTCATAGAGTATAAAATTAGGGTGATTCAAGATTTGAGAATTCAATGTAAATTTTTAATATCAGAAACCACTCTTATTTGATAGTTATTTTAAACAATGTGGTGCATTTGTAATAGTCGGTAGGATCGACTATGATTTCTTACTTGTAATTTAATTGTTAATTGAATAATTATAAAGTAGAAAAATGTACATTTATATTGAATACAACTTGTATTTAAAAATAACTAAATTTTTATAATCCTGGATCATTTATAACTTAAATACTCTTTCTTTTTCTTTTTCTTTGAGAGAAGATATATTAAGAAACAATAGAAATTGAAGGGTATTAATTAAATATTATCCATTTTATTATAAAAGTAAAACAATGGAGAACTTTCTTAAAAGTTGCAATTCTATTTTTTTACAGCACTTTGTTATATGTATGTACATACATACGTATGTACTTATTTATTGTTATTGAACTCGGCTAATCATTGATTTTGTTGTGCTCACTTGACTCGGTATGAAAAGTTGCTGCTTGCGAGTATCTCGAATTTGTTGGCGATGTTGATGATCTCACGATTTTCAATTTGCAACACTTTTTTTTTGTTTTGCACATGATTTTGTGTGAGTTATTTCGATTTGCATCGAGCGTGTTTTTTTTTATTGTTTGTTTTTTCAAAAATATATTCGCATTAATATATTTTATTATAATATTTAAGACGATAACTGAGCACGAAGATGAGTTCAATTTAGATTTATTGAGATAAAAAGATATTTAATGGAATTCCAAATTTACAATGTAAAAGGTGTAAAGTTCCTTGAGGGCCCCCGATCTCAAATGATACAAGTACAAGTAATCAGTCTAAAAGGTTTAAGTCTAACTTGCTCATAGCAAAAACTTCTGTTCATAGGACTAGCTGAATATTTGTATATAATATAAGTACTGTCACAACTTTTTATATATACATATATGTAATATATAACATAACATTTGAAATTATTTACTGAACCCATTCGATCTATTTTCAAGTCAGATATGTCTTTTCTCTACCTCATAAAAATTTGAATACAGTCTTAATCCGCTAAATGTGCCGTATTAAAACTTAAAAATGTAACTGCTGGAATCACTTTACATATCCATTGAATTCAATAGACTCGCATAAATTTCTTAACGTGATCGCATTCGTAAACTATTCCGCATATCCATTTGATGCAAAAACTGTTGTCAGTAAAAATGAGAATCAGTAAATCCATAAGAAAAAGTTAAAAATTATTTTAAATCTACTCTGGTAATTCGAAATAAATTCATTCAAAGCAATTATTAAATTCTTACGAATAATAAGCGAAAATATTGTTGAAAAAAGTCACAAAAAGCCAATGACCCAAATAAAGCAACAACAACAAAAAAACGAATACGAAAACGAAAACGCATAAACGAAATCACGTAAAACGGAAGTTACAATGCCGAAATTTATTATTTCAGTTTTAACGAAAAGGAAAAATAACAAAGAAATTTATCAGATACGTACAATAGCAAACAGATGCAACAGCGAAAAGATACAATTGAAATTGTTGAAAACTTGCAATAAACATTTTCAGAATGAATGAATGAAAGATATTAATTTTAAACAACGAAACAAAAAATGTAATTTATGGACACTTTTGAGAAATACTAAAAGCAAATAAATACATATATACATGCATACATACATACATATATATAAAACATATAATATTTATAAATAAAAAATACGTAAAATTGGCACAAAGTGGCCGAAAGCGAAGCGGGCTTATTAGAAAAAAAATACATTTCGTCGTTTTGTTTAAACGAAAAAGTGTCAAGAAGCCAATGCGAAATTTCGAATAAATCGCGAAAGTTAAGTGGAATACGTGACGTCAGAACAAAATTCGAAAAAAATTTAGTTTAAATTTAAGACAAACATTTCGAAATCAACAAATTTGTTCAACCCAACGAATTAAATGAAAATATAATATGACATATGCCTGCCTATGTATCTTCCAGATACTTCACTATCTTGCAACTACAATCGTGTACATTTTATGTTCAAAAACAAGTAAGCCCAAAAGTTATGTTTAGATTTCACTTTTTCGCCGAATTTCCGAGTAGTTATGCAATGCGAACGCATGCAAACCGTTTAATCTCGTTAACAGCTCCAGGCAGGTAGTTAAGTTGTTAACGCCGTTAAAGCCGTTAACAGCGGAACAAGGTAAAAGGTAAACAAAGCATCAAAATATAACTGTGTACATATGTACGTGGTAGTTACATAAACCCTTTTTCCAAAACACTTGCCGCGTGCGTCAAAAAATTTATTTGCACACATGTTGCCAACATTCCACATGTACACGCCCAGTCGAAATATTCGGCATGAGGCATCAAAGTAAGAATATGTTAAAAAAACAAATAAATTACAAAAATATGTCCATAGAAAATTCTGCAAATAAGTAATTTAAATTTCGGATTATGACGTTTTTAAAAGTTTATAATTTTATTAAATATTGTATTGTAAAAAAGTAAGTTTCAATATAAAACTGCAAATTTTTTCAATTAAACTATTTTATTGTTTTGTTTAGCAATATTTAACAATGTTAGTCTCTTGAATTTTCACATTTATTAATGAAGGTTCGAATATATTTTTGTGTATTAAAAAATATTATACCGAATTCAGTGAACTTAAAACTTGGAACATGTTTTTATCAAACTCTTTTTAATATACCCATGATTAATTTTGTTTGATTTAGTTAAATTTAATTATTTAATTTATTACTTGATCTCCTAATACGACAAATAATAATGAAAATGACCGTTTGTTTATTATTTTACTTTTGTAAATATCATGTTTATTTTATGAACATTTCACATAAAAAAATAACTAAGAAAATGTTTCTGCAGAAACATTTATTATATTTTTTTCTTAATATTTCAATATACATTCAGAAAATTGACATATTCACTTTTACAGGTAGACACCATTTGTAATTTTCCAACTGGGTTAGTACTTAATAAAGTTTTTATTTGTGTTTGTTGTAGCCGAGTGCGTGTTGTTGTTAATTAATCACAAAGTAAATATTTTATCCGAAGCGAAGTCAAAATCGCATTTGCGAATGTTTTGTGCTCCTCGTTCGCTTAGTTCAGTTTAGTTCGGTTCGTTATCTTTGCGTCACATTTATTCTTTCCATACGATATTTTTGTGTATCTTAAAGATATTCCGTATTTGCGCGATAATTTCTGCCGAATATACCCGCAGCCCACATGGAACGATTTTGCTTTTTTTTTTATCAGTTTAAGTTGTTATCTCTAAAGTTGTTGTTGTTGTTGCTTTAGATTATTTGTTGGTCTGCGTCTAATAAATTTCTACACAATCTTCGCTATTGTACAAATGTTTGTGTGTGAGTGTGTGTCTGTTTAGTATCTGTGTGTGTACTATTGTTGTCGCCAATTTATCACTGCTATTGCATTTTCTTAGGTCTGGCAAGCTTAACTACAATTTGAGTTCACCAAGATCCATTTTCGCTTTTGTTCAACAATTAAGATAGCTGCTGATAAGAGTTTGAGTTTAGATAAACACTTTTTTAACTGCATATTTTCTGCATCTATAAGGTTTTATTTGTTAAAAAAAAGGTAAAATTTTATATAAATATATTTTTATTCTTTCCTAAAAAAAATTCGTTCTGAAATAATTAAACAGCATCAACCAAAAATGTACACAACTTTTTATTGCTCTGGCATAAGCTAATTTAAATTCTAATATGTACAACAACTTCGCACACTCTTTCACCTTTGTTTGACCTTCACTTAAGCCACTGCGGCAAATGTATTCAAAGGATTATTTGGTTCAAATGCCACAAAATTTACATTTTTATTAGACTGCTTCGTTAGTGTTAGTGTTGTAATATCTAGAATATTTCTCATAAAAAATGTCCTTTCTAGGGATTTACGAAGACTGCATAAAATTCTTCATTACGAAGTAGCAATGCAATAAATTCGTATATACATTAAAAATTTACTGTCGTAAATTTAAACGGTTTCACTAATACTGGCAAACGATTTTAAATGTACGAGTACATACATCAATCAGAAGCAAAACAAAATATTATTTTTACATGTATTCAACATAAGCTTGACATTAAGTGCCTAAAAGGACAGCCTTAAGAAATTGAGGTATAAACACGAAAAGATAAAAGTCAGTCTTGTTATTATTCAAAGATACTTTTTTGAATAAATTCTTGAGTTTAAATTAATGAAATATTTCAGTTTTTGTTTGCCAATAAAGCATTAAAGAAGATTTAAGGCAAACAATGAAATGAAATTAAATTCAATATTAAAAACTTCACCCAACAAAATTGAACTTCAGAAATAAAAAATCGTATTTAGTATATACTTCTACTACACATACATATTATAAATCATTTTCGATTCTTTTCGTTGGCGATCATCGTCTACAAAAGAATTACATACTCGAAAATAAACACATATATATACATATACATATACATATATGTACTCGTAGTCGTATATCCTTAAACTGTGTACTTTGCGTTTAACCGTTCGTAAATTATTTTGTGGCCACTTTTATAGCTGCTGTTTTTGTTTTTATTGTTATTGCTACCGCCTCGATTGTTGTTGTTAATGTTGCCGGCATTGTCCTCGGACGAAATAAGTTTTGACATTTATTTGACACAATTATTCGCATTCATATGTGAGAAATTTGCATATGAGCGATTTGCCGCAGTGGCAGCTAGCGCAGATACTCGACGTCAAATGTATCTATTGGATATGTACTATACTACTTATTGTCGAAGTTGTAGATACTTGCTTAAAGTTTTTGTACTGTACATTCGATTGTTTCCGACTCGGTATGGCACGCGGCTTGATTTATGCATTTCCTTCTGGCTCGGCGGTTCGACCGAAACCATTTTCGTATCTGCACATCTTGCAGATACAGATACACAAACAACCAACAATATTTGTATGCGGGTCGCATTTGCTGTTAGAGTTAGAGTTGGCTTACTCACGTTTACCTTGGTCACTGCGGTAGTTCTTGTTGTTTTTAGTTGTTGTTGTTTTTCGTTGTTGTTAGCCACATTGCGCGCCGTGTCAAAAGTATTTTGTGGATATTCGCTTAGAATTAAATGCCGGCCTGGTCTGCTTTAAGCTTTCCATTGGGACGTCTCGTAAATCTTTGACTATTTTTTGGTTGGGTTACCATAAAATGTGTTTTGAGTGTTAGTTGTTAATTCTTTTTTTGCGCTAATGTTTCGCTTTTGTATGTTTATTTGCTTGGTATTCTGAGGATTTTTGACACACGCAAAAATAAATATTTAATGATCGGTTAGAGACTGGATATGCAGTGTAGGCAGTGTGAAGAATGACTCCAAAGGTCAGATTAAGTTACCACTAGAATCATCTCATATCGAGAAACGCAAATTTCGATTAAAAATACAATTTTTGAAACTTGTGAATTTTCTTTGAATTCTCGTTTGCTTCTAAACCAAAGAATCTTATAGACGGATATGACAACATTAAGCTTTACCAAGCAAAAGACCGCTGATGAGGAATAATAGTAGTGACAACGCTGTCCGGTCTACTAAATTGTTAAATTTTTTGTTGTTGTTCAAAAATTATAAGATGTATTCAGCCCATTAAAATTCTCATAGCAATATTTTTTATTTATGGTTTCCCCGATTTTTTTCAGTGTTCTGTGATTGCCTCGTGCGAAGTTTATTGATTTTTTTATTTCACTATTTTGCCAACGTTTATTTTTGTATGTTCTCTTTGCAGAAATGCATTCGGCATTTCGACCATGGTTCGCAGCAAAGTGGTGGTAAAATGCATGAGCCGTGCTTTCAAGCGTAATAACTGTTTTCTTTCTCTCTTTTTTTCTGTGGTGGTTTAAGACCAGGAAATTAGCAAACTGTCAGTTGGTGTTAGCGCTTGTTGTTATAAATACTAAATTTATGCTGCCCAAGTTAAAAGTTCACATGCGTTTGTATCTGAAAGATTCTTCTTTTTTTTATTTCTAATTTATCTTCATGGTAATTTAGTGACTTTCTTTAAAGTATGTCTAATATCTGCAAAATGACATTTCAAATTAATCACTTCTACTTGCAGTGCATTTAGCTTCCAGTCCATCTGAATAGGTTCTTTTATTTAAAACTACTTTGTAGTATTTTTTAAACATTTTCTATCTGCTTGTCTGCAATTGCAGTCTTCCTTAATTACAAATGCTTTAGAACAAATTAAACGAAGTGAGATTGTGACGTGCGTTTGGATACTAAACAACCCGAGATGTTAATTCTTGTTGTTTGGTGTTTTAATTTGACACTTGAGTGTGCATAATTGACACCCACCGTGGCACGCACAAACATTAAAAAAAAACGATTTAAACAAACCAAACTGAAAGAGACGAACTTGTTTGTTTATGCTTCGAATTGGAATGAAATTAAAAACATGTGGTGCAACAGCTCCGCCGCGCCGCCAGTGGAAGTGCCGCCGCCAAGTGGCTCCTCGAGAATATCAAACAAATAAAATGTATACAAAAAATCAAAGATAATAAGCAAAAAAGTGGAGCAGCAACAAATACCATAATTGGATCATTTCAAGAACAATAGCAGCTTTTTATTTATTTTCTCCTCTATTGTTTCAATGACATTTATATTAATTTAATTCTGTTCAAATTCAAAATAACACATTTTTGATTTAATAATAAACCATTTTTAAAATAGAAAATAGTTTAAATTGTGAATTCTATTTAATCAAAGGAATATCCGCGAATATCCTCATACTAGCTTTAAAATTGATTCGACCAACTTTCATATTTGGTGAAGTTATCGACAGTTACCATACAAGCCCAGATACCAAGATACCAATATTTTTAACCGTAATTTAAGCAAAATGATAATATAATATTTTCACTTAACTTCACAAATTGTGCACATAATAAGTGGGTGTAAATTGAATATAGGCTAAACGTTGACTCGGTCCCTCTGAGCTATTTGTTGAAACTAAAGTTGAAAATGAAAACGATTCAGCGGTTCTCGAGTTAACCCGGAACAATGACAGACGTTGGATTGAAATTAATAGCATGAGCGTCATATCATAATTAAGAAATAATATATATAAAACAATTCAAAATTACTTACAATTATTAATTTTATACTCTTTCGATTAGCTCCTTTATAAAAGTATCTCTTAAAAATGTCAAGTATTGTTTTAAGGGTATTTTAAAGAGGTTATTGAATTATATTAATTCTTAAGAGTTTTTTGAATATGTTTTGTGAGCTTCTTGTAATAAAGCATTTTGAGAGTCTTGTAAGTGCTTATCAAACGGTTACTTGAGAATTTTAAGAGGACTCTTATATTTAAAAGCTCATTTGAAAATAACATATTCAAATTACAAATAGTTAACAACTTATTTTATATTAAATATCGATAGTGATTTTCAATATGAATCATTTTATGAACTTTTCTTAATGATGCGAAATATCTTCTTTTTCTTTATACTTATATCAAAATTTTAGCCCTTAAAGTGATCCTAATATTTAAAAAGGATAGATTTGAATTTTTTTATACACAAATTGTAAAGTACAGTGACGAAAAGATTTGTTGTATAAACAAAGAGAGAACATTTAATTTTCCCATTTGTAATTTTTTTAGATATTCTGAATTTTTGTATTTAAAGAACAATTTTTTTATAAGGGATTTTAAAAGATTTTGTCAACAAATTCATAAAATAAAAAAATGTATTTCATATCATAATATTGAGTTAATAAAAGCCACACATACATAAATCCGCTCACGTTATCCGAAAATAAATTATCCGTTCAGTAGCAAAAGTGCATCAGATAAACCAAAACGATTGCCCAGAAAATCGAAACGAAATAACGTGCATACCAATTCAAAATTCCGGACACGAACTACTAAAGTTCAAAGGTCATAAAAAATAGTGTACACAACAAACAACAAGTGAAATGTGTACAAAAAGGAAAATCAAAACATCAGCAACAACGGCAGCGGCAGCGGCAACAATAAAACACGGCAAAGGTGGCAACAATTTACATTTGCTCGGAAAAAAAAGCAACACTGAAGAAAAGGGAAAATGCCGACATGAAAAATTTATATTTCAAAGAAAAACTAAAATTCCACAATCTTGGGTAGAATCAAAACAAGCTCAGTTAAAATGTTATGAAATATAGATACAATAATTCTGAGCAGAAACAATTGTATCTGTAAGATGTGTGCGCGAGTGTTGAAGTCGAATTCTGACATTTGCATTGAATGATGAGAATTTCAGCTGACAGGTTATGTGAGATATACTATTTGGCTCATGATAAGTTTTTCAAAGAAAATTTCTAAAGTAATCTGTTGCAATAGGTTTTCGATACGTTGAATTATAGAGAAAACTATTGGATCGTCATGCATTGTAAGCAGAGAAATACATTTTTGTTGTTATTTTGAGAAGAAAATGACTTTTCTTCAGTATTACAGAAATCAAATCATAACTAGACTATAGAAATTATAAATGTAATTAGAATAGAATTCGATACATTTCGTGAAACAATTCACTTGAAACTTAAAAGTTTAGCTCGTTTATTCATGTTTAAAAAATTGTTGTTGGGTTTTTGTCAAATTATAATAAATGAAAATTTATAAATATACAAAATTTGAGTACTTCTACACTAATTTAATTGGCCATACTTAAACGCCCGCAACAGACATTAATAAACAATTGACACGCCTCATGACCACACGCCCACACAACAGCATTTCGCATTAATTTCGCGCACACAATTGTTGAAATTCGCCAACGCGCCTTTTTCTTCTTCTTCTTATTCTAATTAGATTCCACTTAGAATGTGTGCACATCAAATTTATAAGAATTATTTCTCAGGCCACAGCGTCGCCTATATTGCCTACTTTTAGGCGCATTAACGCACGACAGAGTTTGTCGTGTTTGCGTATACAAGTGGACTTGACCACTTGAGGCTTTTGCAATTAAATTTTGTCTTTCATACTCGTACTTTGTGTGTACTTTGGCGGAATTAGAAATACATTTTTTTGGTCTTTCGTAATTTTCGGTTTGTGACTGTGATGTATTTGCCAGCTCTTTCTCTTTCGATTACAGTCCTAGAAACAAGCCCTAATACTTGTATGTGTGCGTTTCAATCAAACAATTCTTCGAATACTTCTTTCATATCCAATTTATTGTCGACTTCTTTTTTTGGATTAGCACAAATGTCGACAGTGATATCAGCAGTGGTATTTGTCTTTTGTATCTCGGCACACTGCCACAGATCTTTCAAATCGAGGCTGACATATTTTTGTTATATGTTTTTTTTTTTCTCTCTCTCGTTTTTTTTTTTTTGCAACTGTCAAGTGGCTTTGGTTACGCTGGTGTGTCTGTTGTACGAATCCACTCCGTGTGGGCGTATCCATTTTGTACAAGCGACAAGCTACATTTATCATTGGCTTTTTTCCACCGGCATTTACATTGGACACAAGTGCGACATGGAATTTTCTCGAGTGCTGTCTGTGATAAATTGAACTAAATTAAATCTTGTAAAAGTCGCTAAAATATTTTCGCTAATGTTTTTTGCCAAACGAAATTATTAATTTCAATTCATATTTTATTTTATTTTGGTGTTTATCTTAAATGGAATTTCTGTACAAGACATTAATTACTTTTAAGTATAATTTATATCTGGCAACGTTTGGCACATGCCTGAATCGCTTCATTGCGCGAAATACAATATTACAAATTTGACGACTTAATTACCACCGGAAAGTGTTGCCAATGCAGGTGGAGTTGTGACGTTTCTTTTTTCTAAAAATTGGAATGGATTAGGTTAGGTTAGTGTGGCGACATAAATGCCTCACATATTCCAATCTAGGCTCATAGCGATACCACTTTTTCTCACTTAACAGAAGAAAGTGTTGACCTTGTTTCGTTATTTTGATCCATCACGAAAGTTTCAATCTACATAGCAAAATTTTTGACATCTGTCTAAAGCCGGACATTAGCAAAGTAGATGTTAATTCGGTTCACAGCAATTTCTACACCAATTGTTTGAAACCAGTCCCATCCTAGAGGCCTGGTACCCAATCAGACAGTGACTCGTTAGCGTTCCTATTAGTGTGCTGTCCTGCTTAACGAAATTATGTATTTGGAGTCTGTTTTATTATAACGTGGCCAAAAATGTTTAGCTTTTATGTTATTATTATTAATATCTCTCTATTTTTTTATTCGCAATGGATTAGAGAGTTTGATAATATTGTTTATAAAAGTATTTCAGGGGAACTGGTACACATGAGGGATCACTGTCCAGCAGAACACTTCGCTTTGCAAGCATGTCAGCTTTTTCATTGCAGTGCCCAGGCACCCAAATAAGATTAATTTTGTAACGGTTACTTACGGGAGTTATAGCAATTGGCTACTGTAATTTCTGAGTGCTTTTAGAGCAGCTTGGCTATCCACATAAATATTAATTTTTGTAGTTGCCAAAGTTTCACGAGGATAAAACAAATCATAATAGTTTGTTGTTTACAATCCCTATGAAATGTTCATTTTGATTACATTTCGTTTAGCCCATGGTGCAATAAATATAAGGTGAGGAAAGTAAACAAATGTCCCTCTCCACCTCGATGTTGTTTCTCTCTTTGAAATTAAATTTTTGTGTAGTTGCGATGGTTACTACAAAATTATTAAGTAAAGAGAAACAACAACGCAATTTGTTGTCAAAAATCACAACTTCAAAATAAGGCAGAAAAATAAGGCGGATCTCGAGGTGAGTTCGCTCAATTTGTGTTCTCATTTCTCCTTTCCTAACCTTGTTATTCAACCATGGTTTAACCCTTGTTTTGCATATTTTCTTTTTGACTAAATAATGCTTAGTGAAAATGCTTTGTAACTAACAGTTTAGCAGCTTCAAATAGAAAATCGATTAATCCGATAAAAAACTTTATTTTGGAGATCACCAAAACTGATAACGTTCTCGAATATAACTTCAAATAAAATTTGTGTTTACTTCTAAATCAATTTCACATATACTCAAATAAAATGACTAAAACGAAGCGAAAACATTTTGTTAATCAACAAATTCTAAAACCAGGTTTGGATTTATTGGGTTTTGATTCGAAAGTTTCATATTAGGTTAAAAAAAATTTCGTTTGTATCGGTTTTTGATATAAAAGTTTTAAACTTGTCGGTTTAAAAAAAGTTTCGTTCTTAACGGTTATTGATATTGAAACCTTAATTTTTAAGGAATTCAAAGAGTTTCCATACAAATGCAGTTTAAATTCACATTAAATACTTTTAAAGTTTTCAGAATAATGTCTGCCAATGCTTATTTCAAACGATTCAAAAACTTTGATTTTATGAGGTTTTCGATTAAACGCTCCTTGATTCAAACATTTTATAGCCTTTAAAAATAAACAATGTCTTCCAGTTTTAAGTAAATACAATATTAATTGAATCCAGTTTGAAGCCACAAGTAAAAATCTTAAATTGTAATGAGACAAATGATTTATCTCACAGATAAAATGTGTTTTATGTTACATAATTAGTTTACTGTATAATGGGATAATTAATCAATTAATTAGCAATTAATTAGCCCGTCATTTGCTGCCCTTCGACTTTCGGTTGCAACATTGAACGATTTCCACCATTCATTTATGAACGCGAAATTCTCCTCGCAGCGTCATGTCAAAACAAAAACACAAATTGAGATGTTTTCGCTTGCGAAAAAAAGCACGTTTCGCTAAAACGTACAAGCGGCATTGCAGAAGTTTATGAAAACGCTTTTGAGAACAAAGCGCACAATTGAACACGAGCCAAAAATTGGTCCGCATCTGTGGCAGTTGCACTTTGCAATGCTCTGGAAAAATCGCAATTACGCGTATACAAGTGAAAGCCAAAGGCAAACTGCTATTAAAAATGTACATACATATGTATGTAAACTAAAATTTTGCTAAATATTATACAAAAGAAGAAAACATGAAAATTCTGCCAGATTGCGTTGTTTTGGGCTTTTGCGCTATTTTGTGGCTTCGAGCAATAAACTAAAAATAAACAAAGAAATTTTAACTAACGCCGCCGAAACTATTCAAATAAATTCTTGATAAACTATTTATTTCATTTGTGGCGGCCCTGCATTTAGGCGTGGCGGCGGCGGCGTTACGCCGAAAGCCGTAAAAACTGCATTTAACAGCATGCGTAAATTATCTAGAACGTGGTGCATGCAGCGTTGAAAAAAAACCGGCATCCAACAGATATTTTTCAAAATTGTTGAAAGCATCTGCTGATTTATGAGTAAATTGCTTTTCCGATTTTATACAAACACAAGCGATTATTTATCTTTAAATGAGCGGTGCGCCAGTAATCGAATCGATATTCGATGCTATCGATTTCTTTTTTAAATTGTTTTCCAAATATCATTCGAAGATATTTGTTTGCATTAGCACATACAAATTTTGGTATTGTGTTGGTTTGAGAATAAAATAATTTCAAATATTATACTTAAATTTTTAATATCAAGAGTGAGTAACAAAATTTTAAGTATCATAAATTTCAACTCCGTCACTGACTTTGAAACCGATTACTCAAACTTAAACATTTAAAAATCACTTTATCAATTCTCAAGTTAAATTTTTGTCATATCGTTAAATTTGCTTCGAATTTCGCCACCTTTAAAGTTGACGCTTTAACAAAATACTCTCAAGATACTCAAATGTATCTAGTAGATTCTATTTGTGCATAATTGCGGTTCGACCTACTTTCCGTTATTAGTAATTTTTAACTTTTTGTATTTGTTATACTTTCAAAATTGATTGGAACCGATGTCAATGTGTGGCAGCGAGATTTGGCTCGGCTTAAGATTTGTAAACCAAACATAAACGTATAAATATTTTTACAAAGCCATACAAATTGACATAGCCACAAGATACATATGTATATTAAATTGGTCTATGCAGATACATAGATGCAAATTACAGTGGCTGTGTGGGTGAGGCTCACTTATTTACATACGTACTGGGTTGGTTCATTTATGTCAAACAAATTATTTGGCTTACAAATAAATTGCAAACAAATTCCGCGCAAAGTTGACTTGCGCGGAAGATGTATTAATACATGCATATATACTCGTATATATGTATTAAAATTATTTGTGGAAATTGCATTTAAAATTTCAAAATAAACGAAAATGACTCAATCAAATTGAACTAACCAAATGCGTTTTATTTATTTAGAATATCGAATTTAAAATTAACATGAAAAAATTTTACAATTCGAACTAACACAAACAAGCAAATTCCAATACAAACGAAACAAGAACAAATTCGCACAGCAAATTCAATTCGAGACGCGTAAATAAAATCCACAAAAACAGCGAATAGCAAAAGAGTCAATATTACTCATAAAATGGCCAGTCTAATCACAACTACGACAAAAGCAACTACAACAACAACGGACACTTGGCCAAGTGTCAACAAATGACGTCATAACGCACTCGCCTTGCGTTCCATTCATGAGTTCGGTTGGCACTTGGGATTTTTTGCGTGATTTGAATTTCGCGGTAAATTATGTGCACACACTAAGGGCTATTCCCTTAAACGCGAAAACCGGAAAACTCGAGAAACTCGAAAAGTTGCTGGGAACGCACCTTTGCGTTTCTTCGGAAAGAATTGTGGACTTCAGTTAAATGACAGTTCAGTCAGGGTTTCATTGTATTATACGCAATTTTAGTACCATTTGTATATGTAAACATCGTATCAGTTAATTTAAAAAAAAAATTAATAAAACAATTTTTTCTGTCATTTCTTTTTCAAGATTTGCCAACCTGAGAAGTTTTCGAGGCATTTTCGGGTTTAAGGGAATGGCCCTAATGTGTTAAGTATCTGTGTGTGATTTCCGTTGTTTGTATGTATGTAATTGTAAAAAATTTTATTTGCAAAACTAATTAAACTGCGCTTGCAACATGTTGCAGCAACAATAGACATTTATAATCACGCCGACGTAGCAGCTGCTGCCTCAGAGCACAAGCGAACTGTCATTAGGCATGTGCTGTCATTTTGACATTACGCCGTGCAAACGACCATAGAATAAAATCGTTCCAAGAAAAGAAACGTCATTTTGATTGCAAAATAATTGGTAACGTTTTCGCAATTTGGTTGCGTGTTGCACGCGCCACAAATCAAAACTGCGGAAGAAAAATTTATCTTTGACTGCAATTTGTTGCGGGTTGGAAAGATTCATAAGATTTGATGAGAAGTTTTCACTAAAATCAGACAAAATATGTATGTACATATATATGTACATATGTACACACAAAATCGCTCGAAAAAGTTATCCTATTCAGTATTTTCGGTACTCTTTACCAAGTTTCAGTTTGGGCAGTTGTTAGTCCATTGACTACTTGACAAAGGAAACCCAATACAATTGCAGAAAAATTCTATGAGGTACTTTTGAATTGGCAATAAAAAAATGTATGTTTTGTTAATACTATTTTTTTTTGTTGCTACTAAATTGTCAATGGCAAGACAAAGGAAGCAGTCGAATATCAAATCATTTTAAATTGGATATCATTTTCAATAAATAATTCTACTGAATACATGCAAATTTTATTTTAATTCTTTTTTTTTCTCTCTCTCTCTTAAACATTTTTAAATATAAGCTTTTTTTTAATTTTGTTGGCTTTTAAGGATTGATTTCTCGCGAAATCCTCTTATTATGACCAGATTTAAATAGGACGAGGTTTAAGCTCCATCAATTACAATTGACGCTAAAGAAATGAAAGTAGTAACTAAATTCTTCATATTTCTGTTGTATTCGTATGTGAATAAAATTCACAATAAAATCAAACTAAAAGATTAAAATTTTATTGATTTGTGGGACAAATTTCAATAGATCATTATCGATAAAAATTCAAACTTGTCAATTGAAGGGATCGATTAAGATTCTCTACCAGTAAAATGTGAGCAGAAAACTCAGACGTCAGTCATATCTGTCTCTGCAGATGATAAGTTCTCTTCTTATAGGTTCTATGTGCAAGTGTCCCTTTAAAATCTCATCCGCCTTTTCTAAGTTTCCGAAAACTTCATAAATCTTAGCTCCAATCAAAAATGTTTATGAAAATTACTAACGAGTAAGTAGATTTACAATACAGGGCGTTGTTGAACGTTCTACTATTAAAAATGTCTTGTATATTGTATATACCATTCAGGGTGCCTATGTAGGATTAGTCTTCACATTTTAGCTATCATTTGACAAGTTAAACATTTGCTTTTGTCCAAATATTGCGTGTACGTAGAATAATTCTGGGCATTCCCTGGTGTGCGATAATGAAGCCAAATAAGCCAATGAAGCCATATTGGAAGTGACTTTAGTTTCATGTTGGAATTTTCACGTTTAGGGAATACAATTACCATGATCAATTCCTCACTTCCTGATAATTACTGGGAATATGAAGATTAACCGAAGTTCGGACTGCAGCAATTTTGAGTACTTCACAATAAGTTTCACTCAGCTATATCGCTAAACAATTCTTTTGGATAAGAGGGTTTTTAAGACCAAAGTCCCGGAGATTTCAAGATAAAATTGGTTGAGAACCACTGCTAAGAGGCCGAAACTTCAAAAGTTTGATCAAAGATAAGATACACAAACACAAACTGAATTCCTCTGTATGCGAATTTTAATGAGGCAACCCAAGGTCATGTAAAAATACTGACTCAAAAGTGACTACCTGCAAGAGGGCAAATAAATTTGCTCGTCATCAAGCAAACTGGTCGATGCATTGGAAAATGTTGCACATGCGCAAAAACTGCGAAGCTTGGCAATTCACGTCAATCTTCGTCCAGGGTATGGAGCGAAAAATGCAAAAAAGTTGAATTGTAAAATCGACAAACTCCTGAATCGGCCACAGTTCAAGCTATAAATAGCGCACAATTATATACAGACAGTAAACACCTGCCCTTGATGTCCTTGCCGAACGCAGCATTGCCAAGGCAACTAATTGCAATAGCGAGCCACAACAGAGCCTCAACTACGAACGGGTCTAGCGTCTACAAAATGCCTAAAAGTTGTACAAATCATTGTCGGTTGTTTTTGCTTTGGTAGGTGTGTGGTTGTTGCAACACGTTGTAAGCACAATGTCAGTGGCTGGCAGGCAGGCAGTCAGGCCGCACGTTGCTTACGATATCGAATGACAGCGGCCCAGACGCGCTCGCTACTGGTCATTATTATTTCGCAATTGCAAACGTCGAAACTGGTTTTAATCGATTTGGCGTCTGGGTCTGGACTTCGCGACTCGCCGCATGTTGATTTAATTTTCATGGTGCTACGTAGAGCAAGTACCGCAGGTTTTCTTCTTCTTTGATCTGCGTAAATCTGAGTTGTCGTTGTTGTTGCTCTTGTCAGTATGTAATTAATATAATTTAGGTGCATCGAGTACGATTTGGCGCGCGTTGATCCGTGTTTCATTTAATGAAGAGTGACTCTGGATTTCGATACGCAGTGTATGCGACGCGTAGGAAGCATCTGTGCGCGCTTGCAGCAACGCCAGCATCAACTGCTGCCGAAGCAGTAGCTGCAATGCGCGGCGTTAAATTGTTGCAAGTAGTCGTGTGCCTCGCGTGCAACTGTCGCTGGTTTATGATATGATTTATTGTCGCGAAATAAAATTTCAGTTCTCGCAAAATGGAATCACAGTTTTGAGGAGGTGGTGCATAAATATTTGAGTTCTTGCTGATAGTTATGTGGACATAACAATTAACGCGCGATTTTTTGAATTGATTTACAATATTAAAACGCCCCCAAGGAGTCACCGTAGGTCTGGCAATACATAAAACAAAAAATGTTCTGCGTCTAATTGTTGCTCGATTTAAGAGTTTTTATCTGGCCTCGTGTTCGTTCATCCGTCCGTATATCTGTCTGAAGATAAATTCTGAAATGGAAAGAATCAAGCAAGAGGGAAGCGGTCTTTCAATACAAACTCCCTCGTTTTTGGAGTAATCAATTTATTTTTGTATTTTGTAGTTAGTATATAAAATTAAAGTACTTAGTAAACAAAAAATGGGCGTGATGGGATTAGAACAACTAATACTAAGCAAGTTACTATATGTTAGCTTATAAATTTTAGTTGCCATTCAGATTAATTTAGGACCATTCAAGTTAATACAGAATACAAAATAGTTTACACTGAAATAGTGTACTATATAATATCTAGCCTTACCAACAGCCAAAGATGATATCTTAGTAAGTTGCTTTATTTGTATTCGAACGTTTCACATCAATTAATTTACTTAATTCTAAACTTTGTCACTACAAACTACCAACAAAAAAGTATTTTGTATCTAAACAATATCCAACTATAATATAAAACTACGAGTAAATGACCACCGCTAATGACAATTGGAACCTTCATTGTGGCCCACTTCCGAGCAGCAAATAACGATGAAAATATAATCCAACAGCTCATAAATGTTTCGGCTAACGACCAAACATGAGCTTTAACTGCTCACGAGTGCACTCACATTTACGCGTGTGTGTGTGCTTGTGCATGTGTGTTTGCTCCTGGAATCGCGATGATAAAAATTTAATTTGTCGCGGAACCTATTTTACGATTAAATGTTATCACATGGTTTTATCCTACTCTTCTAACGACTCACTTCGAGGCAGACCGGCTCCGGCTGAGCACACACTCGCATCATTAGTTAGACAGGCACTCCCTGCTGTGAAAGACCAAATTTCAGGCAAACGGCGTCTGTCCATTGTTGGGCAAGAATTGTGTTTGAGCCGTGCGTGGTGCAATTCGCAAGAACAAATTCAAACGTACGAGTATGTTCACTTTTCGGAAAGGTCTCTCTCTCTCTCTCTCTGGTGGGGAAGAGTTATTAATGGAATTGACAAACAAAATGCCACGTCGACAATTACTTAAATGCAGTAAAAAATGTCAGTAATTTAAGTAGGATTTTAATTATAATTCGTGGAGAACTTCTTTAATATTTTAAATAATATTTGCTAGAAGGACTTAGTAACTGATTTTAAAACGATAATAGCTAATTAACGATAAGATACAAATTAAGCAGAATTTATGAAGAATGTCCATTCAATTGTGTTTAGCTTTCTTAAATGTACGAAACTTAGATAATAAATAAGGACGTCATTACGGCATTAGTAACTAGCCGGATGTCGAATATGTAGTCCGTTAATCAAATGAAATGTTAGATTATAAGCCTAATCTTCTAACGCGTACATTATAGACTAATTATACACCTAGAATTCTCATTTGTTTTAAATACTAACTGTTCAATGATGAGTACAGAATCATGTCCCCAAATAACTGATAAACATGAAAAGCGTTTCAGTTTTATGTTAATAAACTAATTTTAAATATTAACTTTATGACGAACTACTTACATACTATACAATATACGTGGGTGGTCCGATAGATACTTAGCCTCAGACTTCCTTTGCAGACCTCTATAAAAAATATTTTTCAGACTGATTAAAGAAGAGCATCGCATCCTCAAGTGAATCGAGCTTAAAAGAGACTATGTTGAGAATTATGTAAATCTCCACTTTTCCAAAATTTTCGTTTTTCTTTTGTAGGCTAAGTACTTATCGGACCACCCTCGTATCTAAATATTTGAATTTTTGTTTAACCATTTCTATTTCTGAAATGTAAAAAGTATATCCAGAATTTGTAAATACAAT
The DNA here is from genome assembly GCA_949127995.1 of Suillia variegata. Taxonomy (NCBI): domain Eukaryota; kingdom Metazoa; phylum Arthropoda; class Insecta; order Diptera; family Heleomyzidae; genus Suillia; species Suillia variegata. Next base: position 21,140,065 of record OX421844.1, read on the forward strand.
ACATTAAGCAGCTATTGAAAAAAAATTCCACAAAATTTTCGTAATCTAAATTTCAATAAACTTTTCAAAATTAATTTTGTCAAGCTTGACCTCAGAACGAAAATGTCGCTCGCTCTACTTAACAAGTTTTTGCTTTCGTTAGACCGGATTTTTTTTTTATGTTTTATGTGCTTAAATTTCATATTAAATTGAGCGTGTCATTAAAGTGCCTCAGCGCCACCCCCTCATCACTTTAAAAGGTGTGTACGAATGGTCGCACGTTTTAATAAATTTACCTAAATGCCTACAAAAAAAAGACTAACTTAAAAGTTAGTGCGCTAGAAGAGCTCCAAAAAAAATAAATAAATATTAACACACATACGAATACGAAATGAAATTGTAATATTTTGAGCCGCTTGTATTTACCTAAAATATTTGGTCAAGTTCTTCAAGCGAATACACGCGCAACTCGAAATTTCAGCGACCTGACGGCATAACATATGGAATTGTCTGTCTGTCTGTTTGTTTTTTGCACATTGTTGCTACTTAAATCCACTCATTTGTGTCCTTTCTCTTGCCAGGATAAAAATAGAATTTTTCATGTGTGCCACATTTTGGCAGTGTGTGTGTATGTTAGTTTGTGTTCACATATATGTGACTATGAGTGTTAATTTACTTTTTGATTCATAAATTAAGAAATTCGTTTCTTTTTTTCAAATAAATTTCTTTCACAAGAATTTTCATTTTGTTATTTCAACTTTTTGTGGTGAATTCATTGGAAATAATTAATTTGTATTTCTGTGTTTCGAGCCACTTGTATGTATGTAACTTTGTTTGTTTACTTACATTTCAGCTTCAGCTAAAGTTGCTGAATTTCTATTCTTTCTTTGCAAAAACGAGTTTCGACTTTTTACGACATTTGGTGATAAATTATTCGCAAAAGTTGCAAATTTGTTTGAGCAGTTTTATCAGAAGTTATAGCTTCGTCAGGACCGAAACGCAGCGGCAGAAGGAAATTTCTGAAACTGTTTGTCTGCCTCTCTTTTCTCTCCTTTCATTTTACATGCAATTTAGTAATGGTATGGCAAGAACAATTGGAGTTAGTTTAAACATTTGTCAAAATGGAAAGTTTTATCTCCAAAAAAATGAATGTTTATATTCAGGAACATAATTTAAAAACATTAACGAACTTGAGTGATATCTTTTTAACTATGGTGTAATAAATATAAGGTGAGGAGAGTACAAAAATGTCTCTTTCCACCTCGATATTATTTCTCATTTTGAAATTTAAATTTTTGAGCAGTTTTAATGGTTGGTATAAAATAATTAAGTAAATAAAAACAACAACGTATTTTGTTGTGAAAAATAAAAAAAAATAAAACTTAAAAAATAATGCAGAAATCGAGGTGAGTTCGCTCAATTTGCGTTCTCATTTTTACTTCCCTTACCTTATTATTCAACCAATTGTTCTGGTATTAAATATTAGTCTTTAATCATATCTAATACAAAATTTTATTTTTAATCAAAGTAAGATTTTACCTCAAGTGGAAGGCTCCAATGGATTGATATTTTAGACCCCACAGGCAGTTAAAAGTTTTGGTATTTCTTTATTAGTTTATTAATAAATTTTATTACAATTAATATACAAATTTATCACATATCTAAGAATTAAAAATTAAATTGAACAATTTTTCGCTGGACAATTTTAAGAGTAACATTTAACAAAATGTGTTACACCTTTATGAAAATTACAAAATTACTTCTCTCAAAGAAGAGCTACTGCAGCAAAAAAAAACCAAAAACGTTCAGACTAAAACGTAAAGCGTCGTAAAGAAACACAAGCGAACAGCATTAAAAACGAAAAAAAAAGAAAAAAGATGTGAAAGCAAGCCTCAAGATACAACCTTAGAAGATTCGCATTTTATGGATAACACGTGTGCGCAATAAATTTGCAAAATTAAAACGAGAAATTTGCAATAAACCTAAACGAAAGTAACTCGTAAATTAACTTTTTCTTAAATTTACACTTTTCAACATTTTCAACGAAAATAAAATTCGAAGAAATGTAACAATTTCGATTTCATTAGTCAAAAAAAAGTATAAAGTCGTCACGAATTAGTCACGTTCATAACCGGAAGCACGCTTAAAGCGCGCTAAAGTACCGAGTAACCATATGAAACATGAAAGAGCAACATAAAAGAAATTCAAATAAAACGATTAGACGTCACTTTTAAGTCAGTCAGTGGAAATGGAAATCAACTCTAAAATTAAAACAACTTTTAACTAAAATGCAGCAAATTGTACAGAATCGGAACAGCACAGAGCGGAAGTAGATCGAAGGCACATGGCTTCCGAATTAACCCAGTGAACAAGTTTGCTTGGAATAAACTTAAGACAAACTTACACACATAAGCATTGTCTTTGGATGAAGTTTTATTTGTAAAATCTTTGCAAACAGTTGCTATATAAACGAAGCGATTCACCTAAATTAAGTTTTTGCTGTAAACTTAATACCAACATTTAAACAAACATAATGCAAACATTTGTTACAAACTTATAACAAACGTTTAAACGAGAGTAAAAGTATCACAACGACATTTGGAATAAATTTTATATGAATTTCCGTAAATCATTATTTCCAAAATAATTTTCAATATGTTTTCGCTGGGAAATTTGAAATAAACTTCCATATGAACGTTTGGAAAATGCTTGCTGAAATGTTTACAAGCAAATTATTTCCAAACGCTTACAACAGGATTTCGCAATTATTTGCTATGAAGTAACATGGCATCCACTTTTTCAAAAGAGCTTTCTTAAACAAAAATTAAATACATGCTTATATAATTATACCAAAAATTCTTCATCACATTTTAGTATTTATTTATTTATGTTATCTAAAAACAAAAGTTTAATAGCAGTTCTAGTCACAATACATATGAATACATACATACATCAGTTATGACAGAAACATTTAATAAGAATTATAATTCCAAATTTAAAATACTTTTAGAATGCTTTTATTTTAAAGAATATTTATTTTTGAAATTTCAAATCAGTTCTAAACGAAAAATTCAAATTTTATCCATGGTGTAACAAATAAAGGTGAAGAATGTAGAAAAATTTCCCTCTCTACCTCGACATTGTTTCTCTCTTTGAAAATTAAATTGTTGTGAAGTTGCCATGGTTGGTACAAAATTATGAAGTAAATTAAAACAACAACAACAACGTAGTTTGATGTCAAACATCGAGGTGAGTTCGCTCAATTTGCGTGCTCATTTCTACTTTCCTAACTTTATTATTTAACCATGGTATTACCATTTAAATAGCAGATAGCTTCAAAAAATTAAAATTTTGTATATTAGCCGATATTCAATTATTTAAAGTATCATTTCTTAAGCAGAGATGCATTTTGCCAACCAAGGTCGGCTGCTGTCATTTTTTTGGTCATAAATAGCAATTAAAATTGTTTTAAAACGTTTTCATTTCGCATGAAATTATTCGCTTTCGAAAATTTAAAAACGTAACTGCATAATTGCTTAATCGTCGCTTAATTATCAAGCGAAATCGTCATTTGATAGCGAACGGTTTAAATTTTAAAGCAGCTACAAGTGAAGTGTCACTGCAATTGTCACCGAGCACAAGCGATGATTATTTGCACAGGCATTCGTAAAGCGGATAAATGAGAACAATTTGGATCTTACAAAGAAAGTACATCCATATATTTTTTTAAAGCTTAAGTTAAAAATTTTTAAATCATAAAGCACATCTTTGTAATGAAACGGTCAAAGGTAATAGAAAAGTCTTCTTCTTATTAATGATTCGTATTCTTGGTAGTCCAAGATGTTTCAATTGAGCGTACTTAAAGTTGTGACACTTTGTTAGAAGCAAATGACTGTGTCACAAAATAACAATTCTGTTATTTATTAATTAAAAATTTAATCCGAATTAAATATTGTTCATAATTTTAGGTCAAGTAATCCAAGAATTAAAGAGAAATCAATTGTTTGGAGAATTTAGTCCATATACGTTGTGATGCAGAATCCAACTGACAGCTGTCAGAACAATTCACACAGCGTGCAATAAACGTGTTCGCGTTGAATTTTTTATATCCTCCAGCTGTGCAACGTAAAGTTTATTTTTATTTTCCGGGAGGAACAAATTCGAATAACCACAAATTTTTATTTCTGACCACATCTCGACTACAAATCTAATAAGAGCATTTTCTTTGATTATATAGAATCTTAAATACCTTACACTATTTTAGAGAAAATTTATTCGAATTCGATGGCGATTCGATATTGTCATTCCTACCAAGCCTCCTTGGCCGTAGGCTGCACTGGCTGTCTCTTGAAAGGAGACCCACTTAGGCTAGAAGCTCTCTGAGATGCCATGCGGTCAACGAGTTATACCGCTAACTGAACCATCCTTTATAAACTGAAGAATATTAATTATATTCGATTTGGAATATAAGAAGAAATGCTTCCCCAGATGTATATATCGTTTATTAGCCAAAGCGGGGTATGTACAGAAAGTGTGTTATAGTTTCTTCCTCCACCTCATCTCTACAGCTTCTACACGAGTCATTTGAGAAGATACCTAGACTTCTTGCATGAGTACCTATGATACAATGCCCTGTTAAAACGCCTACTATGGTTCTAATTTGATGTTGCATGTACTACTCCTCATCCATCCCATCCTTGAGGGAATGGATACGTCAAAATACTTATCAAATACACGTACGGCCTTACATAATATAACTGATACACGGGTACCCAACTAATTACACCCCCCCCCTCGGTCCATGCGTGTCCCTGATGTAGGGTATTCAAAATTTAACTTTTCGAAATTTCCAAACGCTCAGAGCGGTCAACTGTACGAGCAGAATCTCACTTTGAATTTAAATAAGTAAGAATGTCAACTGATGATTTCTTTTTTTATTTTTTATTTTCGTTTCAGATAAAAGCCAAGCATCAAAACAACAACATTACCAGCTAAAACAATAACAACAGCAACTTTAACAAAAACAATAACAACAAATTTAATACGAAATAATCGGAATTTACAAGACCCGCGCGCGTCCAGTTTAAGAGCGTTTAATCAGCTTAAAAGGACAAACGGCAAAAAACGCGTTGATAAATTTTTTTTATAATTTTCTCTAAAAGAAAAGAAAAAAAAACAAACCGAAGCGAGCAGAGACGAAGCGAGTTAAAAATTTTTAAAAGCAACGCTTGAAATCTTTTGTTCACGCTGGATAAAATAGTTTTTGTCGGGAACTCGTTCGCTTAAGACTGACGTCGATTTTGTTGTTTCAATACTTTTAGTTAGCTTTTTTTCGATAATTATCAACTCAATTTAAACATGTTAAAATTTGTATTAAAAATTTAAAAAAATTAACATTAACATTGTTAAATTAAAGTGATTTATTTCCAATTTGCAGTTCGATGAAAATGTGATTCCTGCACCGAAGTGCAAACCTAATTTTATTAAAAATACTTTTTAATTGTTGAACAAAAGTTGTTTAGCAAAATCGATTTGAAATGGAAAAAACTGTAACCGACACAATGTTGCACAGCAGTCGTCAGAGTAGGCGTGGCAACATGAATACCAGCATTTTATTGCTTCTGGGATTATGGATCTTAAATGCGATTATCGGCTGTCAAGCGTGTAAGTAACGAGTTCTTTTTTTTATTTTCTAAGCAGAGCGATTTATTTTTAAAAATATTTTTGAACCCTTTAGAAACAAAATTTCAAATAAAATATCACCAGCTGCAGTTGCTCAGCTTGGACACCGAACACATAAATCGGCCTACATGACAAATAATTGAATAAAACAACAACAAGGAACTTGTTCAGTTGATGTCGTTATTTTTTCATTCGCCTGTCTTTAGCTTTTCTAGCGTCTTGAAGCTTGTAAGTTTTCTTTCAATTCTCGTTTGTTTCTGAACCAAGGGAGCTTACAGACGGACATGAAGACATAAAGCTTCACCAAGCCAAAAGACCGCTCATGAAGCAGCGCTTTCCGGTCTGCTCAGTTGGTAAAGATTCTTGTTGTTGTTCAAAAAAATTTTAGATAGTTCAGCCCATTTAAAAACGCATTTAAAATATTTTTCAATTCAAAACTTTATAGTTAAATCTTTTAAGTAAATAGTTTCATAATGAAGAACAAAAAAGTTTCGAGATAAAAATTTATAATTGCATTGTTTTCAATTTTACGGAACTTTAAATAGTTAAAACATCCAATCGGATTTGTATACCCTTCGCCACGTGCAAGTGCACCTACCGAATGGTATATTGAGTTTGTTCTTCCGTTTTAGCGCCCAGAAGGAGGCGTGGTAGGTATGACAAAGTATATATGATCAGCGTCGGTTTCTAAGTCGATTTAACGATTTCCGTCCGTCCGTCTGTCTGTCTCAACGATATTTATCACTGTGCTAGGAACACAAAACTACTGACCAAAAAGGGGCGTGATCCGATAGAACAACGCCCACTTATAATATACATATGTAGCACTTGTGTGCTAAAAGAAGCAAATTTTTTGGTGTCACTGAAATGGCGGAGGGTATATAAGCTTCGACATAGCCGAAGATAACTCTCGTACTAGTTTTCAATAACTTTTTACAAATTTAATTGACTTATTGAAAAGAAACTATAAAAAATTACATATTAAAATTCAAAACCACGCTTATTAATGGTGGTACTTATATTGTATAAGCTTGGCAATACTTCGTAATTCTCGTATATCTGTTAAACTCTCACCGCGTATATCAGCTGTTTTTATTCCCCATAAAAAACAATACGAGTTGCTCGCAAACTTATCAGGGAAACTCAGTGTGCAAAACTCGCAAAGAAATAAACTTATTTGAAGTATCGCCATCAGGTTCTTGTTGTTGTTTTATTTAAATAATCATTAAGAAAATATTTCGCTGACCGTCATTTTTTTGGCAACTGATGTCGTGACAGTCATTTGTTCAATAATTCGTTTGACTTTTTGCACAACCTGCAAGTTAACCTGAGTACAACTATACGAGTATATTTCGCAACAGTCATACATTTATAAATATAAGCAAATCCGCGCGCTTCCACAATCAATTCGCAATTAAATAAATTTAAAGCAAAGTGCACCGTTTTTTTTTTTACTTTTTTCCATTTCAAAAGCGCATTCCATAAAATCTTGAATTAATGATTTTTCCAAAAAGTCAAAGTCCACAATTCGGCTGCATGCCAACACGAAAACCGCCGCACAAAAATATCAAAGAAATGAAAGACAATGAAGGAATTGACACAATTCAAATTGGCAAGTGAAGTGCTGCTCGAAGCGATCAATTAAAACGTTCCGTTCGTTCATTCGCTCGTCTTCGTCAGCGTTGACAATTTTCCAAAATGCATCGCCGCTTAAGCAGCGTCTGCCTGCCTGCCTGCCTGCCTGCCGCTCGCTATCGGATAGAGCGAGCAGCAACACAAATGCCACACGCACGCACTTCTGCAAGCGAACCGCACCGAGTGTGAAAAATGTGCGACAAATGCAAATCAACACTGGCAAATATAATTTTTCTACTCCTTTTTTTCGCGCTGCTTTTGCGATTTTGTTGAACCGATAAAATTCAAAACGTGATTAAAATTTCAAAATTGTTGTTTTTGTTTTTTTCTTATATAATCAGGAAAAATTTACATATAAATTGCTTCTCAGCGTGAACTCAAGTGAAAACTGTTAAACGTCCTATGAGATAATTTTGTATGTGATGTGAGTGATTATTAATATCATTGACACTTCAGATTAATGTAATAATATGTGACGGTATGTTTAAAATTCCGTTACTATTTATGTTTACGTTTCTTACGTTTTATATTATTTTTAAAGGATGTTTTACATACCTACAAGCATAAAATAAAATTTTTGGAGATAAAAAAAAAGCTGTAACACTCGAGGAGCTTTAATTGTTTAGTTTAAATTTTTGGTAGCAAAAGAAAAGGTTTTTCAATTTTGTTGTTGTTGTTGTTGTATTTTGATGTGTTTAAGTATTAGAAAAACATTTTTAAAAGTTAAAACCGATATATACATTAATAATAATTAAATATTTTTGTATGAGTTACTAGCGAATGCCCGGCATGCTTTGCAATGTCACTTAAAAAATATGTTTGTTATATATATATATATTAGAAGCGCTAAAAATTTATCACCTTCATCTTTTAGTAATGTCACTGAAATGTTTCAGCAATATTACTGAACCAGAGAGACATTTAACAAAGGTCGGACAATTGAAGCAATATTGCAGAAATCTGCAATAAATCAGTTATACTCGTATAACTAAGACTGTCACACGTGATATTGCAGACATATTTTAGAAATTAAACTAGCAAAATCAAGTATCCCGAGTAACATAATTTTTTATTAACGTATAACATTGCTCAAAACTATCAAAGCGTTACCAAAAAAGCTTCGAAATAAAACGAATTAAAAGTTTATTCTAAATTCGATTTTTTTAAATTTAAGATATTGTGGAATTTTCGTACAAAATATTAATTGTTTTCTTTTTCATGGTTATTAAAAAAACAAAATTTTTACGAGTATAAAACAATTCTTATATTAGTGCTTCCAGAATTAAGCTTCAATTTTGATGATGGCTGCCCATGTAAAAAAGTTCAGATGTGATTATATTTAATTAGATCTACTTGTATCTAATAAACTAATATTCTAATATTCAGATATAGTTTTTGATATAAACAAATCTGAATGCAGATATGATTAGATCTGAACAGATTTAACATGCAGTTAAATGTAACATATTATGTATTATTAAATCTGATCAGATACTCGTAAATGTATAAAACTGATCAGATCGAATCAGACATGATAGATATAAAGTCAAATCTGTCCATCACTTATCACATCTGCATTCAGATGTAGTAGATATGGTATCATATTTGATCAAATATAAGTAGACGTGACAGTTATGGTGCTACATATATATTTCGATCTGATTACATTTGGATTCAGATCTGCTAGATAGTCGAGTATGATCTAATCGAATGTAATCTTATCTTTTTTAAATTAATTATTTTAATAAACGAAACAGTTTACTAAAAACCACTTTTGAATTACGAATAATCGATTTCATTTAAAAAAATATTTTTTTTTTAAATAAAAAAGTGCGAAAAGTTATTTAAATGATTTGAATTATTAAAAACAACCGAGAAATACTTAAAGAAATTTAAAAAAGATATAATAAAAAGTATAATGAGAAGCATAAAAATTCCGCCGAATTACGATACCACAAACAACAAAACAAAACAAAACAACAACTTATGTAAGTAAAAGCAAGTTGCAATTGCTGATAATTCGAAACTATTTTTAAACAAGTTTTGGTATACAAGTCGTACTTGGACATACAAACAAAAAAGTGATAACGTTTGTAATTTGATAAAATCACTTTTATACATATATATAATACATATGTTATATATATAAGGAAAATAATGTAGTAAATAGTAAGAAGTAGTTGTAGTAATGTAGACACAAAAAAAGGTACTAGAAATTCCTAAGGCAAAAAAATAATACAACAACAAACAGAAATCACTTTTTACTTACTTGGAACTACATACATATACATAAGTGCAATAAATGCGAAGTTTCTTGTCTACTGATAAAGTTGCGGTCTTTGTTGTTTGTAAATAAACAATTGAAAGACCCTTGAGCTCCATTTCAATTGTATTCGCTACCCGCGAGTATATTAGCATCTGCTGGATGTGCACATCCACACTCTATTTAACAACAATAACAACAAAAACACCAAAACTGTTCTTTTGTACGATGCGATCATCACCGATCGTCGTCTGCCGTCATCTTTACGATCGCCTTAACGGCTTCACTTGATAGAAACGTTACTTTATTTTTAAATTGTTCTAAAGCGAAACACTTCAAGTCAACTTTGACTATTTAGAAGTTTATTCTTTTAACCGATTATTTATAATAAAATATACGATTGTCTTGATTTGAAATACTAAATTGATATCTTAGATAAATCAGAAGGCATAGATAAAATTGTAATAGAGATTCTTTTGCTTACTCAAAATGTATCTCGGAACAATAATTATCATAAATGATTTTTTTATTGGAAATACAACTTTTAAATAACAGTTATATAATTTATACATGTATGTATGTAAGTACATAAATCAATTGCTTCAAAGTTCAAACACTCAAGTGTGTCTTTCGACTTAAGCTGTTTCAATTGTGAACCATCAATTTGTGGAACCATCTAAACAATTAAAGGCGTGATTATGCTAGCGCCATGCCATGGTGTACAATGTTTATTTTTCTTTATTGTCATTTTAAATTGTTTTGAGAGATTTATTTACGTTTAAATTGAGATCGGCTTAATTGGTTCTTAAAAATATTTCAACTGAACTTGACATTTTTGCACAAAATTAACCGAAAGATCTTTCAACATTTGCTGATGAAATGTATAAAAAATCGATAAAAAAAGGATGACACATCAACGACAAATCCGTCAAATTAGTAACAGAAATTTTTTTATAATTTTTGGATCCACCTACGCCCTGTAGTCTAACCACAAGTTGATGAATCATGAAAAGTAGAAAAAACAATTACATAAATAGGATACAAATTTTAAAAAGATGTTTAAATGTTTATTTAAATCCCCTGAAATCTAATTTTACATTATTTGTTTTTGTTTTACTTATAGTACCACGTCCTAAACCACAAAACTCCAATGAAGAATTCCGCCCAAATTTCGCCACACTTTATGGGGCGCCGCTGCTGACGCCACTAATGGAAGATGTAACGCTCGAAGTGGATTCCAAATTCACGCTAAGCTGTGAGGCCAACGAGCCAATCGTGTGGAAAATTCACAACGACGGAGAGCACCAAAAGGGCGAGATCTTCAGTACACAAGATCCTGAACGACCTTTTGGCAGCAAAATGTACTTGACTGACATCAGCTACTTGAATGTGGGCAGTTATTACTGCATCAAAGAATCGAGCTTGACAAAGAAGTTTGACGATATGGAAGAGCAGGAGTTTGTGGAATTGGTAAACAATAATCAAGCGTCGACGATCTATATCTACGTGAATGGTTAGTCTTGTGATCTCTGCTGGCATTCATTGTATTTGAACTTTTACTATAATTTAAATTTTTCAGATGCGGAAAATTTACTCGTTCCTATTGATTTTCCCGTTGGCTATGCGTTGCAATACCAGGACACTACAATACCTTGTAAACCGACCATGCCAAAAGTAGAGGTGCTCTTAACAACTCCAACTGGCGAGGTGATTTTCCTCTCTTTTTGTACTTTCAAATTTTTTAAACTCTTTTAAGCTTTATATTACTATATATCCCATAAAAGCTTTAAAACTCATTAAAGTTTCAAATATCTCATAAAAGCGTTAGAAACTCTTAAGCTTGACAAGCTTCTAATAACCGCGATCTTTAAATATTCTTCAAGCACTTGAGCTTTGAGAGATTTACATTTTTTGAAAGCTTTAAAACTTTGAGAATTTAAGTGATATTTTAACATTTGTGAGTGTTAAAGCTTTAACATAAGAACTTTCCTGGCTTTTGTTACACTTGCACTCGAAAAAACATTCACACACAATTTTTGTTTTGATTGACTTTATTCTTCACTTTCATGGGTCTTGGTATATCAAATCTATTCCGTATTTTATTACCTTCTTCTGCACGTGTAGGACCAGGGCGAAATTCAGGTCATAAGTTCCTCGAAAATTCGCAACCAGACGCAAAGCTTTCCGCCCCACAACGTGTACAACTTCATTCTGTACGATCCAAAAGTGGGTTTTATCATACACGGCATTGAAAATATTACGCACGACTTCAGCTGCACAGCTGAGAATGCCAACGGGAAGCGAAAGCACGAGTTTTATGTTGACGTCATGCGTATGTTAATCTAAGCCCAGTCTAATAAAACGTAGTTAGTAGTAGCAAAATATGTAGTAAATCTAAATTAGTACATTTTGAAATACAATATAAATACGTATGATGCAAATACTCGTATAACCTGTAAATACACAAATATTTATTTATGAAAACCGTAAAGAATTCACTTTAAGTTGTATATACAAGTATATAAAAGCTTTCTATTGAAGTTATTGAATTTACATTTATTGATATACATACATATGTACATAAAAATAATTTTTAACTAATCGTGTAAATAGAAAATTTATGATATAAAAACCTTTTGATATATTTTAATTTACATAAAATTCAATATATCTAATGGAATCCAAAAATTATCTAAATATATAAAATAGCTTTTAAGAAGAAAATCGGAATATTTATTTCTTTCTTAAAAAAGTAAAGTTTACAGTGATCGATTTTGTCTTCGAGATAAAAGTTTTGGTTTGCTATCAAAAAAAGCTTTAAGCTTTGGTATTTTATATAAGTGAAAAACTTTGCTCTCGCGTCTAAAAGCTTTAATTTTAAGAAATATTCTTTAATTTAACGTATCGATTTGGTTTCCCAATCTCAGGATACTTAAAAAAGCTAATTCATATGATAACTTTCTCCAACCTTTTTCAACTAAATTTTGTAAGAGTAAGATAGAAAAAAAACATTATTAAACGCATGTGAGCAATGCCATAAAAAATGAGCTTTTTGAGTATCAAAAGTTGAAGAAAGTTTGAGTATCTGAGCTTTCTTCGACAAAGAATAGAATTAAAAAAATTGCAAAATAATTTCACATTATTTAAAATTTTGAGTTTCGATGCTTCCTAATAATAAATTGCCATAAAATATTGGGTTGTCGAAAAAGTCTTTTCGTATTTTGTCATTAGATGTCAATGGAGGCGTCTATCTCCAGTGCTATAAATCACATTGTGTCATACCATATAGTGTTGGAAAGGTGACATTTTAAGCTTCATAAAGCAAAAATTCGGAGAAGTTGAAAAAAAGTTACAGCTGTTCAAAAATGAGTGAAAATAATGAAAAAATTCGCTATATTTTGAAATTTTTGTATAAAAAAGGAAAGAATGTCACGCAAGCCACCAATGAAATTTGTGAAGTTTACGGAGACGATGCTGTATCAGTTCGTGTAGCACAACAATGGTTCGCTCGCTTCCGTTCTGGAAATTTCGATGTGAAAGATGCACCTCGCTCTGGTCGACCTATAGTTGAAAAAGTCGATGAAATTATGCAAAAGATTGACCAGGACCATCACATAAGCAACCATGACATCGCTAAGGAACTAAACATTCATCATCAAACGTTTTTGAACAATTTAAAAAAGGCTGGCTACAAAAAGAAGCTCGATGTTTGAGTACCACATGAAATGTCTGTGAAAAATTTAATGGACCGATTTAACATCTGCGATTCTTTGCTGAAACGAAATGAAATCGAACCATTTCTGAAGCGAATGGTAACTGGAGACGAAAAGTGGATCAAATACGTCAATAATGTGCGAAAAAGATCATGGTGTAAGCGTGGTGAAGCTCAACAAATGGTCGCAAAGCTAGGATTGACGCCTCGAAAGATTATGCTGAGTGTTTGGTGGGATTGGAAAGGAATCATCCACTAAGAGCTGCTCCAGCCTGGTCGATCGATTGATTCTACACTTTACTGTCAACAACTGATGAGATTGAAGCAAGCAATTGAAAAAAAACGGCCAGAACTGATCAACAGAAAGGGCGTCGTCTTCCATTACGACAACGCTAGACCACACACATCTTTGATGACTCGGCAAAAACTGAGAGAGCTTGACTGGGAAGTTTTGATGCATCCACCATATAGCCCTGACCTTGCACCATCGGACTACCATTTGTTTCGGTCAATGCAGAACTCCCTTAATCTAGTAAAGTTGGCTTTTAAAGAAGCCTGTGAAAATTACTTGTCGCAGTTTTTCGCCGAGAAACCACAAAAGTTTTTCACTGATGGAATAATGTCTCTAGCGGAAAAATGGCAAAAGGTGGTCGACCAAAATGGTACATATCTGGTTCAATAAAGTTCATTATAAATATAAAAAAAAATGTGTTGAACTTTGGTTAGAAATACGAAAAGACTTTTTCGACAACCCTATATGTCACAATTGTAATTATAACAGTTTGAAAATTCAATTTTAAATTCAAAAGCTTGTTTTAGCTTTTTGTTCGTAAATTTTGTTGTTGAAGAAAGTTAGCATATTTTTTAGTATCTAATATCAAAAAAGTGTTTCTACCTGAATATCGTACTTCGAGTATTTATGCCCTGTCAATCTCGCAATCACACAAAAGCACACTCACCCTTTTCTCACATTCACCAAAAAGCTTTTCAGCACATCACATACGCTCCTGCTCTCACAACATATGCGTGCGCTCTTCTCTCTGCCCTTCTATGCATTCATGTCTTAAATAAAGTATTCTATTCTGCCATCTATTTAGACCTTTTCCAGCGAGACAACCGGACGCTACGACCCGAAGCGTGGCTTCGTTATTGAGATTCGGGGCGTGACCGAGTGCGGCCGTTTCGTGTGTCGCCCGAAAATACCGTCGTCGGCCAACGAAGAGGAGGAAACGGAAATCACAATAGACTTTCTGGGTAACAATCAGATTGATCGTGAGTTTTGCACCCCACTTTTGTGATTGTTACTGTCTCTATATTATTTGAAATGATCATTAAGTTACATAATAACTATATTTTACAACAAGAACAGTTACTAAACTAAATCGCACACACAAACTCTCACTAAACGTGTTTGTCAATTTGACAAACCACGTTCGTTAACAGCGCAAACAATGGAAATGGTTTTGGTATTCGCTAAATAAGTATTTGTTTCTTTCTCTCTCTCTCTTCTCTTTTTTTGTCATTTTGCTTTTTTTGTTTCGGTGTATTTGTGTGCTCACTTGTATTAAAATATTTTAATAAAAACCAAAAAAAAAAATGTAAAACTGTTGATGAAATGGTTCTTACAACAGTTAATTTAACAACGACTTCTTTGGAACAACTGCAACTGGAGACGACGCCGTTGGTGGATGTGACAACCACACCCACGACAATTACTGCAACTACTGTAGCAAATACTAATCGAACGACAGAAAGTACCGTTACTAATTATGTGAATGTTACTAATAGCATTGTTGATTTAACTACTCGTAATGGTGATATGGTCAGAACGTCCTATGTGATTGTTGTTGATGGTGGTCTTATTGAGCATTTTACTGATGATGATAAATATATGAACGACGATGATAATGATGGTGTTGGTGATGATGATGATGGTTTTGGTTGGGATGATGACTGGGTTGTTGATGACAACATAAACGACGATGATGAAATAAAGGAACGTGCGATGAAAATTCGCGATGATAGTAGTACAACGCGGCCGCGTAAGTGTTTCCTCTAAATGGCCAGTGTTTAACTTTTGTTGTTGTACCCTAACCATGCATGTAGCATGATGATACTCTTTGATGTCCTGCTTTTCGGAAATTTTGACCTTTGGTTTATGTTTTGATTGTGGCTTCCTGGACTATCTTATCTATATATTTGTTATGTTATCGTGGCATTTTGTTCAACTAATGTCTGCAACATTTAAGCATCTTAAGCTTTTTTCGTTTTCCTTTTACTATATAATGTTGATCCTTAACGCTTGTGCTTATTTATTATTTTAATAAACCAATTTTAATGCTTTAAATGCTTTTTTCAATACTTTAAATTATATATAATGAAAATAAGTTGTTTCAATATTCTTTATTTAAATAATTTGTATTGCTTTAAGAAGACTTCAGCTTTTAGTTTAATATTTTCCATTTCTTGAAATAAATTTATTCTCATAAAATCAAGTAATTAACAGCCTTATTATGAAACTTGCGTTTGCCTTCGTTTCGTTTTGAAGTGTTAGTGAAACGATAATTGCTTTTATGAAAAAATTAAAACTAACGAAACACCTCTCAAATGAATTTTTTATAGAGGAAAATACTTTTTTGCTCTAAACGAGGAATAATGCAAAACGAAAATTGATGAAACAAAATTTCGCAATTTAAAACGAAAGTGAATGAGTTTCGATCTAAACGAAAACTTTCGAGTATCATTATAAGGCTGAAAGTAAAAATTCTCTCAATGAAAAACATACAAAAACTTAAATCATATATATTTTAACATTTCTCATTGTTGATTTGTTAATAATTTTAATTTTTATAGTAAAAACTTTTTCAAATTTTAAAAACTATTCAAATTTATATTGATAATTTGTTTATAAAATAAAAATTAGTCAAACCGCAATCAGTAAAAGTTCGTCAATAATCGAAAAATATTGACGCTCACATTCGACTCGCTCGTCTAACTCATTATTGAGCTGAGCTGAGCTGAGCTAGCGGGCGAGCGAGTGGTATGTGAGCTTTTTACAATACTTTTGCATAGCACCGAAGTCGTCAACGACATGATTTGCCTATATCTATCACATATTTTTTTACAAACTGATTTGCTTAATCGACTCTTTTTTTTTATTTGCTCTTTATACTAATACTATATTAAGTACTTAAATGGTATTACAAATGTACAAAGTTAAAAAGTTGTAGTGACTAAAAACTGAATATTTGTTTTGTAAAATCTTTCGTTTTTGCATGTTGTATTTTAATCTATATTTTTTTTTAATATCCCAGAGTAATGTTGGCTTCACTCAAAAAAAAAACAACAAAACAATGGAAAATACTAATTTTGAATTATGCTTTGTGTGAATTTTATTAGCTTCCACTAAGTTCGTGAATAAACCAGTGATTACGTCAGTTTCACGTGGGCATGCCTACGAGGGAGAAACTTTCCAGCTTGTGTGCGAAGTGATCATAGCCCACGATGTCAGATACACCACGGATTGGGTTACACCACCTGGTGTAGACTTCGTAAGTTTGTTTTAGCTTTATACCCGAACGATATTAAATTTGTATTCAAATCGCAGACACGCTTGGAGAAAAAGGAACCGACCTTTAACAATTTCACAGCAACTCATAACCTGGGCCGAGCTGTGCTGACTGTGAAGAATGCACAGAAATCCGATTCTGGCATATATAAATGCAACGTGGTCGACCATTCGCAAAATCGCGCCCACAACACTTATCTGATGACTGTTCTAAGTAGGTTCACTCACAAATATTTCATTTTATCAACTTGTATTAAAGACGTTCTACTTCAACAATTGCTCTGCACAATAAATTCGTAGAGGGCGGCGAAACCTACATTGATCTCAAGGAACCGAGCGGTATACAAAGAATCAATGATTACGCAAACAAGACCATCAATATTAACGTTAAATACCGCGGCCACCCCTGGCCCACATTGACTTGGCACCGACCTGATGGTAGTGAAATTCAACCCACGTCGAAATTTGTCATCAACACAACGGACAGTAACACTAATCTCCGAATTTCTGGAATACAAATGATGGACAGCGGCAAATATATTCTACGCGCCAACAACGGTCTCATCCAGAAGTCGTTGGAGTTTAATGTAAGCATTTCCGACAAGCCTCTCGTCTCAGTGGACGATATTTACGTGCAGGTCGGCGAGGAAGCACATCTCATCTGTAGCGTTATCTCCACTCCGCCGGCATTAGTAACATGGACCTTTACGCCATGTTCGATATCGCCAAGATGGCCGTCATGCGATAAGGAACACGATCAAACGTTTAATGTGAGTAACTATTTGAGATAATTAAGTTAACCTGTGTCTCTAAGAAGTTTTCGTTAAGCTTTAAGCGTGTTCATGATTTTTAAATCGTTTTCATAGTCCTCACGTAAAGCACGCCCTGGTGATACGGCCATCGAATTTCTGCACGAACTATATTTCATGCCAACGGTGCCGGGAATAATGCATTGTCTGGCTAAGAATAAAGTTGGCATTAGCATGGGCCGGGGTCATGTTTTGATTGGTGACATTACCGACAATTTGACCGTGTACGGTGTAGATGAGAACAAGAAAATAGCACGTGGCGATGAGGTCATAATTACTTGCGCAGCTTTGGCCTATTACTTCTCGGATGATTTGTACTGGTACAAAGACGAGGAAGTGGTAATTGAAAGTGACGGTAAGCTCAAATAAAAAAACAAATGCCAATATGTCAAAAACATATTGCAAATTTGATGTATGTATGTATATTCAATTTGTATGTATGTATGTATGTATGTTAAAATATAGCATCGATCTGAAATGCACATCCTTACACTTATGGAAAAAAATTAATAACCTTACAAGTTTCTTTAGATTTTAAACAATTTAATTTTAAACAATGTTATTTTAATACTAACTAATATCCATTCCATAACTGTTAATACCCATCGGAACAGATATCGAAATAACGAAATACACTAGCGAATACTCCTACAAAAAGGCGCTCAAATTCAAAAATATTCAGGATTCCCATCGCGGCAGTTACGAATGTCGTGCTCGAGGTGTCACCCAACACGATCACAAGGAGAGCAAATTCATAAACATCTTTGTGCATGGTAAGAGAGAACCCTAGAAGGTGCTCATAAAAAATCGCAGAATTACTGACCCGTTACACTTTCAGAACCCGCTAAACCGAAAATGCTTTTCACCAATTTGGATCCTACATCGAAGCTGAATCGGAAACTTGGTGAATCTCTCGACTTGGAATGCAAGTCCGAGGCAATACCGCGTGCTAGTGTCCAATGGTACAAGGACAGTGTTTTGTTGAGCACCAACGATAACATTGTTATCGAGGAGGAAGACACAAAGCTGGTGGTTCCGTTTATGAAACCCGAAAATGAGGGCGTTTACAGGTGCGTTGTCTCAAATCGGTTGGGCGTCGTGGAGTCTAGTGTCACGGTGAAAATTACGAGTAAGTTTGGATAGCACCTAAATGTACAATGATCGATAGCTTTGTAACTTCTCTGTTTCCCACGCTTTTTTTTTGTAGATATGCCCGGTTTAAAGTTCGGCTGGATACTTACCATTCTCTTTGTACTCATCGTCTTAGTCGTTTTGGTCATATATCTCTTTGTACGTGTTAATCGTGAGCGCAAACTTTTGCGAGAGCTTAAAGCTGCCGGCCTGGCCAATTTCGAAGAGGGCGCCGTAGAACATATCAATCCTGCGCTCACGCTAGATGAACAAGCCGATTTGTTGCCCTACGATCGCAACTTTGAGTTTCCGCGTGAAAAGCTCAAGCTCGGTAAGCAGCTAGGCGCTGGTGCTTTTGGAGTTGTGCTTAAGGCCGATGCCGAGGGTATTAAACTCGATGAACATGAATCGGTAGTGGCCGTAAAAATGGTTAAACGCACCGCAGACAATGAAGTGATGCGCGCTCTGGTCTCAGAGCTCAAGATCATGGTCCATTTGGGGCAGCATTT
Source organism: Suillia variegata (assembly GCA_949127995.1). NCBI lineage: Eukaryota > Metazoa > Arthropoda > Insecta > Diptera > Heleomyzidae > Suillia > Suillia variegata. Next base: position 21,159,353 of record OX421844.1, read on the forward strand.
GAACGTGGTCAATTTACTCGGCGCAGTGACAAAGAATATCGCAAAGCGTAAGTGTGAACGAAACTAAAACCAACTCAAGTCCCACCTACTTAATATATATATTTGTCTTTTATAATTAGGTGAGCTTATGGTGATTGTTGAATACTGTCGTTATGGCAATGTTCAGAACTTCCTGCTCAGGAATCGCAAACGTTTTATTAACCAAATTCATCCGGAAACGAACAGAATCGACCCAACTATTACGACACAACGGTTTTCCGATAATTTTGAATTGAATCGGTATGTCCGTCCAAATATTTTGAATACTCAACCATATTTTGTCGTCATAATTATACGAAACTAATTATTGAACAAATTGGCAGCTTAATTTATTTTGTAAATTCACACTCACTTTTATAATTTTAATAGCACCATTCTATACTAACAAAAATTATTGAACTGTTTCACTAACACACTTAAATGTAAGGATCGTAGAAGCAAATGGGTGTAAATACAATTTTATTTTGCTTTGAGTCGCCTTTTTGTGAAATTGTAAGTCGATAAGTACTCGAAGATGTGGTTAGAGTTTAGAGTTGAGTGTGGGTTGGTATGGGACCATAGCCCTCAGTTCTCATGGACCAGTTTGCTGTAACGAGGATAGTATCGGAATAAGAAAGCAGAGATAAATGAATGAAGTATAGTATTTAGATGGAAAAATTAGAAGATAGGTTTATACGCTATTCCCCAAACTTATTTGTTTCGTTGTGGTTAATTGGGTACTTTCATACCAAATTTTAATATTGTAGCGTTCAATAATTTTATTGACCTTAATATATAATCTCCTCCGAAATCGAAATAAGTAGGCATATGGATCCAACCAAATATACGATTTCTTAAAGCAATAATTTAAATTTTCACTTAGTTTCGTTCATTGAAGACGTAATAGATGGACGTGGGACATTTTATATTGCCTACACACGTAGAAAAAAACTCTTAATTCAAGAAAAACGCTCTTGAATCAATCTGATCCGTTGGCGAAAATCATTTTTTCAATTCTCTTCTCAACACATAATTTAATATTGTATTTAGCTTATAGTACCCGGCGTTGCCCGGGTTTTGTTTTGAATAGAATTATGTGTATAAGAAAATTATTTGTAGAGTTTCTGAGTTACGGCGGTGGGTGTTAAATTGATTCAACCACTTCAAATTGTTTTGTGAAGTTTTCGACAGTGACTACACAAACTCAGATGCCAAATTTTAGATTTTAAGGAGCAATATTAGCCAAACGATCGAATATTTTTTACTTAGTCTCACAAATTGTGTGCGTCCAAAGCATTCTCTGGCGTGAACACAGCAACTCCCAAATTTCATCGCAATCGGATGAATGGTTTAGAAGCGCATAGAATACAAATAAGACAGATACAAGCATAGAAACATTCATTTTTATATGTATAGACTAACACATTATGCATCAACTTTAAAATTTAACTAACTTAAGAACTTGTATAACCTTGGTTTACTAACATGAAAACCATAAGGCTGGATCAATTACTCTTTGATAAGCTTTTTGATATTTAGTCACGGGACAGTAGACAGCTGTAAAATTGTATAAAGTCGACGGTATAATCGCTTTCCAATATTTTATTGCTCCTGTTTGGTGTCCTCCTTGAAAATTTATCGATACTTATGATGGCGTAATAAACATAATTGATCTTGCCTGAAGTTTCATTTAAATCATGTCGTAATTTTACTAACCTCTTTTGTAATGCACTTTTTTGTTTATCGGTGTTATGTTTCTCTTTCTTTTTCCGGATAATGGCATCTTTTACTTTAACTTTATGAATGTGTTATATTAACAATAAAAACTAAAAAACAAAAACAAAACCAAAATAATCAAATATATCATCATACTGGACTGTGGTATCACTTTGTCTTGTTGCCATAATGTTCTGTTTTGTGGTGGTCTTATGGTTTTGGTAATAATCGTTGTGATGTGATGTGGTAATCGTGAATAATGTTAATGCTAATGCTAACCGCATCAGTGATGGATTGAAGTATGTTAACATCCCATTCTCCAACCATCAATATATCAATCATATGAACAATAAGAACAATATGAACAACAATTACACAATCAACAGCAGCAATTCCGAAAACGATCCGCGTTCGGGCACACGCGCCGGCCGCCCCAATTCCAGCGGCGTTGGCTACTCCAGACAGTCAGATTTGTATGAAGGTCAGTTAGACAGTTGTGCGACCGAGCATACGGTGATGACTACAATTCCCGAAGGTAAGCGCATTTTTTTCCAATAAAATATTAGTTTCAGAAAAATCGGTTAGAAAACAAAAAAAAGGGCTTTTCAATATTTAAAACTCTTTTAACTAAGAAAGAGTTCAGAGCGTTTATTAAATAAAAAGCTTTAATTTAAATCTTGTTCTTTTCTTTTTCTCTCTTTGTTCTTTGTCTTTTTCAGAAAAGCTATGTTTTTTTATTTTATTAAGAGAGTTTTTAAAAAACAATTTGTTGTAATGCTTTAAAAAATTCAGCCGAAGGCTTAAGACATTTCAGAAATGGTATAATTAAAGCTTTGATAAGACTATTAAAAAAACTATATGCTACAAAAGCTTTCAAAATAATAATTTTAAAATATTTTTAGTACAAACTTTTTTGCATTGAAAACTTTAATTGGGAAACTTTACATTTAAAGCTAAATTTAAAACTAAAATTAAAAAAATATTTCAAAATTGTAATCTATTCTTCCTCTTTTAGACGACGATAACATACTCTCCAACAACTCTATTCAACCCGCCTGGCGTTCAAACTACAAACCCGACTCCACTGAAGCGATGACCATTACCACTTCGGATCTAGTTAGTTGGGCCTTCCAGGTGGCACGCGGCATGGACTATCTTTCCTCGAAGAAGGTGCTGCACGGTGACTTAGCTGCTCGCAATATTCTCCTCTGCGAAGATAACGTTGTGAAGATTTGTGATTTCGGTCTGGCGCGTACCATGTACAAGAGTGACAACTACAAAAAGCAAGGCGAGGCACCTCTGCCGATCAAGTGGCTCGCACTAGAGTCGCTTAGCGATCACGTCTTTAGCACATACACAGACGTCTGGTCCTTTGGTATTGTGCTGTGGGAGTTCTTCTCGCTGGCCAAGGTTCCGTATCCAGGTACTAATCAAAGAAACTTTGGCATGCTGCAAAAGCATTTGATGTGCTCCTACAATGCAATGGGAATATTTTTTAAGGGGCTAGTGTAAGGAGTATCATTGGAATGTTTAATTGAACTGTTTAACTGTACTGAATTGGAAGTCTCTCATCAGATTTTGCTTATATAGATTAGGTTTGGTCTTCCATTTGTAGTGTCTGCGCAGAGTTCCAATTTAATTTAACAATATTCGTCTATCGACTATCTGTCCAAGCGATTACAGCCGTAGTTCAAAAGATATCAACTTGAGTAATAGTTTTAGTTTTTAATTATCTTAGAACTTAACATCCTCTTGGAGAATAGGAGCTCACATACCAAATTTCAGCTCGATATCTCTTAAACTATTGTTGTAATCGCTGCGACAAACAAATCGTTAAATCGACTGAGAATTTGATCATTAATACATATTGTCATACTGACCACGCCCCTTTTTTGCGTTACAAATAGAAGCATAAACTAGAATATTATATTTGTTGGTTTAAACTAAATTGTTGTTGTCGTTTTTCGTTCAGGCATGGATCCAAATCAGAGTTTATATCTCCGGTTGAAGGATGGATATCGCATGGAACAGCCACCGTTCGCCAACGATGAATTATACGATATAATGTTGGAGTGCTGGAGCACCAATCCGGAAAGTCGGCCGCTGTTCTATGTGCTGGAGAAGAGATTTGCACGCATGCTGGGCGACGATGTAACAAATGTAAGAGTACAGCTTTTATAAGAGCTTAATTCAAAGTTATTCTCTACAAGTGAGACTCACGAAAATTCTCATACATATCACCTCAAAATTTTACTTAAAATACCAAACAAATTTAATTTTTGTTGGAATAAAATTTTAAATTGAGCTCTTTCGAGAGACTTTCCTAAGCGATTATATTTAGAAAGAATCATTCATAGCATGTTTTCGAATTATTTAACAAAAGCTTGTAACTTGCGCTCTCGTTTGATTGCTTTAACTAGTAATCGCTAATTTCGATAAGTTTTTAAAAACCAAAAAAACTTTTAAAAATATTTAACAAATGTTAAAAAAAGCACATGTATAAATAATTTATGAAAAGCTTTTATTAAAAAAAAGCTGCCGCTAGTAACTTTAAATACGAAGACTTTCGTTTAATGCATTTTTCGATTTGAAAGCTTTTTAACTCTGTTATGCTAATTCATTAATCTTCTATTTACTTAGCACTATGTCGACCTGAACGAACCATATCTCCGAATTAACACGGAATATATGCGTCGCACTCAAACCGACTATTTGGCGCTGATGGGCTCGCCCGACGAAATGGCGCCACCGCCGCCACGTTATGTCAACGGGCACATCCTGCCCGAAATACGTAAGTCTCACGCTTCTCTCACAAACAGCTTCTTTTTTTGTTTTTGAATGCACGAAACTAACTTCTCTTTAACTGAATTCAACAATACTTCTACTAACCCGCCATCTGCATGTCCACTATCTGCCCACCGCCTACATGCACACATCGTAACTGTAGGTATTGAACCATCCTCATCCGATGACTACTTAGCAATGAGCGTCGATACCGGTAATGCTATTTTCTCACCGACACGCCCTAAAGAAAACGCCCCTGACGAACCAACTACAGCCACAACGTCCTCTTTCACCTTTCCCCCAGATATACATACGCCGACGCGGCAGCATCAAACTTCGCCGACGCTAACCAACAACCTGGATAGCCCGACGGAGGGCAAAAACCGCCATAAGGAGAATGTGGGTGTGCAGCCCGAGGAGATGCCAATGCTGCACAACACTTACAGGAGTGGCGGCTCCGATAGCGAGACGAGTCCCGAACAGGGACGAAAGTTCGCCAACATTTTGCAGCATACACGCCCCACGCCCACACCGTCACCGCGACATCACATCAACGAGACGGAGCTCAACGAGGAGAATGACAGCGACAACTACGTCAATGTCAAGTCGCCCGTCCGTAAGCATTTAAACAACAACAATGGTGCTGGAGGCGGCGGACGCGCGCCAGAAGCTTTCTCGAATCCCAGCTATCAAATGCTTAAGAAGGGCGAAAAGTAGGTGTGGGGAATTAGCAAAAATGGGCGGGTCAATTGAAATTCAAAAAGAAAATTGTATTTTTATAACTACTTAGCTCTTACTTAGCTTAGCTGTAAGCTCATATACTCATTAAGTGCCAGAAAAGCTTTCATGGAATGCTTGTTACTTGAAATACGAAATGCTTTAAGCTTCTAACTTGTATGCGTAACGACAACAAAATCAAAAACTTCGAAAAGATTTAAATCAAGCTTTAAGCTTAAAGTAACTTTAAAGTGTCTTTTTTTATTTTTGTAAGTTAGTACTTGCGCCACATTGTTATTGTAACTATCGTTAAACTTATTCTTGCTGCAAATGCAAAATGCAAAAAGCACAAAGCTTGTTAATTGTACATTTAAAATAAACCGTTTAGTATTTTAATGAATGTTTTTAAAATAAAAACAAAAAAATTTAATAGAAATTCTAATTGTAATTATTTGAATATATTATTAAATATACAATATTATTGCATATCTTAAATTGAATCGAAGATTTTTTCAGCAAATATTTATCTGTCACTTAACATAAAACTAAGCAAATCTACTATAAGTATTTTTCTAATAAACTGTAAACAATCTTATTCAATTAATTCAATTAATAAACTTACATTTTAAAATTATTTCGGTTTTGTTTTTTTTTTTTAATATTGAGAATATTCTTCAAGGGGACGTAGTAGGTATGATAAAGTATATACTCCTATATAAATGATCAGCGTTGGATTCTGAGTCGTGCGTCCGACTGTCCGTCTTTCTCTTCCAACGATTACAGCCGTAGTTTAAAATATGTCATACAAACCACCCAAAACTGCCAAACTACCGACAATTGATTGAATCTCTAAGAGAATTGTCTCGAACATTTAAAACATTTCAGGCAAATTTATTCGCACCATGGTTGAATAATAAGATTAGGAAAGTGGAACTCATCTCCGTTTCTGCCTTATTTTGACAAAAAACTATGTTGTTGTGATTATTTACTTGATAATTTTGTAGCAATCATCGCAACTACATACAAATTTTGTTTTCAAAAAGAGAAACAATTTGATTTTTGACAGCAAACTCTGTAATTGTTTTTATTAACTTAAACAACAACTGCAATTGCACTAAAATTTAATTTTTAAATAGAAAACAAAAATATCGATGTGGAGAGGGACAATTTCCTACTTTCCTCACCTTATATAGGGTTGTCGAAAAAGTCTTTTCGTATTTCTAACCAAAGTTCCACACATTTTTTTTTTTTATTTTTATGGACTTTATTGAACCAAATATATACCATTTTGGTCGACCACCTTTTGCCATTTTTCCGCTAGAGACATTATTCCATCAGTGAAAAACTTTTGTGGTTTCTCGGCGAAAAACTGCGATAAGTAATTTTCACAGGCTTCTCTTGAAGCCAACTTTACTAGATTAAGGGAGTTCTGCATTGACCGAAACAAATGGTATTCCGATGGTGTAAGGTCAAGGCTATATGGTGAATGCATCAAAACCTCCCAGCCAAGCTCTCCCAGTTTTTGCCAAGTCATCAAAGTTGTGTGTGGTCTAACGTTGTCGTGATGGAAGACGACGCCCTTTCTGTTGATCAGTTCAGGCCGTTTTTTTTCAATTGCTTGCTTCAATCTCATCAGTTGTTGACAGTAAAATGTAGAATCAATCGATCGACCAGGCTGGAGCAGCTCTTAGTGGATGATTCCTTTCCAATGCGACCAAACACTCAGCATAACCTTTCGAGGCGTCAATCCTGGCTTTGCGACCATTTGTTGAGCTTCAACACGCTTGCACCATGATATTTTTCGCACATTATTGACGTATTTGATCCACTTTTCGTCTCCTGTTACCATTCGCTTCAGAAATGGTTCGATTTCATTTCGTTTCAGCAAAGAATCGCAGATGTTAATTCGGTCCATTAAATTTTTCACAGACAATTCATGTGGTACCCAAACATCGAGCTTCTTTTTGTAGCCAGCCTTTTTTAAATTGTTCAAAAACGTTTGATGATGAATGTTTAGTTCCTTAGCGATGTCATGGTTGCTTATGTGATGGTCCTGGTCAATCTTTTCCATAATTTCATCGACTTTTTCAACTATAGGTCGACCAGAGCGAGGTGCATCTTTCACATCGAAATTTCCAGAACGGAAGCGAGCGAACCATTGTTGTGCTACACGAACTGATACAGCATCGTCTCCGTAAACTTCACAAATTTCATTGGTGGCTTGCGTGGCATTCTTTCCTTTTTTATACAAAAATTTCAAAATATAGCGAATTTTTTCATTATTTTCACTCATTTTTGAACAGCTGTAACTTTTTTTCAACTTCTCCGAATTTAATTTTTTTTTGCTTAAATGAAGCTTAAAATGTCACCTTTCCAACACCATATGGTATGACACAATGTGATTTATAGTACTGGAGATAGACGCCTCCATTGACATCTATTGACATCTTTTCGACAATATTTAGTACAGTAGAAATTGATGATTACCAGAGGTACTTGTGTTTAACGCTACTTTTGGGTAGTAACCAATTGCAGAAACTAATATTTTTTTTATGTAACTCGTTCAAATGGGATCACTCTATCTTACTTCTTATCAAAGATAAAAGCTGGAAAACCATATTTTAAAAATATTGTTCGTTATGTTATATCGATAAAAACGTTTTCTTTTCGTTGTTGATAACGGTATTTTTTTCGTTTTTGAAAATAAAAGGTACTGTACAGAATGTTATTGAATCGTTCGTATTCGTGCAGCTCTGCTTTTTACTTTTGAAAAACGAACACTATTTATTTTAATATGATTAATAGATAAAGTATCTGTAAGAAGATTTAATTATGCAAGTGTAAGGTATAATAAAGAATGTGAGGTAAGTAAATTTATCAAATAAATATACAATTTATTTTTTCAAGTTTTAGATATCATTTATAAGTCTGTAAATAAATTCAGGAAAAGTTTAATTTTCATTTTGACTGTGGATTAGCCAAACTTTTTTGTTTCTAATCGACAGCCTCTGCAACAGCCTAGAAAGAGACTGGATCAAACAAACTTCTTATCTATGTGCAATTAACGATTCAATCATCAAATTCAAATGTAATCAATCATGAACATTAAAAATGACCGATTGATAGAAAAATCAGTTATTCATTTCGTTTAACGATATTAAAATACATTAATGATAACGTTTTATCACATTAAATTTTCAACTTTAGACTTTGATATTAAAGCATTTTGTATTTAAATTTATTAAATTTTTAGTAAAGTTATAAACTCGACAAATTCGTTTTTTTATGTTATTTTTTAAGCGTTATAAAAATCTAACAAAACGATATCAAAATAGCGAATTCGTGGAACTTTAATCCGAAAAAAAGATTTTGGTAAGCGTCATTTTGGTCATTGTGATTAATGACAGTGAAATACGAATGACAATTATATTTTTACTAATTAGATCGCCTCAAGCTTTATTCAAAATAAATCGTGATTGCCGTTTAAATTCGGTTGAAAATTCACTAATTTAATTTGGTTTATTCGTTATTTAATATTCTTGCAATTGTTTAATAGACTGAATAGGGATGAATAGGGAAGGTGTATTGACTCACCTTTCCGACGGTCGGAAAACATTATACAAATCACAAAAACAAAATGTTGATTGTCAGCTTATAATATATTGTAAACTACAGGGGTCCTGCTCGCAAAACATCTTCGGAACTGTTCTCAGACCCAAACGAAGAGAGAACACTTTGATGAACCCTGAAACGAAATCAGCTGTTTTATAAAGCAATTAATGCTTTTTGCTCAATATCAAAATTTTTTTTGTATGAAAAAATATTTTACGTAAAATTTGTAATTAAAATTAGCCACGGCAAGAAAAACGCACACATTTGGTAACCAAACACAACAGTAAAAGCGAATCGAGGAAGAAAAACAATAAGAAAGCATGGCGCATGCAACTCCGCAAGTAAGTACTACACCGGCCCTCCCTCTTCCCTTCCCTCTTCGGGCATGATAAGACAAATGTGTGACGCAATGAACACATTTTAAAAGTAAAGCAAGTGTTGTGAACGAATTAAATGCATATTTTATTGATTTAAGGGGCCGCAACTGCTACATGGCTTCAAACGACTGACGCGCTTCGATAAAGGCCTAGGCGCCCAGCTGCCCGAAGCGTATAAAAAATTCTGGCGCGAATGGAAACTAACGCAACCCGCCGCCGTCCACTACATACCCAAGGACGGGCAATGGGAGCGTGATGAAGTGACGGGCGCCATAAAGCCTGTCCAGAATATTCCTCTGCCACTTATCGATACGCCCGAATCCAATGAAGGCATATGGGGCGGCGAGGCAGTCATAAAGGGCTTCCAAAAGCGGCAACCGTTAAAACGGCGCGTACCGCACTTTTGGGTGCCGGTTCTGCGACGCTCGGTGGTGCACAGCCAGGTGTTGAACGAGTATATGTCGATGGTGGTAACGGATCGCACGATCGAAAAGATTCACGAGTGTCACGGCTTCGATCATTACTTGCTAAAGGTATGTTTTATTTTTTTATAAATTAAAGTTAAAATGTTTAAATGAATGTTGATTTGAAATATTTATTTTTGTTTTTTAATATCAAATTATTTTGTTTCTGCATATTTAGAATCCCGCTTGTGATCTCCGCTCAGCGCTGGCGCTCAAATTAAAACGTAAAATATTACTGGAGCTCTTGCATGGATGTCCAAGTCACGCAAACAATGCGACCGAACAGCAACGCATACTGGGGGAGTATCACCGCTATTTGGAGGGGGTGAGTTGTGTAAAATTACAATCAATATTTTTTTTAAATTGTTCAACCGCTAAAAAAATAATTTTAAATGCTCAATACACTTTTAAGTTAAAAGTTCAATTATTAAGCTTGTAGTTGTAATTATTAAAAAATATTTCCACTGTAGTACACGCCGGAAGAGATTGAATGGTACGGTCATACATATTCCGAAGCCATACGAAAGCTGCAGGCGCAGCTTCGTGCCGAAAACCCGATAGTTCCACACAAAGTCGAGTTTCGCATGAAGCTCATCGAGCAACTAAAACAGGCTGGTATCCGAGAGGCAGGTGGTGATGCTGCTACAGCCACCAGTAGCGGCGAAAATTCAACTAAATCAGATGCCGAACTCGAAGCTCTCACCAAGCTGTAAGATTGTTTGCTTAGACCAAATTTTAATAATTTTAAAAATTAATAAAACGAATTTTATTGCAGCGAATCTTCGTCATCCTCATCAAATTGGCTATCAAAAATTAATCCTTTCGGTAAAAAGCAAGAAACCTAAAATAAATTCAGCTTCGGTACCTCTTCCAGTTACCTCTGCAGGAAACAATAAATGACGTCGATATTTAACTAAAACCAACTGCTAAAACTTGCAATTAATAATTTTTTTTCTGTGCCTTGCGTGCCAACCAAACATTTCATTTGTTGTTAAACATTTCGCAAGAATCTTTTATCAAAACAAAATGACTTTATATATTCAGCTTAATACTGCATTCGTTCAAATTTAATTGCTAAAGCTTTTCATGATGCTTTAAAAAAGCATAAAGCTTTAGCAATATTTCTATTTTCGCAATGCAGTTTTTGGCTAAAATAAATTGGTCAAAAATAAAAGAAAATACAAAATAAGAGGCCTAGCCACATTACTTAAAATACAATTAGCAAAATAAATTTATATTTTGGATGTATGAATGGTAAGTACAAGATTAAAATAAACAAGAAAAAAAAAATAACGATAAGCACTAAAAAGGCAGTGCATACATTTTTGTTTCTTAAATTTAAACCTACTCCAACTTTTCCTACAAAATATACTGCAAAAATATACATCAATAATTAAATTTTAATAAAATCATATTCTTTGACAGAAATTACAATCAATTGTAAACCGTACAGCATAAGAGAATACAAAAGCTTTTCTTCTGTATTGCTTGAAAAACTTATTTTCTTTAAAATATCATTAAACAATAATTTTAATTATTACACGTTAAAGGAATGCAAAAATGTGCAGTTCAAATAAATTGCATATACATAAATACGGCATAAAAATATAAAAATATTCTAAACAACAAAAAATATATATAAAAAAAGTACATATATATAACAAATAGTCAGGAATAAAATTACTATAAAACTGATTTTGCTGCTTTTCTTGCTATTGAGAAATGCTGGTTTCACGCTTTTGTGCGCTTTTATCAAGAGAGCGTGACGTCGTGAGGTCTTGCGTCTGTTTGCAGTACGGAACCTACGCGCTGGGGTTATTCTTCATCAGCTGAATGTCGGCGGCCATCATATCCTCTACGAGCTGGTCAAAAGCTACTTTGGGAGTCCAACCGATCTCACGCTTTGCTTTAGACGCGTCACCCAACAGCAGATCGACTTCAGTCGGACGGAAATATTTTTCACTGATACGAATGCGTACTGTACCCGTTTCACGCTCGACGCCTACCTCCTGCACTCCTTTTCCCTGCCAAATTATTTCGCGGCCAATATAACGGAACGCAGCTTCAACAAATTCACGCACACTGTGCGTTTCGCCCGTCGCAATGACATAATCGGAAGGTGCGTCGCACTGTAGCATCATCCACATTGCTTCGACATAGTCGCTGGCGTGTCCCCAGTCGCGCTTTGAGTCCAGATTGCCCAACTCAAAGTATTCGAGCTGATTCAGCGAAATCTTGGCAACGGAACGCGTAATCTTACGCGTCACAAAATTTTCACCACGTCGCGGTGATTCGTGATTAAAGAGAATTCCATTGCAGGCGAACATGTTGTACGCTTCACGGTAATTGATCACAATCCAGTAGCCATAAACTTTTGCACATGCTTTAAAGGATTAGATAAATAAGACTTTAATATAAACTTTAACAAATCAAAATTGTAACTGAAAGATTATTCGTATATGCTAACATCCATAAAATAAAGGAAATCTGACTTACCATACGGCGAACGGGGATAGAATGGCGTCTTTTCGTTTTGCGGTGTCTCTACCACTTTGCCGTACATCTCCGATGACGAGGCCTGATAAAAGCGAACTTCATTCTCTAGCCCGCATGTGCGGATCGCATCTAAAATACGTAGAGCACCCACTGCATCCACTTCGGCGGTGTACTCGCCCAAATCAAATGATACCTTGACGTGCGATTGTGCCGCCAGATTGTATATCTCAACCGGTTTAACCGTGTTGATTACCTTAACCAGGCTGCTGCTGTCCGTCATGTCGCCGTAGTGAAGCTTCATTTTGCCACCTTTGTGTGCGTTTGGATCGGCGTAAAGATGCTCAATGCGTGAAGTGTTAAAAGTGCTGGCGCGACGAATAATACCATGAACCTCGTAGCCCTTTTTCAGCAGAAATTCAGCAAGATAGGAACCATCCTTAGGAGACAAAACAATTAAAACATGGGTTCCATTACATTTCAATGCATTTTTCTTTTGTGAAATACGTGTAAGTGTACGTGTCCCATCCGCCCTTACGCTTACCTGTCCCGTGATTCCGGTTATAAGCGCAATTCGACGCCTAGGAACGTCGCCGTTTGCTTGATCATCCACTTCCGGTACCGCACAGCAGTTGGTTGCATTTAACGTAGAGGAAGCCTCGTCATTTGTAGACATTTTATTTTTATTAAATGCTTTTTTGATAATTTTATCTTTGTTTTAATTTTACAAATTTCACTTTACTCTCGCACGGAAATCTATTTGGAAGAGATAAGAATTTTATTTGTTTAATGCCGTAGTGACAAGAATGCAGGGCTTCAAAATACACCGTCATATGGCAGCATTTTTAGTGATTTCAATTCATGATATTGGGGATTTTAAAATTTTTTGAGCTCGCAATACTTTGCCTCATTAGGTTAACCAAAAAGTCGCCTTTTCTACTAAGCGATTTTTCTTGCGCAATTATACTTGTTTCTTTTAAGGGCCAGCCCTTTTTACTCTTCCACACAGCAAGTTGTCTTAAATAATTGTGTCTTCACTTTAATATATGTATAAACAAACTTCATTTGAATATATCTTATATTCTTCGTTACCTCTTTATACTTTAATTTCTTTTAAGTTGGAAAATTTTATTTTCCGCTTCCCATTGAGTAAATGTAAAAAAAACGAATCGTTCGATAGTTGCCAGAACGAGCAAGTGTGTAGCCCTCCGCTTTTGTCTTCTCCTTCTCGCATACAAATTTGACTTGAAAGCGAGAAAAATTGCCTAGTGAAAAAGCGCACTATGAAGAATAAAATAAGAGAGCATTAATCAGTTAAGTTACGTGCACTCCATTCTTTGATTATATTGAGCAGCTGCTACCGCCACGACAAAAAACAGAAAAATTTGTATTCTCGAAAAAATAAACTGTAGCCTAATTTTACTTGATAAGCAAGCGCCAATTAGTAATAATAGGCGAACAAAGGTGCGAGCAATACTAAGAAGGAAAATTGATTAATTGGGAGTGTGATTGCAGAATTCAAACTACCAACGTGTCACCAAGCGGTACGGCAGAAGTTAAAAAAACACACAGGAACATCACAAGGCAGAAAAATGGCAGAATTTATCAAGAAAGGAGCGCTCTTCCTTATGAGCGATAAGTGTTACGACACCTACTTCCTGGAGCACGACTTCCTCGATGGCAAGTATTACAATGAGAGGGTGACTTCGGGAAACTATTTTATTTTTGTTAAGGAAAACGCTTTGAAAAATGAAAGGAAGGTGGTGTATGATTTCACCTACATATTTTTTTACTATTTATTTAGATAACTTAAAATTTAATTGGAATGTTACAAAATTGATGAGGTGTTTGTTGTCTGTAAACATTTTTCAAGCACAATTTTGTTATTGCTAAAACAAAACATATCGGAAGTTTCAACCGATCAAAGTGCAAATAATGAATTATGTTTGATTTAAGCACCGATAAAGAAACAATTTTATGCTTAACATAGTATGTCTTATTCACTTAAACTGTAAAAAAAAAGTGACAAATGGAAAATGTTTGACAATGGATTGTGAAGCCTCCAATATATTTTCATATGAAATCTTAAAAAGGAATTTGTTTTAATTATTTTATTTCAACATTTGCAAAACCCTTCAATAAAGTTATTTCCTAAGAGTAACAAATAGTCCAGTTGAAGATTGTTTAAAAATGGTTGTAATACCAGATTCCAATGAGACTTTCGATCAATTTAGTTTCAATATCAATTATAAGATGTATTGAAAATTAAATATTTTTTTTTAAATTTCCAGTAATTTTTTGTAACTTTAATCAATAACTTTATTGACAACATTTCTTTTATCGATCTACAGTGCCCTGCTTCAAAGCGCTGCTAAGCAAAGGACTCGGTCTGGCCATCATTGCCGGTTCGCTGCTGGTCAAGGTACCGCAAGTGCTTAAAATAATAAACAACAAATCGGGCGCCGGTATTAACTTGGTCGGAGTGTTTCTTGACCTGCTTGCGATCACATTCCATATGTCGTACAGTCACATGAACGGATATCCGTTTAGCGCATGGGGTGACAATACTTTTCTAGCTCTGCAGACAGCTGCAATTGCTGCTTTGGTCCTTTTCTTCAACGGTGCCAAGGCCAAATCGCTAGCCTTTTGCGGCGCATATGCCACGCTTGTATATGTACTTAATTCAGGTCTGGCACCGATGAGTGTGCTTGTTACCGCACAGAGCTGTAACATACCCATTCTACTCGTGGGCAAGTTTTCGCAGGCGTGGACCAATTACAAGAACGGCTCCACCGGACAATTATCGGCTGTGACAGTTTTCATGCTCTTTGCCGGTTCGTTGGCGCGAATCTTCACCTCAATACAGGAGACGGGCGATAGCATGATGATCATCACGTTCTGCGCTTCATCCTTTGCTAATGGTGTGATTGTGTCGCAGTTGCTCTATTACTGGAACAAGCCAGCCAAGGGCCAGAAGACATCGGCTAAGGCGGCGGCTGTCAAAAAGGCTAAGAGCAAAAAGGTCAACTAATACAGTAATCATGTGTTTTAGTAGCGACTTGCACTAATAAAAGAAGCTTCTTTTCGAAGTAATGTAGTTTTTAGAAACGTTAATCAGACAACTTTAAATTTGTATTTCAAAATAAATTCATTCGTTTCCAACAGCGACAAAGACAGAACGCTTTGCTTTTATTTATTTTTAGGTGATTTACAATGTTTTTTCCACTTGCGTAGTTTAAAACAAAACGTAAACTTTTTAAGGTTAATCTTTCCTACTTCTACCAATTTTTTTACATAATAAAACGAAAATCAACTATTTATTTGTGGCTTTTTTTTATTATATTGATCTTATATTCAAAAGTTAAGTATTCGTTATAAATAAATGAAAAAAGAGATTTGGACAATTTAAAATTTCTAAACACGGACACATTTTAAAACTTAATACGGCCGATGGTACTCTTTAGGCATACGTACCTTCGATCGCTTAAATAGATAGCAATAATTCCCAAACGATAGCAGCATTATTACTTTTTAATATCGCCCTCCCTTTTATGCTCCAGTCTAATCATCTAGAGTGACATGTAGATTCGCCGATGGATGCAGACCCAATTCTTTTAATGTGCTGTCATCGTGCTGAGCCTCTAGCGTCTTGCGCGGATAGGCACAAATCAGCTTGTAACCCTGCTTGGGTATATGTTGCTGTCTCTGCGCAATGTAAAGGCGCAATACTTGTAGTCGCGTATCCGAAGGCCAACGCAACTGTACCACTTCGTCGTCTGCGCCTGAGGCGTTTAGCATACGCAGCTTTAGCATAGTCAGCTCGTCAGTGGCGACGCCTAGCTGCTGTTCGTACGATATGAGCTCACAGGTGGCTTTTGTGTCCTCGTCACCGAATTCTTCAATATTGCTTAAGTCGCTGCCGACATCAACTTCATCGATGACACCATTGACATCCGGCTTGCCACCGACTCCGCCTCCATTTTCACGCATCGAATTGCGTATGGCCATAGCGATTTGTTCCTCTTCGCTGAGTTCCATCAATTTGGGGCGTTTTTTTGGGTTAGCGCCAGAAGTAGACGCCGTATTATCGTTTTCTTCAACATCGCCATCGGCGTCGCAGTCAATGTTGATAGTGGCGCGTTTGGCAGACGTCGATGGCGCATCTTCGGCGCATTCGTGACTAAAATCGTTGTGATCGTGCAGAAACTGCTGAAGATCAGGCAGCAAATTGGCTTGTTTCGGTGCGGAACTCTTCCATATCTCTTCGCCGGTGCGCGGATCAATGACGCACACGTAGGGCAGTTTAGCGCAATGATAAAAGGCGACAAAACGCAATCCCTCTGAGGAATCAGAATCGACCTAAAGCGAAAATTTAACACTTTACTTTAAAATACACACTTAGAATAATTTTTTAATGTGCGATTATACAAATACACTTTTAAACCAATTAACTGACATCGTATCCAAGAATTAACCTGAGATAATAAGAAACATATTTAATTTATATATGCAAATAATGTCAAGTTTTCCTGTAAGCTTTAATTTTATAGAAAACGATCTCTAATTACCTGGAACCTTTCAGAAAACATCCTTTGTGTTTTTAATCATTAAAAAATTTATGTTTAGCTATGAAAATAAATATAAACAATATACATACATATGTATTAGAAAAAACAGATATTAAGCTTTGCAATCAGACTGTTTGTAATTTGTTAATCAAAAACATGAAAATTATTTTTAAACAAACTAGAAATCATTTATCAATTGATCAAAATTAACTTCTTCCAAAAAGCTTAATCAAATAATCGCACAATAAAAACCAAAAGAACGTAAATCCAGCGTTTATTGTAAAATTTACCGCACCTGCCACAACATAAACTGCCG
This sequence comes from Suillia variegata, assembly GCA_949127995.1. Taxonomy (NCBI): domain Eukaryota; kingdom Metazoa; phylum Arthropoda; class Insecta; order Diptera; family Heleomyzidae; genus Suillia; species Suillia variegata. The sequence goes on from OX421844.1 coordinate 21,176,418, forward strand.
CTTAAGCACGCCGCGCACCTTCTTGTCTGACCAGACATCACGATTTAACACTTGCGAATCGAAATTATCATTCTGGACGTTAACGAGCAACCAGTGCTTTAGTTCAGTGGCACGCAGCCGCGCAGTCTGAAATGTTCCAGCGTACGCAATATCAGTCGGCGGTCGAAATAAATCGCCCAGACGCGACGAGGACGACTTATCAACAGATTGTGCTGAAACGACCATTGCGGCGGCACGTGCCACACGACGTCGCGGATTGCTTCGGCTGTGCGACGGACCAAATGTGTCGGCTGTAGCCGCTGCAGCTGCGGCCTGTAGCTGTTCCTCCATTAAAGCCCCCTCACGAGCGAAATCGCGCAGCGGACATACTTTGACGCGCTGCGAAACGCGAGCAACACGCGGTGGTGCCGCAGCGTAGAAATTATCCTCTCCCGGTCCGATTAGTTGTTCTCGAATGGGTGCAATCGGTGCACGCACCTCATCTTCATCAATGGGAATAGCAGCAGCCAAAGCTGCCGCATCTGTTGCAGCAGCACTACTAGTGCTAGGACCGCTACTACCCCCACCCTGTTCAAAATAGAGTGCTACAGCAGCTTCGACATTGTTGGCGCAGGCGCCTAGAAGATGAGCTGCTTCGGCAGCATCAGCGCCTGTCACCTCGGCCACTTGTGCGACTAGCGTTTCGATTTCTTGGCTTGGCGTTGACGACGACATTTCGGTAGCGGCAACCTTGCTCACACAAATCAATTTATTTCTATTCTAGTTTTTGATTGAACGGAAAAACTTAAAAATTTTCTAGTTTTCTTTTTTGTAATTTAAAAAAGTACGCAAAATTTTCACAACTGCTTTTTGTTGTTCTTTGTTCCGTTTTATTTGACATTCGACATTCACAGGGGTGTTTTCTGAACTCATTGATTTGTTGTAATTGTTGCCAACATCTTTCATTTATGTTTTTTTTTATTTTTCCATAATAATAATAATAATAAAAGCTAAGTGCTGCATTTCGTTTGAGTGTTATGCTAGGATGTCTGGAAAAAAATTTTAAAACATACGATTTGGTTTAACATTCAAATAGTTAATAAAATAAATGAATTGTCTTGTTCGAATACGCACACTTACAATAAAAACGTGAAAAATATGCTACACATTTTTGTAGGTTGAAATTGTCTTGCTCTAAAATGATGTGGGGTATTTGAGCTTTGGCATTGATCATTACAGAAAATTAAAAATGATTTTTAAAAAGGAACTACTTTTCATTTCTTCCAATACAAAACTGGGAACAAGTAAAGTTTAGCCCGGTGACTCCGAATTTTTTTTTTTTTTTATACCAGTTAAGTGGCCTTGAGAGCTGAAAGAAAATGATAGGAAAGGCGTGGCATGGGGGCGGTAAAACTTTAAAGTTGACAATTACGTTTTTTCTTTATTTGAAATACTTGCTGAGTTTTATTTGGATCCGTATGATTGAGATGTTAAATAAAAGTTATTTAAGAGATCTTTAGAACCTTATATAATTTTTTGTGATATCTTAAAAAGTATCATTTTTATATTTTTGCTTCGGAATTTTGGCTTTCAAGGGCTAATTTATCGTAAAAATGCGTTATTACGACTAGATTTTTATAGAATGGGAATAAAGCTACATCAATTACCTTTCATTTGGTATACCACAAGTCTTACCTTACTCCTCATTTTTGCGATAAATTCTAACCTTAATACCGAAAAATTAAAAAAATTACCCGTAGGCCCTTAAGTCTGAGCACGATTCAAGAGAAGTCACCCTACAGTTTTCTGCGTAGCCGACCTACGACCGGAACACTGAAGAAATTACCCTAAAGTAGGACCTTAAGTCCGGGCCCGAATCAACAGTAATCACCCTACAGTGTACTGCGTGGCCGGGAAAATTAAAAAAACCAACCCTTTAATAGAGCCTTAAGTCCGGGCCCGATAGTAGTCATCCTACAGTTTTCCTGTGTAAAATCGCGCTTTTCTTCAAATTTTGAATAAAAATAAGTACCAATTAAGGTTAAAATTCTTATTTATTGAAAAAATGAGAAGTTAGGTAAGATGTGTACTATATCAAATGAAAGGTAATTAATGGAGCTTTAGCCCTGTTTTATTAAAATCGGGTCATAATAACGCATTTTTACAAGAAATTAACCCTTGAAAGAAATAATTTCGAAAAAAAAAATGTAATTGCTTATATCTCAAAAACTTTTTAAGATATCACAAAAAATGATATAAGGTTTTGAAGAACTTTTTAATACCTTTTATTTAACACCTCAATCATACTGATCCAAACAAAACTCAGCGAGTATTTCAAATTAAGAAATAACGTAATTTTCAACTTTAAAGCTTCACCGGTCCCATGCCACGCCTTTCCTATCATTTTCTTTTACACTAAAAAATTCAGCTCTCATGGCTACATATCTGGTAAAAAAAAATTAAATCGGAGTCACCGGGCCAAACTTTACTTAAGCCCAAAACTGGTTGGTTATCAAAAATGTATAAAAAATATAAACTTTTACTTTTTAAAGATGTAAAACCCCCAATTACCTTCACTTTCAGATTTTTTCGCGCATGAAAACAAATTCATTTCTCTGCTAGCGGTTACGCCCATGCGGTCCGTATATTGCAATTTTAAAACTTTGACAAACTTCGCAGCAGCATACCTACAAAATAATTGACGCTTAATTATTAATTAATAATTATTTCTGGTTTGGCTATATGAAGTTAAACTAAAAAGAATCTCGACCAATTAAATTGAAACAACCTTTAATATAAGAGAGTTTTCCAATCATATATTCTTTTTAGACAATATAAAAAGTTAGTTACGTCTATTTTCCTAAACGAAAGTGATCTCTTAACATGTCCAATGCACGATACCGATGCGAGATCTTGTTCTTCTCCTCTTTGGGCAGTTCAGCATATGTCAGCTCATAACCATCTGGCTGAAAAATTGGATCCCAACCAAAATCTCGGGAACCACGCGGCGCAACAATGCAACCCTCGGTGATACCTTGAAAGAGGCACGGCTCAGCATCGGTACCTTCGCTGTAAGCCATTGTACATACGGCACGAGCTGATTTATCATCAAAACCAGCGAGCAGTCGTTCTAATCCCTCGGGTTCTAATTTTTCCAAAAACCATTTGATGTAGGGACCTGTAATTTCAAATAATAAAAATTATTCCATGCAGTTTACTACACTACGTTTCATCGGTAACGAAATTGCTTTTATCACAGGACAGTTGAATTACCTGGCAAACCCTGCAACGCATTGAAACACAGGCTTGTATCCTCTACCAACACTGGTCCATCTACTAATCGCGCCGCCTCTCTGCACTTTTTGATCGCAATATCATCGATTTCACCCTGCAGTTCAGGCAAATCGATTTTTTGAGAAATTATACGGCGCGGAAAACTATTACCAAGGATAGCAATAAGCTCCTCTAGTTTCTTGGCGTTCCCGGTAACAAAAGTGATAGGCTTAGACATTTTTTTTTGTTTTATTCTTCGTACCTCTCTGAAGAAATTTCAATCTCGCTGTTGCACATTGTCAAAATCAGCTGGCTTTCGCCACGCTCTCGTCGTTGCCTTAAATCTGCATATACTCTTACATATGTTTATACGTACGGTGACCAGATTTTTTTTAACTTTAAACGGGACAAATTTTATTTCGATTTATATCAAGAGAGCTACTTTACCAGAAAATAAATCTAATGCCATTTTCGTTTTTTTTTTTCAGAATCATAAAAATTCTGAAATGTTTGCTAGTTTTTTAAGTTTGCTGGTAGCTAAAACTTTTACCTTCCTGTAATGTTTCACTTCTTATACAAGTTTAATGTTTCGTTTTTGTATAACTGCCGACAAATCAAATCGTTAAACGAAAATGTTAAAAACCAATTATAATTGTTTGAAAGATCTGTAGCCATGATTATTAGTAAGCACCATCTCCTTAACTTTGTTGTGGTCGTGTTTTTCGTTGTTTATTGTTGAACGATGATCGGACCTTATCACAATAGCTTGTTCAAGTACTTTGCGGCCAAAGTACAAACATAAAATAGCAAGTCGACAATTCCAATTCGCTAAAATGCCACTGAAAGGAATCAAAGTTCTAGAATTTGCTGGCCTGGCGCCAGGACCATTTTGTGGAAAGATTCTTGCAGATTTTGGAGCAACAGTAACTCAAATCGATAGGGTAACTTCTACTTCTGTTTTAATATAATCAACATTTATATACCGGAATGCAAATAAGATACATTAATGCATATTCTTCACAAAAATTAGGTGCTCGACAACCACCTCAATCTTCTGCAGCACGGCAAGCGCACACTTGCAGTCAATTTAAAAAATTCCAAGGGACAACAGTTGGTTCGACAGCTAGCAACTAAGTATGACGTGCTAATTGAACCCTTCCGACCAGGCGTCATGGAGCAATTCGGACTTGGGCCGGAGGTACTTTGCAGCGAACATCCACGTCTCATTTATGCGCGCCTTACTGGTTTTGGGCAGTCGGGTCGTTTGGCGCAGCGTGCCGGTCATGACATTAACTACGCAGCCATTTCGGGTGTGCTTTCCATGCTCGGACGAAAGGGTGAGCCTCCTATGGCACCTGTTAACATTCTAGCAGATTTTGCTGGCGGCGGGCTAATGTGTGCGCTTGGAATATGTCTAGCGTTGTTAGAGCGACATCGTTCTGGTCGCGGTCAAGTGGTGGATGCAGCCATGATCGATGGCGCTGCGTATGTTGCTAGCTGGCTTTTCATGGCGCAATCACATCCTTTCTTTGGCAAAGAACGAGGCCGAAATATACTCGACGGCGGGTCTTACTACTACGATACATACGAAACGAAGGACGGCAGGTGGGAAGAATATATGATTAAAAATATCCGTCACGTAATGGAGCGAATGTCAGTAGAAAAGTATGCAACCAATTAAAAAAAGGTTCTGCTTTTTAAACGCTTTCTCTTTACCTTGATAACGGTCCAAAACAACTTTATTCTTTAGACCTCCCATATTTCTTATCTACTGACATCCCATTCTCAAAAGTATTAAACAAAATAATTACACAAATTTATTTCAAATTGTCTATATCCCCAACGGTAGGTACATGTCTGTCGGCGCTCTGGAGCCACAGTTTTTCGAAATCTTCAAGACGCGCCTGGATCTTCCAGAGCTGTCGCAATTTGTTACTAATGAAGACGATGAGAAGGCCGCCAGAATGCTTGTTAAACAGACATTTCTGCAAAAGACGCAAGCCGAATGGTCACACATTTTCGAAGATTTCGATGCGTGCGTCTATCCTATCCTCGAAACGCAGGCGGCAACACAACACGATCACAATCGGCAGCGCGAAAGCTTTTACATTGAAGATGAAAATACAATTGTGCCCAAGCCAGCCCCACGTCTAAGTCGGACGCCGGGCGAGTTAAAACCTAAAAAGAGAAGCGACGCCGTGACTCAAACTGCAGACGCTATGGCAATACTTGCCGAACTTAATTTGCAGCGAGACGAATTGGAGAATTTAGTGAACGAACGGGTTTTACTGCTGCCAGCATCATGGAGCAAAGCGGCGCTATAATATTGTTTCTTCCTTTTTAAATTCAAAAGAATTGAATAGGGTTACGTACATACATAGGTTATTGGTATTAATTTTTTTATTTTTTATGGTTACAAATAAAGGGAGAAGTGTCATTAAAATCACTCTTATTACTTTTAGTTATTTTTACTTGAATAGTCTATTTTCCAGTAAAGCTTTTAACAAAGATCCAAAACAATATATATTTAATTTGTATCTATATCTATATATATATAAATTAATTCTTCTATCTTTCTTTCTTTCTTTCTTTGTACCAAATGGGCGTCTAAACCATTCATCCGATTTTGATGAAATTTTAGGGAATTGCTGTGCTCACGCCAACTTAGGTTTAGTGCAAAGAAAATTTTGCCACGCCCACCTATTACGCCCACAATTTGTAAAACTAAGTTAAAATATTCGATTATTTCGCTAATATTGCTCCAAAAAATCTGAAATTTGGTATCTGAGACACTGTCGATAACTTCCCCAAAAATAGGCGAGGTTGGATCAATTTAACGCCCACTTTGAAAAAAATAGAAAATATGCGATAACGTGGCTAATATTGCTCCTAAAAATCTGAAATTTGGTATCTGAATTTGTATTGGCATTGTCGATAACTTCCCCAAAAATGGGCGTGGTTGGATCAATTTGACGCCTACTTTTTAAAAAAGGGATCATTTTTACGCCTACCACCAGTTGCTCAGAAACTTGATGTGCTAAATAGAAAACATGTAACGGGATGCACCGGGAAGAATAACAGTATATACAAAATTGTCCACGCCCACTTATTACTCCCACAATTTGATTAAATAAGTGATAATATACGATGACATTGCTAATACTGCTCCTAAAAACTTGGGATTTTGTTTCTGAGTTCGTATGCCGATAACTTCACAGCCATAACTCAGAATCGCTACGACGGTGAATACCGAGAAGTTCCGCTAACTAACGGGAGTACCGGGAAGTTCCGTTACTAACGAAAGTACCGGGAAGTTCTGCTACCATTTTGTGCCCAACTGAGATTTGCACTCGATATTATGCAGAAGGTGCAGGTTTCCTTTCACAAAAAGTAACATTTCAAAGTTTTGACTTCCTTGCTCTTAAGATGTCCTTGGCACGTAGAAAACAATCGTTCCACTGCAGCACTGGAGCGAATTGTTGTATTGTAAATATTTTATGAACTTGTTCGTCCAAGGAGGCAACCTACGTCGGTATATCAATCGATTTGCTTTAAATCATATCTTAATTTGTTCCTTTCTAGTTATTAATTTTACTTTTTGATATTTCGTTTTATATTTAACTAACTTGAATTAACGGAAGAAATTTAACGCGAGTTAATTAATTTTTTAATCGTTTTCGAAATAAACGGAAAAAATTAAAATAAGCAAAAATTTAACGTCTTTAATTAGCGTTTAACTAATTAACTATTTTGTGCCCAACTGCGAATATTTGCATTGGTATCAATAAAAACTAACACCGATACTGAAAATTACTAGAGTTAAAAAAAACGACTGGAACCAACTTTTCGTGGGTTAAATTTTTGACTCGTCGCATAATTTTCCACCTCACCTTAACTGGTGTCACCAATCAATCATCTTATTTATTAAAATAAAAAAGGAAACAAGTTGTAGGTTTTGCGTCAAAAGAAATTTTTATTTCACACACAAAATCTTCGTACAAACTATCAGTCATACAAAATTATAATTTTGTTAAGTTTATTTTTTGTTGTTGTTTTTGTTTTATTTCTCTTACTTTTTTGAATACAGTATTTTTTGTTTTGTTTTTTGAATAATTAGTAGAAATAAAATACATAAGTTTTGCTTTTTGCTGGAATTGTTTTACGAATAGTTGCTCAAAAGATTTTTTCGAGTTTTTTTGTTTTTTTGCTAAATCTGTAATTACTTAAGTTATTGGAAAACAATTAGGCAATTACCATAATTTTAATGAATAATTTGTATTTTTTCTAGATTTCATTTTTATATTTTTATTATTGTTTAATTGGTTTATAACAAAATCAGAAAATGTTGGTCTTCTCGCTCAAACAACACAACATTCTGTGCAACATTCGCTCGCAGGATCAGGAAATCATTTAGGCTAAATGAGAGATTATAAGAGACATAAGACACACACTTATTAGGGAAGGAGGTAGAGCGGGGAAAACAAGCCACAGCTCCTCATTCCGATTTAAAAATAAACTTATAAACTAATCGACTCGTAATCTCACCTGCAAATCTCGCTTACACTATCAAAGCTTACACCATACAACAATCATGATATTTTTTTGTATACGTGTTAAGCGAAAGTTTCTTGCACGCCCTATCGAACGACACTACGATGAAATGGCTTATGAAATGAAATGATTATGGCTTTGAAAAATGTATCTTAAAATGTAGAGTTGATTATTTAAAATGCGGTCCGAGATAGAAGAAATCATAATAAAAATTTGAATATTTGAAAACTTGAAATATTTTTTATTCAAAAATAAAACCATAAATGGGAAACTTTAGAAAATTTGTCAAATTGACTTTAGCAATAACGCCCATGTCCACTTATTAAATGTCTTTAATGTAACGTGCAGAATTGTTGTTAATAAGTTGCTAAGTAATTTCGTACAGATAAGCGGCGAGAAACTTTCCCCTGTTTGAATCACAGACACATTTCATATTCATTCTAATTTCTAACTAGCAAACTCCACACTAGAAGAGCGTGTTTTGACTTTTGACTTAAATACAAACAAAATAATATTGATTCCAATAATATTCGTTACATCAATCGTTCGGTGCCACGCATGGAATGATAACTCCAGTACATAACTTTTACTTAATCGTTAAAGAAATAAAGCTGTGCGAACAGTGCGACTCGCGTAGCGTAAACTGAATTTTAATTGATATATTTAACTCGATTTAAGCAAAATTTTTACTACAATTCAAAATTTCAAAGTGATTGTAATTCTTTAAAAAACACAAAATATCTAATTTATACAAAAATAATTAATTATTTTCAAGGCCAACTTTTAACAAACAAAAAAATGGTTTACTTTTATTTTTATTTGAAACAATTGAAAAATTATGTAATGATAAACTAAAATAAAATTTTGAAATCTAAGGAAAAATATTTAAAATAAAATACAAATTTTTTTATACCGACGGAAAAACATAAAACATAAAATTGTTTAATGTAAACAATCGAAACTGAATTTCAAACGCTCCGACGAAGATTTGAACTATTCGCACAGATTTTACATAAAAGAAGCTTCTAACTGCATAATGGATTGTATCAGAGAGTGACGATACATCATACCTGGGAGAGGTAAGGAAGGTATACAAAAAAGACGGCATAAGAAAAAGCAAACATAAACACATACACACGCACAGAAAAGTTCTTTTGCCACAGCACACACCTGCAAATAGAAATTAGAAAGAAAAGAAAAAAAAAAGAGTTAACATTTTCGGTTTGCAAGTGCTACACAAAAGATAAAGGTGTATAAAACAGTTACAACTTACATGCCAAAAATCCAATCGACGATTTAAAAATTCGATATAACATCAAATTATTCGAAACTGGATGAAAGGCCACAAATTGTCGCTCCACACTAAGATCCGCTCAAACATCATCGTCGACAAATCGTTTCTCTTACTTTATTTAACTCAAAATCTATTCACGCAACAAGTACAGATTCTTCCACTCACACTATTTGGTTTCTTAAATTTTCGTCGAAATACAACAAAATAGAATACAACTCACTCAAAGAGATTTAAAAATACTTTTTGAAAAATCAAATAAAATTTATTTTTAAGTCAATTTCCAATTGATTAGGACCTCTCCAAATTTATTAAGCAAGAAAGTGTTTACAAAATAATTTTTTTTTTTTTAGCAAATTTTGCATGATGCACACGTACGCAATTCTATAGGTTGTGGGAGAAGGGAATTAGGGTGGTTGAAAGGGGGGGAAAATAGTCCTAAATGATTTTCGAAAAGATCTTAAACGGCTATTTTTTGTATTTGTATGTTATATATTTTCAAGTTGTCTAGGTCGCGTTCGTGTATATTTTACGAGTATATGTTATGTATGTAGTTTGTTAAAAATTTCCTCAAGTGTTTTAAAAACTAATTTAAAGTTTATTGTTTTTGCGATCTTGTGTTAAATATTTCGGTAGAATTAGACGTCGTTTTTAATCTGCGTAGAGTTTGTTATTCGGAGTTCACTTACTATTTGGGTAATATCATATTTGCATAAAACAATACAAACAATTGTTAAATTGAATAAACTTTTTGATTTTTAAATTCTACTCGCAGGGATTTAATATATTAGAATTAAGTTCATAATCGAACGAACACAGATTAAAAACGACGAAATTTGGCAAAACCAATAATAAAGAAAATCGGCGATGGAGCGCAATAATTTCTGAAAAATTTTTATGTTAACATATGTTGAGATATTCCCAAAACAAATATTTGAAAAAAATTTCGCGGTTTTCGTTCGTATTAGCAAAAATATTGACTTACTCGAAGTAATTTACAAATTTAAAACATAAATAAGTATTTAATTAGTATTATTACTATTCTGTTATTTCTTTTTCCATAAGCGAATTTACTTTTGTATCCAGACATGAAGGTCACAATAGTAAAAAAATAAAAAAAACTAAGTCGCGAGAAAAAACAAAATGAGTCAATTTATTTTCGACACGAAATGCTTAAAACAAACTTTAAGAGAATTCGTCAGTTAATTTTTAATCAACCGGTTTTCTTTACTATTGGGCGGATTGTATTTTATTTTTGTAAACTTAATAAGAAATGTTTATTTCTGATACATTTAAAATGTGTTTTAATAAAAATCGTAAAACTATAATCCGCAAAGTTTTCTTAATCACGGGTTTACTTTCCGTTTATTTATTAAAAAATGTTTTTTTGTTTGTTTGTTTTTAAGGTAGTTGGTTGTATTGTTTTTTTATTGCTTCTGTAATTATTCTTATTAACGGTTAACGTGTTAGTTTTCTTGTTGTTGTTGTTGTTCTTGAATATATAAAAATATAAGCGTCATCTTTGGAATTAAAAGAAAACATATACTTAATTATTTAATAAAACAGTCTACAGTGTAAAAATGTCTTAAGTGTAGGAAGTATGTATATGTATGTATGTATAATTCGTTTCGTTAAGTTTCTTCGTTTTATGTATACGAGTACCGTTACGTATGTATTTGTATATCCTAAAATGTTTTCATAATTTGTACGCGTGTAAGTAGTCGCAGTCGTTATATGTATGTCCTTAAATGTCATGTGCAACGTTTTTGTTGTCTTAATTAAGTCTAAAGTTATCTCATTATGAACTTTAAATCCGTTTAAAATCCTTTTGGTGTTCAGTTTTTATGTTTTATTTATTTAAATTTTTTTTATTATTTATTATTATTCATTTTTTACGCATTTACAAAATACACTTACATTTAATATCACACAAACACGCACACGCGCATTAAAGTCTTCAATCACAAAAAGTAGTAACACAGTCATAAATTCGTTCAAAAATTCAACTGGAATAATCACACGATTTCATAAAACACCTCAACATACTAAACATACTTTTAGATTCAGAGCTGCAAGACAATGTTAAACTTTGAGTTTGCCATTCAAATTAAAGTCGCCGATAGTTTAACGAAAGTAAACCGATTTAAAGTCAACACAAAAACTCAACAAATTAGAAACAATTTATTGTGAATTTAACAAAAACATGTTCGCTTATTTTTTAAATAAAAAAGATCTTATTCAAAAGTTTAAGTGGGAGATAAGTTTTATTTAAATTATTCATTCTAAACGTTTTAAAATTTAGCAACAGAAATTTAATTCCATGTTCTCGAATTAACGATAAGCTATAATTAACTACCGCTACCGCAACCGCAATCGCTGGATAATATTTAATTTCAAATTTAACATAGACAGAACTCGTTAGTTTATTAACGTATTTAACAGCTCTGCTAAATTTATAGAACAAAAAATTTCACATTTTTAAAAATTATCTCACTTAAAAATCGCTCACAATTTGCGACTTTAAGCAAATAAAATTTTTAAAAATAAATAATTAGTTCAAAACACACTTCCACACACACACACTCACACTTAGTTTTACTCATACTGATTCACACAAACACACACACGCGCACTCATTCACACAAATGCAATCAAGTTCACACATGTTTTGAATAGTTTACGTTAAAGAAATTATTAGGATTTTAACTAAAAGTACGCTTAACCTAAAAACAAATTCTCCTTCGGTTCTTCGTTCTACCCTAGCGATGAGTTAATGTTTCAAGTGTTTACAAATTGATTTCTTAAAATTTAGTTACGACTCTTTCGTTTTAAGTTTTGTTGTATATTGGTTTGGTTTTGTTTTGTTTTTGCAATCATTTAAGTTTTTGTAGATAATAATAATTAAAAAAAATTAGTAAACAAGTAACTTAGACAAATTAGTAACTATTTAAATAACAAAGTAATTGAAAAAAAAAAATAAAGCAAACAAAAAGGTATAAGACCCAATTGCAAGCTCAATTAAATATTAGTAGTAATTAATAAATAATAATAAATTACAAAAGAGAAGGTTTTGCCCTAAAAAAAAGAGAAGCTCTTTTTTAATAAAAAGAAATGCTATTTTGTAGTCCTGACTTTCGTACACAATTTATGGAGAGAAAAAGTGAGAGATTTGCATTATTTCACAAACGCACCTCGTTTTTTCGCCTTAATCAAAAGTATTGAATTATCGAATTAAAAAGTATTTTGGAAATCTGAAATAAATAAATAAAATATAAGTTAAAATTTTCAAGAGGAATCACACTTAAGAACAAAATGTTTAAAATAAATTGTCGAAACTTGATTTGCTTTAATAAATACTCACCAATTGACAAATTTAAGATAACAAGGGAATATTGTAACACTCCAAAACATTAACTCAGTCCTCCGCACGCCGCACATCCATAACGTCGGCTTCGTTGCCTTACTGCGCGATCGCTTGACTATCGCGCAACTTCTTGATCTCCTTGGCGGCCCAGTTGCAAAGGGATTTGGTGCGCGACGCCTTTGAACGTTTACCTTCGGCGAGGAATTGAGTGATGGTCACATCGTCGAGCAATGGATAGAGCCGTGGTCCAAATGCAGTACACAAATCGCCAATGAAGCCGGCTGCACTGGCTATCATCGCATCGGCATTCTCACCCTCGAGCGCAATGCGCTTTATGAAGGCGATTATGTTGACCAGATGTGGTTCCATGTGTAGGACATCTTGATGTGGCTGTGAGTCGACGCCCTTCAGGCCCTGTATAATGCCCGTGTAGGCTTCGAGCACACTTTCGCGCAACTCGTTTTGATATTCGATCATGTCGTAACTGTTGGGATCGACCTAAGGATGGATTCAGAGTTACGAGGTTAGTAACAAGAAAACGTACGATAAAAGATTTTAATAATGTACATAAAAAGTATTAAAAATATTCTTAATTTTTTTAAACATAAACATAATTTTTTTAATTCTTTAATCACATTGTCAAACGGTAATACCGAAATTATTAAGAAAACCAAAATATGCAATTAAAAAAGTCTTTTGCATTCTTATAATTTTTCCAAAAACTCACCTGTAACTGCGATGCATGACGCAACATATCCAACACTACACCCAAGTATTTGACAAACTCGCTGCCAATGCTTAAAGCCATATCGCCAAATGCCGACAAAATTTGTGGCTTGACACTGCGATGCAACGTAGGTTCGTTTAAATTAGACAGCAGCAGAGTCATTATCTCATCACAATACGGAATGATGAGTTGCTTGAGAGCACGACAAATGTCGCCGGTCAAACCGACAGCGGCGCAGCAAACCTGATACTCTTGATGGTTCTTGAGGCCCATAAACAAATATGGCTGAAATGCATCCATGTACTTTACAAACTTGTAGCCTAGCAGTTCGACAAGCGTTGAAACGGCGAGAAAAGCGTCTTCCTGCACGCCACCTGGCTTGCCAGAACTTGAACTGAACATGGTCAGTAGCGCAGACATGATGGCATCCGAAATTTGCGGCGCATCATCTTCGCGCACCTTTCGCAACACTGACTGCAACGTTGCGCAAAGCAGCGATTGCAAATCGTTAAACTGATGACGATCATTGTGGCTGGCAATGTGCGATTCCATTTGAAGCACATGATTAAGACGCTCCAAAATGACCAGAGTAGTGCGCTGCACTACAAGATAACAATCGAGTGGAGAATTCTTAATCATGTCCATGAGAGCTTCGTAGGCCGCAGCGCGTAAATTGGCCTGTGCGCCATCTTGACGATCGGTCGTCTCCAACAGTTGCGTTATAATGTACTCAAAGTAGGGAGAGAGACAGTATGTTTCGGGTGTTTCTCCTTCGGTAATTTCGGCCGCTTCGTAGGCTGCATCCGATAAACCGATAAAAGCCCAACAAACGTTGGCGGCAACACGTGGTTCCGCCTTGAGACCTTTAATGAAGCACTCGAGAAGAGTGTTGAGATACGTTTTATTAATGGCCGCCTCGGGAATGATCTGTAAAAAGCGAAGGCAGGAAAGCAAGACAGGGGTTATTCAAGTTATTTCAAATTTTAGTTACTATCGACTTACATCGCAAATGCGGCCAAATGTCCAGGCGGTTGTGTCGCGTACAATGACACTCGTGTCATACATCAAACGTATCAACGTGGGCATGGCCTGCTCAACCAACGGCTTGAGTGTGTTCACCTCGAGCCCACTCAAAATTGAACCAAATGTCATAACGGCGGCATCGCGGAAACGCCAATTAGGCGATTCAATATTATCCTTGATGAATGGGAAGACATGCGGTACAATTTCATCCTCACAACAAGTGGCCAACAGCATTAGGCAAACGGAGGCGGCTTTTGAAGGGCTCCAATTGTCCTCATCATCGCATTCATCTTGCTTGGTCAACTTCTCCACGAGTACTGGCGTCAAATACTGCAAAGCTCCGCGCGCATAATGCTTTGAAACGCGTGTAGGCGGACGTCCAGCATCGTTGGCCTCCTGATTCTCGATCGAAAGATCGATTTCCTCATCGCTGACGTTTGACCAAAACTCGATGCCCTGCAGCGCAACTTGATCATTATCCGATTTCATCGCTTCGAGCGTTATAGGGAAAAGCGCCTGCGCCATATATGGTTCCATGTATTGGTAATACAGTGACAGGATCTTCACAAGACACTGTAGTGCAGCAACGCAGACTTGTGTGTCGGGCGATTGTGTTGCCTCACAAACCACTTCCATTATAAAGTTACGTTCCATATCTTTCTCAAAGTTCGCCTTGGTAAATTCCAGCGAGTTGAGCAGTGCAGTGGTTGCGGCAAGACGGACATGATTACTTGGTTCTTGTTTGCGCATGCCGTGTATGATGGCGGTCAAGATCTGATTAGACTGATGCTCCAGTACACCGTAACGTATTTCCTAAAGGCAACAAACAAATTTAAAAGGTGCAAAATATGTTATGAAAAAAAAAAACATTTATAAAATATTAATTGTTTATGCATGTTTACTTGACATATATAGCCTATAGCTTCGAGCGCTGATTCCCGATCCATTTCGCTTGAGCCCTCCGTGACCACTTTGCTGACAAGCGTTTGTACGAGTATGGCCCAGCGATTGATAGGCAGCTCAGTAACGGCGACATAAGCCACGCACTGCGCCGCACAAGAGGGACGCGTATTCTCTGTACCGAGAGAAGCGAGTATCTGTTGATGAAAATAACAATTTAATGATTGTTTTATCAATATTTAACAATACTATTATACTATAATACTTACGTTTTTCTTGATATACTCGCGCGTGTCCTCCGGAAATTGATGCCATCTTTGTTGGTACTGCTGATTGACGGTTTCATCCTTGCTTGTCAAATGGTTCTTAAGCTGCAGACCAGCAGCCATGCGCGCTACTGGACTATTGTTTGGAGTAACGAGAATATCGGAGAGCGCCTTAAGAAACTCGGGCAAATTGCTTTCGGCAGCCTGTTCAAGAAAATTCTTGGCAGACAAGAGTTCATTTTTATCTAAAACGAAAGGAATTTGTCTTAGTTTTGTATTTAATTTTATTGAAATTGCATTTTACATAAATTTAATTTTACTTTTAATATTCTTATCCTAATAAGAAAGAAATTTGTGAATTTATTTTTCTATATTCTAAATATTGTATTTAAACATTACAAATTTTGGAATTAGTTGATTTACACAAAAATTTAATAATAACCTAAAAATGCCTTCGCATAAATGCAACCCTGCTTTGCGAAAAAGACGCCGACGGCGCTGTACGTCGGCCCTGAAGCAACGTGCTCTTCTCTTAAGCCCAATTTTATAACTTTGGGTATCCCCCTCAGATATTGCAAAATTTACTAATTGGAAAGTATCGCAGAGGTGAAAGCACACTTACCAGGAGATACCGTCTTGTCCAGAACCTGGATGAGCTGCATTGTTATTTGCGAATTCATTTTGCTGTTTTTTCAACGTTCAGTTTCTTCAAAATTAAGGGGCGCGGCGCTCTGAAGTTGTCACGCAAACTGCTTTTCTTTTGTTCTTGCCCAAAATTGGCCTGGCAACTAAAATCAAAACCGGAATATTATTTTAATATGTATTCACATGCAACAATTACAGAAAAAATGCACGGAAAATAAAATTTCGCCATTTTTGCAACTTACGTGTGATTTACCAGATCTTTCGCCTTCTTTTCTTAGTTTGTGTGAGTTGTGAGTCGATTGATTTTTGACTTTTTTTTACTTGTGCTTCGCTTTTGCGTTCGTGCTTCTTTGTTCGTCGATTTTTTTCTTGTCTTGCGCGTCTTAAAAATTCGGCTTTTCGTTGTGGAATTGAGCACAAATTCTGTTGATTTTAGGTCTAGCTATTTGAAATTGTAGTAAATTTTATTGAATTATGTGGAACTTTGGCTGATTTTTTTTCTTTATCGGAAACAATTAGAATCGGAAGCGAAACCGGCGCGAACACTCTTCCGCATGGAAGCTTGCAAAAATCACGAATGGCAAAATTCAATGGACTTCGGAGAAAATTAACGTATTTTTTGCGCCTTCGGTTTTCTACACGATTGATATTGGTGATGCGTTCGAATTTGAGAAAATCTCCAAAAGCTGAGTTCAATCTGGGCTGTCAAATTGGCGGTTGGTTCTCATGCTTAATTTTGCGCAATTAAAAGTTAAAAACACGAACGCGATACTAACTCATTTTGTTATTTTAGTGGTTTTTGTTATTATAAGTCTTCATTTTAAATTTATTTATTTATGTTATTCACGTACAAGCTTAATAACTTATAATAAAAGTACTAATCAAGATAGTAAAAATTACTTTTAGAATTAAATTATCTAAATTGGCTCACTTATTTGTAACGAACCAGTCTGTTTCCTTCCGTTTTCATCTTTCCCTTCTCTCCAACAAAGTCGACCAACTCTATTTTTTCAATTTAAAAATTATATAAGACCAGTTGTAGTGTTATATACAAATTTAAATTTGAGACAAAAACTTTTCCTTATATTGAAAACATTCCAAATGTATATATTTTGTGGGTTATTACATTACAAAATGTTTATTTCTAAAGTGGTGTATGGCATTTGTATATGACCGTTCTTTCTTTTCTTAACTGCTTTTATTCACTGCTTCAAATTTACAATTACAAAAATAATCTTAAAACTGTTGGTTAACAAAGCAGTAAAACTCATTAGTACTAATATATTTGATATAGAAATAATAAACATATCACACTGTCTCCATGCGGATCCAGCGAGTAATATCCAGCGTAATATCAATTCAAACAGTAATAAAAAAAAACAGCGTTTGCAAATCTCATTGCTAAACTAATCTTGTCCCTGAAATCATACACCAAAAAATAAAATCTCGAATTTTCCATATATTCCGTCAACCAAACGGTTTAACCAATCAATAATCTGAATAAATTAGTGTGGCATCACTGATAGTTACTACAATTTCCAAACTTCGTTCGCTATTCTCCATTTTCTAATAACATTGGAGATCTTCGTTAAATAGGAACTGCAGCTGAACTTATGTTTGTGCCGCCAAAAATTTTAAAATATAGCGAACAGTAAATATAAATTGTAAAATCTTGTAAAAAATGGCCAGCAACGTCGACAAGCGCCTAATGGAAATCGAAAATAGTGGACAACCCGAAGGCGTCAGCAGACTGAAGCAGTTTGCTGCCACGGGGATCCAGCAATCTGTAAAGAAACAGGTTTTTGGAGAACTTAAAAATGTGATGCAGGGTGCATCCGCGACGCCGTGTGCCTTTAAAGCCTCATCCGGCTATCGTTACAATGAAATTCAAATACCGTCGAAGCAGAACGTCCTACCCACTAAACTTGCCTTTACTTTGGAACAGGCTTCTGTGCCTGACGAGGTCGATTACTATCTTATTGACACTTGGGATGCACGCACTTGTTGCTCCGAGAAGAACCATAAACCTGATTGGGCGGTATGGGCCGAAATGAATGGACGCGAATTTGAAGACTCTGGCTTGTGTAGAAGTTTTAGCTTTCGTGAGGACTCTGATTCCTATATCGATGACACGCCAGAAAGCGCCGATGATGATTTAGATGAGATGTTGGATGAAGCGTTGCCATTTTTCGATTCAGTCATATCAGACGTGATGGATTTGGATGACAGTATTCAGATAGGGCAGTGCGAGATGCCTGAAATCCTAAGTGACGATGATGACTTGTGGTTTTGATGTTCATTATAATGAAAAACTTTGGAAACGATGATTTTTAGATATATATTTTTTTAACTAATTTTTGTATAATGTTGATGTTGAAAGGTAATTTGAAAATTTTTACTTTATATCCTGATGTACATTTTGTTTATCTTAATATTATTATGTAGGCATTATTTGGCTAAGTTTTTATTTAAATTTGAATGTAAAATTCTAAACCGATTAGTCAAATTAAATAAAAAAAATTTAGATGAATATATAATGTATCTTCTTATTCCATCTATATAAAAATTAATGTATCTCTCTTTCTATCTTTGTACCACATGCGCGTCTGAACCATTCATCCGATTGCGATGAAATTTTGGGGAGTTGCTGTGCTCACGTCAAGAATGGTTTTGGACAAAAAATTGCCATGCCCACCTATTATGCCCACAATTTGTAAAACTAAGAAAAAGTACTCGATTATCCTGCAAATATTGCTCCAGAAAATCTGAGTTTTCTAGGCACTGTCGACAACTTCCCCAAAAATGGGCGTGGTTGGATCAATTTGACGCCTACTTTTTAAAAAAGGGATCAATTTTACTCATACCACCATTGCTCCGGAACTTAATGCTCTATATAGAAAATATGTAACGGGATGCACCGGAAAGAATAACAGGATATACAAAATATGCCACGTCCGCTTATTGCGCCCACATTTTTAATTAAGTGAAAATATACGATAACACTGTTAATATTTCTCCAAAAACTTTTTAATTTTGTTTTGCTCATCATAATTTGAGATTTTGTTTCCGAGTTTAATTACTGCCGATAATTTCACCGCCGTAACTTAGAATCGCTACAACGGCGAGTATCGGGAAGTTCCGCTAACATTTTGTTGTTTTTAAGTGGCATTGCAACGCATGCCGGGCATTTGCTAGTACTTCATAAATACATATTTAAAATTATCGAGATTTAAATTTTCGTTTTGGAAGCAATGGTATAACTCGACTTGAATAGCATTTATTAAAAATCGGATCGCAAACAAAAAATTAGACTTCTTCGAGGTAGATTCAGAAATTGAATGTTCTTTTCGAATTTAGCCATGTTACAAATAAATGTATTAGACATAAAATGTAAAGGACACAAAGCTGAACATAATCTGAAGTTATTCAATTGAAAGATGTACCGTGAATTATAGACATGAGTATCAAGTTTATATACGTCGTTGGTAAATTTTTTTTAATAGAGACACGTTCAAGTAAATTAATTAAATTTACATAGTTATTGGTTTGCCACATTTTGCCCACTTTTTCGTATTGTAATTGTATGTACAAATTATACATATGAAGCTTATTGTTATACCAAATTTTAATATCATAACAAAACATAACCCGATAGGCGTAAAATAGATAAATCAACGCCCACTTTAGTGAAGTTGATAACTGAGCTACCAAATTTAAAATTTTTTGGAAAAATATTGGAGAAATAATCAGGTTCATCCCAAAATATGTTACAAGTTTGAAGAAAATTGGTTTAGCCGTTCAAGCGGAACGAACGAAAATATATGAAAAAAATGAAAAATCTCTAAGTATTAGAATGAATTCAAGTTAATTTATGTGTACCTTGATATGGATAAGTAGGAAGAACAAGAATTAATAGATTTTTTTAAATATTTATTTTAACGATTTTTATTTGCGGTTGAAGGTAACAAAAAATGGAAGTTTTCAGCTTGAACATTTTCGTAAAATTTCCATATTAAGAAACTCAAATCTGCTTAAAGTACATACTTACTACATTAGCCTATAAAAATTAAGAGTTTTAGCGTGTTTAAACTTGCAGATTGCACGATATTAAACTGGGTTGCGGTCTCAATTATGGCTGGATTACAATTCCAAAATTAAATATCTGTAATTCAAGATTTTGGTTAAGTTATTCTGTATTTTAAAATCTGTTCTCCAGAAAAAATATTTTAAACACTTTTTTTAAGCTATGTATAATGATGAATTATAACTGTTGTGATCTGCAAATTAAAAAAATGGCAGCTCAATTGGTACCTTAGAAAAATTTATATTAAATTCTTAAGTAGATGTTAGTATGTACTAAAAAATAATTTTACTGTAGTTTTTTTTTTTGTTTTTGCCACGAAAATCTTGATAAATGTCATAAATTCGAATTCAGACTTTTTGTTTATGCCTGCATTTATTTTGCTATTATCGGGACAGTTTAATACCAAAACGGTGTAACAATTAAAACCGAAATAAAAAAGCTTTTGAAATGTGCTGCTGTATACAATATACATATTTTCAAAACGTTTACTAAACACATCTCTGCTTTCTGCCTGCTCTTTTCGCCCTGAATGACATATTCGCCGCAAATACTCAGCACAACTCATTCGGTCGGACATTATCTGCAAGTTCTTTTCGTCGTTCTACATTAAGTTGGTTGCGTTTCTATGTCAGCTCTCGTCGGAAAAGAAAAAGAATATCTTATTTGGCACTGAAAAATACAAGTTTTTTGTAAAAACTGCAGATTATTTTCATTAAAAGTGTCCAGACTCGATAAAATAGCAGCAAGATTTAATTTGCACAGTTTGAAATACGAAAAAGAACGCACCGCTTATATTTTTAACTTTGCTGCCGCCGTGTACATCGAACGACTCATCCATCGCCATCGGTCATCAGCAAAGAGCACACAAAAAATAAGATCCACCATCACCGCCCGCACCGCATTCTTTCCACTGATGAACCGTAATCAGCAGCCGCGTTGGCGACCGCCAATGTCGCTGATCTCCATTGGTCTGTTCGTGCTGTGCCACTTGGTCGGACAAAGTCAGCAATTCTATTTGCCCGGTTTGGCTCCGGTCAACTATTGCAGCAAAAGTGATCAGTCGTCGATTTGCCGCGTGAGTCAATCATTCTTATACTCTCTTAAATCAATTTTTATAATAAAATTAAATAAAAATATATAAATTTTTTGAAATTTTATATTGAGACACTTTTTATCTTTGTTTTGTATTAACAAAAGTTTTCCAATTAGACAATTGTTAATTTTTGTTAGTGCGGAAAAGGGTTCTGCACGTTTGCGGAAATTGCGATAAGCAAAAACGACGCGTTGCGTTTTTGTGCCAAGTTGTAATTTTTTTTATCATGCTAGAATGGCGCAATCCGCTCTACGTTTACAGTTTTTGATGATAAAACAAATTTGGTTTCAACTCGATATGCAATAATTGAAAATTCATTCTTTAGTTAATAAATAAATGAAATTTATATCGCATGGCGTTTGGCGTTTGGCATTGTGTGATTTTTAATAAACGATTTAAAGAATATTTCGCATTTTTTGTTTATTTAAATCTAAAACAATTTTTGTATGAGGTTATTGTTGTTGTTTTTTTCGTTTAAGTAGACAAGATTTTCTATAATAGTTAAAAACTTTGTTTAATTTATTTGGAGTTTTGCGGCCAATTCAGTTTATCATTTTTAATAGTAAAAATTCTTATTAGAGTAATCTATTTTAATTTTCATTTAGCTACATCAATACTTATTAGAAAAACATAAACACTCATAAAAATGGGCGTGGCTTAAGTAAAAATAAAAAAACTAAATATATATCCAAATTTAAAATTTTGAATTGAAAACATTGAAAGTTTTAAATTTAAAATCAATGAGAATAATTAAAAAATCAACATCATTTAACCTTTCAGTTAATACACTCAATATTTCCTCCAAATGCTGTGTTGTCTATTTACTATGATTAATATCGCTTCCAGACGTAAATTTCTAGACCGCTGAACATTTCATCAGTGAATTTATTGATGACAAAGCACTTTAAAATTATATCGCTAGACTTTAAAATATCAGTAGTAAAATTGTTCAGACCGGAATCAAAGCTGAATCGGCTGGCAATCAAAATGAGAGAATAAATCCTGCAAATATATCTCCGAAAAAAGGAACGAAAATAAATTAAAGGCAGTGTTAGTCTTTAATTAAAATTATGATATATTGTAGTTGACACGTATTCTTACCATTTTCACTGTTTATAAACGAGAGAGGGACTTTTCAAAACAATAACAAAGAGACGAAAAATCCGTTTTAGAAAATTTGGCACTACTTATTAGTCGCGCACTCTCTGTATTTTGAATAATTCAAAATGAGGCCATTCTAAAATAAACTGTTCGTTTAAACAGATATTTTAAAAAACCTTCCACATCAAACAGAACCAAAATTAATATAATTGGAATTTGAATTACATACAATTAAGCTCTTAACAAATAAAAAATGTTTAAGTTTTATTTTTACATTTGAGATTAGTAGCCTCACAAAAAAAGGTGTTTTTTTCAATTTTCATCTCTCCATAATTCTTAAACAAATTTGGAAATTGAACACCTGCTGCTAAATTTCAATTGATTCAATTGTTAAAAATGTTTTGACATATTTCTACTTTATCAACATTTTTGTACTCTTCTTGTTTTAGTCTGATGTCGTTTTATATGTAAATCGCTTAAACAGCGAGGAGTCGGTCCTACCTTACGAATATCATCATTTTGACTTTTGCACTGGCAATGAGGATGACTCTCCCAACGAAAATCTGGGCCAGGTTGTGTTTGGTGAACGCATTCGACAGGGTCCATATAAAATTGAGTTCTTAAAGAATGTGAGCTGCGAAACGGTAAGTTGAGGTTTTCAAGAGTAATATTTAATACTAACTCGTGGCTTTGCCTGCATTTCTGCTAAATTGTTATATGAAATCTTTCTGTAACAATTAATTTAAATACACAAATATTGAATTGCCTTAGTACGTATATTGTGCGTGTGACAGTTGTAAAATCCCATTCAATTTGGGAATTTTATTTTGACTAAAATACTTGTTTTAAATTTTGTTTAATAAAGTTGATAGAAAAATTCACAGAACATAGAAATAAATAAATAAATAAATCATTGAATGCTAAAATGCTAAAAATTATATTTTTTGTTCGGTCGCTAGTATATATTATTTAATTTTATTAGTAATTTATATAAAATTGTTAGCAAATCATTTGCTTTAAAATCGGTTTACCGAAAATATTTGAAAAAATTTGCAGGTTTGCGTGCGTAACTACACCGGCGGCAATCCCGACAGCGAAAGCCGAATGATGGTACTCAAGAAGGGCATCGGTCTGAACTACCAACATCACTGGATTGTTGATAATATGCCTGTGACATGGTGCTACAATCTCGAAAACGACAAGCAATACTGCAGCACCGGCTTCCCAATGGGATGTCTCGTGCGCAGCGAAGAGGGCTGTCCCATTAATCCCGATTACAATCGACCCGGCTACTATTATCCCTTCAACCATGTCGATCTGTACATTACCTATCATAGCGGCGCACGCGAAGAATGGGGTGTCGGTTTTGGTGCAAATGGCGGTCGCATCATTTCAGTAAAGGTCTTTCCGCGGTCCATTAATCACGTCGACCCAGCTAAGCCCGATTGCGCTAATACCGATCCGTTGGCCATCAAGAGCAGTTCGCTTGCACGCGGTGAACGCCTCTCGGTCGTCTACTCTTATAGTGTCAAGTTTATTTTGAATAATACCGTTAAATGGTCCTCACGCTGGGACTACATTCTCGAGTCGATGCCTCATACGAACATTCAGTGGTTCTCTATACTTAATTCGCTTGTGATTGTGCTATTTCTTTCGGGCATGGTCGCCATGATTATGCTACGAACTCTGCACAAGGATATCGCACGCTATAATCAAATGGAAAGCGGCGAGGATGCGCAAGAAGAATTCGGCTGGAAGTTAGTGCATGGCGATGTCTTTAGGCCACCGCGGAAGGGTATGTTGCTCTCGGTTTTCCTTGGTTCCGGCGTGCAAGTAACCTGCATGACACTGATTACGTTGGCATTTGCCTGTTTGGGTTTTCTTTCGCCGGCTAATCGTGGCGCTTTGATGACCTGTTCAATGGTGCTTTATGTTTCGCTTGGCACTCCGGCTGGGTATGTGTCGGCTCGTATTTATAAGAGCTTTGGCGGTGTTAAGTGGAAGAGCAATGTCATTCTTACTTCGATTGTGTGTCCTGGGTAAGTGGAAATAATTTTCATTTTTAATAAATAAAATCAACAAAAAATTTATTTTATTTTAAACATTTTAATTTGGTTAAGCCAAATTATATGGAAAATTATTAATGTATTTCTCTTTTCGTACAGAATTGTTTTCTGTCTCTTTTTTGTAATGAATTTGGTACTCTGGGGCGAGGGCAGCTCTGGCGCTGTGCCATTTAGTACATTGATTGCTTTGTTGGCGCTTTGGTTTGGAGTTTCGGTGCCACTTACTTTTATCGGCGCATATTTTGGATTCCGCAAGCGGGTAAGCTTCACTATTATTTATAAGATTTTTGTTTTTAAAGCACTTTTAACTATATCTCTCTCTGTATTTTTGTAAGATAAATACTATAAATCACTAAAGCTTTTTAATCTACATTTTGATCTAATTTGTAATAGCATACCAGTGTAACAAAATTTAAAAACATAATATGCATTGCATTTTGATATGACTTTAATTTATATTTTGTTTCATTTTAGGCACTCGAACACCCTGTGCGCACCAATCAGATTCCACGCCAAATCCCCGATCAGTCAATCTACACTCAACCCATTCCCGGCATTATCATGGGCGGTGTGCTGCCCTTCGGTTGCATCTTTATCCAGCTATTCTTTATACTGAGCTCGATTTGGTCCAACCAAATGTACTACATGTTTGGCTTTCTATTTCTCGTATTTTTGATTCTTGTGATCACGTGCTCGGAGACAACTATTCTACTGTGCTATTTCCACCTGTGTGCGGAGGACTATCATTGGTGGTGGCGTTCGTTCCTGACGTCCGGTTTTACGGCAGTTTATCTCTTTATCTACTGCTGTCACTATTTCCTTACAAAGCTATCGATCAAGGACGGTGCCTCGACATTTTTGTACTTTGGCTACACCTCCATTATGGTGTTCCTGTTTTTCCTGCTCACCGGCACAATTGGATTCTTTGCCTGTTTCTGGTTTATTCGCAAGATCTACAGCGTCGTCAAGGTGGATTAAACGATGGCGACGAGAACGTTTGTCGATTGATAGAGGAGAGGCAGGAGGTGATAGACGATATAGGGGGATGACATGCAGGGCGTAAATGGACGCGTTTAACATTTAAGCTATGTGATTTTCAATTTGGTTTAGTTTTGGATTGAAGCACAAGCTAATAGACAAGCTTTTGCTATCATCGAGTACGCGCAATATTTTTAATGTAAAGAAGAATTCTAATTTAAATCATATATATATGACTAATATTTTTTGTAACTAACTTAACTGAAAGCAACTGAGAACAGACCAATATTATTTTTCACACACTGAAATGCAATAGAGTTGCCCTCTCCTAGCTCGGTTTAGCCAATATACAACTCAGTAATTTCCAAAAATGCGCTGCAAAAGATGATAAACTTTGTAATGATTGCTTGAAGACTATGATTACTCTTAATATTTTTTTGAAATCTATTGAAAAAGTAGCGACGAACATTTGGTAAACGTTTACAAATAAAAAAACATTGTTTAGAAAATAGATTTATTATTTTAACCAACGTTCATCAAAACTTATATACTGTAATAACATTGCAAATAAAGTTATTGCAACAATTTTGGATCACCTGCTCTATGAATCAAAACTTATTTTCAAAATTATAAAAAAATAAAAAGTTATTAAATTTTCTTTTGATACTACGAATAAAAAAAATATTTACAATATCTTACAACATTTGATTATATTGTAAATTAATTAAAATGTTTAGTGTTATTTTGAAAATACATATTTTTGAAAACTAACTTACTTTTTATTGATTTAAAATTAAAAGTTGAAATAATTCAATAAAAGCAATTGGTAATTGAACGTTTAGTTGAGCAGAGCAATGGTAATACTTGAATGTTTGTTCACAATATTTGAGTAGTCGTTTTCAGTAATTAATTGTAAATGAAAACCTTACAGCTTTTCCCCAACATTCATTTAAAAATTAACAAATAAGAGAATTTGTGGTACTTTCAATCTGTTATGTATCAAAAACGAATAACGTACATATGTATTTTAAAACCCATCCAGATTGAAGTAATCATTTTGTATTATTTTGATGATGGATCATCAAAAGAACTTTATATAAATACATAAATACATACCTATCTTTAAAACTGACAATTACAATTGAACTTAACAAAAAACAAACAAAAAAAAAAAACAGGCCGCAGTTTGGCTGCAGTGCTGCGTTAAATTTTCGTCTAACTTTAATTATATATTTCGTATAAAACTAGTTTAATAAATTTAAACGATTGAAAAAAAAAATAAAAATGTATAGACTAAATTAATCAAGCCTACAAAATTTAATGAATTCCAACTTAAGCTGGTGTGGCAGATGATACAGTGTTTTTTTTATATGGTGGATAATTATGTTGTTCGTTACAAATTTTCTGGAATTTCTTCTAAACAATTGAAACAACACTGTCGGAAATCGTTCGTCGCTCATCATTGCGAATCTCTCGATTTTTTCAAATGACGTTTGTAACATTTAACAATCGCCCTGAAAGACGTTTTTTGGGGGAGATGAAGGCCCAGTGAATTATAGCGTTACTTCTCTAACGCAACCATGCCTTTCGACCGATGTTTTTCAACCCGTTTCGGACGTGTAAAAGTGTGACAAAAGCATTCGGCCGCACTTGCAGGTCTTCGCGACCAACACTTTTCCGTTAGTTTATCACAAATTTTGCTTGAAATCAGTTCGACCAGTTTGCAGACTAGCCAAATGCCAAAAGAAAATTTAAGTGATTATTGTGAAGAAGACGATGACTCTACCGCCGTTGCTGCCGAGGATGAGGATGTAAGTCACCCGGAAATCACGTATAATTTCCATATGCATTTACTCACGTTAATTTTGTTACCATATCTCAGGAACCTTTCGACTTGGACGATCTGTTGCCGTCTATTGGCGAGTTTGGGCGATACCAACGTTTGCTTGTATTTGGTATTTGTTTGCCAGCCTGTATTCCTTGCGGATTTTGTGCCTTCAATCAGCTTTTTATGGCCGATACTCCCGAGGACTATTGGTGCAAGGTGCCCGAGCTACTTGACTATCCGCTGCTGCAGCGCAAATATTTGGCTATTCCGCAAGTTGTGGTACGTTTTTGATATACTCGTATGTATTGAAAAATGGGAAGCCATATCTTTTTCGAAAAATTACGAATAACAGTTCTATACAGAGAATAGGAATTCATGACAAAGACAGAACCTACAATAAAAACAACAAGTCTCACTTATCCTTCATCATCAATGGGGCATCATAATTAATTCAACATTGTATTTGTTAAAACTTTGTTTACAATTTATTGTCAAAGCCGAAAGTTTACAAACGACGAAAAATGCATTATCTATATTCTCGAACTTCAAAACATGGTCTCCTTCTAAATCTATACCACAATATTTTTGGTTTTGCACTTTGAGTATTTTGAACTCATACCACTTCTTAAAAATGTTAAATACAAAATAAGAGCTGCTAGAAGAGTTGATCAAATTCGTTGAATAAGGGTTAATTCCTTAGAGAAAAAGATCTAGAAAAAATACTAACTACAATAAAAAAGTTGTCACAGATATTCTGTACTTGATATTTTATGTCAAAGTTTACATATGGAAAATCTGAAATATTTAAAAACTGTCAACTGGCTACATCACCCATCCTAAACCTGAACTGATTTCATTTTTTTAATATTATTATTAACAAAGGTTATAGAAGCACTGCGACCTGAAAGATCTATTGTGCAGTCTCGTTGCCCTGCAAACACAATTCTAGACTATTTATAAATCTTGTTATTATTTGGGATTAATTTTTACTATATCATTAGGAACTAGAATCCCATAGTCTACCACTTCTATTTTCTTTATATGGTAATTAAGTTTACAGTGTCCTGTTAAGAATTTACTAAATATTCTTTTCTGCTTAGGTTGAGATTAGCTTCTACTGGGTCAATGAGTCTTCTTGACTGCTCTGCCGCATGCCTGTTTGAGCTCTCCAATGCAGTTATTTATGCAACTACTGTTTACCCCACAGAATGGTTCTAGACCTATGAACGGAGTTTCTGCATCTTTCTATTTTCTAATTCTATTTTTAAAATTAATTTCAAGGATCATGATGTGGAAGCATTTAGCAAATGCTACAGATATGCTGTCAACTGGACGAATATACTTGAAAATACTACCGATATAAATGAGCTGGAGCCAAATAGTTCGTGGCCGCTTGAAAAATGTTCCGAAGGATGGGAATACAATACCAGCACTGTATGGTCCTCGATTGTAATCGATGTATGTTCTTCTTCTTTTTCTTCTTGTTGTCATATCGCTTGTTTGCGACAAAGCGAGTGATATCAAAATGGTCCTTTTATCATCATACTTTGAGATACTTTTTTTTGGTCGCAAACAAACGGTATATTCACACAGCTATTCTCATTAATCTTAATGCAATTATAATCGCTAAAAATAAATATTTTTCATAACGGTAGTTTAATGGCTTCCATCGCAAATTCAAGTGTCACTCATCACACTCTCATCACAGCATCGAACACGCTAAAAGCGCAGCAGATTGATACATCTTATTTAGTTTGATTTAGTCTGCGATCAAGACATTTACCCGACCATTGGATTGGCCGCACTTAATACCGGTGGACCGATTGGCGTTTATCTGTTCGGTTTGCTCAACGATCGCGCTGGACGACGCACATCGTACTTTACCTGTTTGGCAACTTTGCTACTGGGCAGTTTAATTACATCGATTAGTACGGATTTCTGGACTTGGGCCGGGAGTCGGGTCATTGTAGGTCTCACCATACCAGCGGTCTATCAAATTCCCTTTATAATATGTGAGTGGGTTGCTTAAAGGATTGTGTGTATAAAAATTGTTTGTAAATGATTCTAATTCAAGCGCTCGAACTTGTCGGCGAAAGTTATCGCTCGTTTGTCACGGTTATGACTTGCACCTTCTATACCTCTGGCATAATGCTGCTATCGGTGGTGACCTACTTGGAACGCGATTGGGTGAAACTCTCCTACTATACATCAGTGCCGTTCTATGCGTACTTTCTGTATTTATTCGTAATGCCAGAATCGCCACGTTGGCTATTAATGCGTGGTCGTCTGGAGGAAGCCTTGAAGATACTGGAGCGTATGGCGCGAGTCAATGGGCATGAGTTTCCCGAGGCTATCAAATCGAAATTGGAAGCGCGCATATCACGTGATAAGCTCAAGGAGAAGAAGAAACATGTCAATGCTGGGTTACGCGATTTATGCAGGTGGATTTTTTTTTTATTAATATAACATAAAAATAGTATAATTTTTCGAAATTTTAAGGACTCCCAATATGCGTCTTAAGACTATACTTATCACCTTAAGTTGGTTTGCCAATGAAACTGTCTACTTAGGTCTCAGCTACTATGGACCTTCTTTGGGCAGCAACCAATATGTGAGTTTTTTTCTTTCGGCTGTCGTTGAGATACCGAGCTATTTATGTTGCTGGTACCTGATGGACAGTTGGGGTCGTCGTTGGCCGCTCAGTTTATCCATGATTTTGGGGTAACTAGGGATTCGATCGAATAATTAATGTTTAATCTAATGTAAAATGTAAATGTTTTCAGTGGGGTGGCATGTGTCATAACTGTTATGATACCCGATGAAGATGTCGATGACACGCTCATATTGTATTTAATCTCCAAAGCCTTGCTCTCAGCATCGTTCCTGATCATATACCCATTTGCTGGGGAACTATATCCGACACAAGTGCGTGGCATAGGTATTGGGGCGTCGAGTTACATTGGAGGACTCGGTTTGATTGTGATTCCATTTGTGACGTATCTGGTTAGCTAACTTTAAAACAGAATTCTTCACTTGAATATGTCTGATTGCAATCTTTCAGGGCAAAGAAAATCTAAAACTTCCTTTGGTTATAATGGGTTTCGTATCGATGCTGGGCGGCCTTACTGGTCTGAGATTGCCGGAGACTTTGCATCATCGTTTGCCGCAAACAATCGAGGAAGGCGAGGAGTTTGGAAAAAATTGGACTTTAAACGATTGTCTGCATTGTCGTCCCGAACAGTAAATTGATTCGGTCTTTTTTTATTTGCTAGAATCCAGTTTAACAAGATTTCACTATATTTCAGACCACCTCCATCGCAGCCCACATCATATGAGAATCTGGACGTGTTAGCATCAAATACTGCCTCCGATGTGGAGCTCGAAATGAATGCCACCAGCAGCTCATCAATGCGTCGTACACGTCCACGTTCTGTTATTGACGAGCGTACACCGCTCGATGCCAATCGTCAGCGTGGCGCCTCAATGAAGCGTTTGGTGCGCCAAATGAGCGTTATGGATACACAAAAGACACACGATGGAACTATGCAATTGACTCACTGGATTTAAATTGAGTCGAGTTGTAGCCACAATTAGTATTTTGTTATTAGCACTTACAATTTAGTATGTAGGACAGAAGCTTGTGCGCAATGCAAATTACAAATTACAAATATATATATTAGATTATATCGAAATGTTAACTAATGCGAACAAGAATTTAATTTCATCGGTATTCTACTAGGAAAAATATTCGGTGTTAATCGCTTGTGTCAAAGGCTTTAACAGGTTGTTGTAATGCAGAAGGTTTAAAGAAATTGGACGCTTTAATTTATGTCTATATAAAAAAATTGCGATACCTCAAACTGATAAATTACTAATGAAATTGTTTATCAAATGAAGCCAGTGTATATATATATGTATATACTTGAACAAAATTTTGCCACGCCCACCTATCACACCCACAATTTGTAAAACTAAGTAAAAATATTCGATTTTTTCGCTAATATTGCTCTTAAAAAACTGAAATTTTGTATCTGAGTTTATTTGGGTTGTCGACAATTTCACCAAAAATGGGAGTAGTCGAAACGAAATCACTACAACGAGGAGTACCGTGAAGTTCCATTAACCAATTATCTTAATTATTTATATTCAGAACTAAACGAGGGCAACGCCGGGTATTTAAAGCTAGTTGTTCATAAATAAATACTTTTACCTAAAGATTTTATTAATTTAATGAAATCTTTACTTAGGAGTCACAGTTAAATCAACATCGCTTTTGATCACAGAAGCCATCAGTCTCAATCCACTGGGTGGGTTAATAGTTATGCCCGCCCGCAGTTTAAAATCTCTGTGAAATGATTGTATCCACTTTTTTTTTGGGATTGCCAGTATTACGATGTGGTTACAACACTGTTGGTGTTCATCATAAAAAAGTATATATTTTGATTAGAGAAATGACACAAAGTCGATAAGAGGACCACAGAAAATAAATAACCTTTCTGCACAAGTGAGCTTCCATGACGAGGTTGCAAGAAAAAAGAAAATGTGGCACAACAAGAAAACAACGTGTTGGGATAAATTCCGCTGCTAGTTATAATCGATAATAGTGTAATGATGCAATCCGGTCCATTCCATTCCAATTGTCCGGGATCGATGTGAGGTTTGTTTCACTCGCTTCGTTTCGTTCCCTGGCCAATAGCTCCTTTAAACGCTGATCAATTGGCTTGTCGAAAGTTGATTTTTGTTAGCATTTTTATGTTTCTTTATTTTATTACATTTGTTTTTTTTTTAAGAGCGTTACTAAAGATTGTTTTAATTTAATTTTCGTCGTTGTCGATGACGACAATGTGCCGCCTCCTTCTAAATCGACGCTCGTCGTCGTCGTCCCCCAGCAACAGTTTGCATTGGTTGCGGTTGAGGCACCCAATTGTTTTGTATTTTTGTGCACCGACCCACCGACCGACTGAGGCGATGATCTGTGTTTGATTTAGCAGCGTTCGAAATAGCTTTGTGGCGTTGGAATGGGTCGGTATGTGCGCATATCGGCAACATTTTAAGGCTTGTCGCAGCAGCAGCAGCAAGCAGCAATGCCCCGAAACGGCATTCAAACAATCCAATCCAAAGGCGTGATTAGACACGCTGCAGTTTTTCCCTTAATTTTATTTCTCATGCAAAAGATCTTATTTTGGGATTGTGTGTATGCGAATATCTCGAAGAGGCTGTGTCTGCCATGTCTGTGCCAAGCAAAGACAAATATGATGATGATGATGACGATGATGGTACCATCCTATTCCAGCTATTCTTAGCATAGCCAACTCATCTCACGTTCATAAAGTCTTTTGTGCCTTTCTCTTATAAATTATAAATTATTAATTAAATATAGTATAAACGATCATTTAAATACTTGTTCCACCATAGTAAATCAATCAAAAGCACACGTTACTTTATTTTAATTAAAATAAAATAGACATAAAACACTCTTGTTCGGATCTTGCATAAACGATTTCAATTGAAAGTCACTTGTTTGGACATTTGTGAACTTATTTGGTTCAAACTCGCTTTTGAATTGCATTAACATTCTTAAGCGCAGTGTTATGTTAGCAAGCGAAGACAAAAAACAGCAACAGCAACAGCGATTACAACGACTACAACAATCGATGAGCGTTCAAAGAATTGGTTCATCTCATGTCGCGGAGGCAAATTAATAAGATCACCTTCAACTGTCTGCTTTTGGTCGCAAATGGTCATCTTCGCAACGAAGCGACGATCGCAAAATTTCAAGACTTTACTCCGAATGGCAATGATTATGGAGTATCCATTGAAATGGTGCTGTGCACTACATTGTGCACTCTGAATTTCATATCGTTCATCGCTCCCTTAAAGCACTTTGGTGTTGCTATTGAGTTTAAAGTTATCTTTTTGACTTGAGGTAGTAAATTAGAGGGTCGATTGAAGGACATCAGTTTAAGTTTTACATCGACTTTTGCA
The DNA here is from genome assembly GCA_949127995.1 of Suillia variegata. Taxonomy (NCBI): domain Eukaryota; kingdom Metazoa; phylum Arthropoda; class Insecta; order Diptera; family Heleomyzidae; genus Suillia; species Suillia variegata. The sequence goes on from OX421844.1 coordinate 21,209,572, forward strand.
TTTTTGTATTATCCTTATTTTATTATGAAAGTTTCCGTTTTTCTTTATTTATTCCAGTTTGTTCCATTTTCACGGTAATCGGCTGAACCTAATTTCTTCTAACTCGCAGCATATATAAAGATAGGTCTGAAAAGTATAATAGGCGTATGAACCATGTACATCTCTTACGCTCAAAACGAGTGAAATCAAATGAAAAACTCAGTTATTTTAATTTTAAGTGACATTTTAGATTACCGGGGGGTTTATTTTCAATGGTGGCGAAACTTGGTAGGAGGCGGCACTTGAGCCAATTGGAACTCAAAGGGAGAGTAGAATCAGAGTTAATAAATTTAAAATCAAATGATATTAAATTTATTATTATATTATTATGGGGCGGCAAGATCCAATCTTGCCATGGGTGCTACAATTCCTAGATACAACTCTGTTTTCACATGGATTTGTATTTTTTAGTTTTCAGAACAACAAAAAAAAAGGTGACAATTTTCCAACTCGGAAAATTTATAAAGATAAGCTTGAAACTGTTTTTGGCGCAACAATTGTTACTTACAGTAACTAGAATACAGTGCAGTACTTTATATATACAAAGTATTGTATAAAGTAAGTAAGAATATACGGAGCTTTATGTTAAAAAGCTTCTAAATATTCATTTATCAAAATTGTTACTGTTTAGATTCCAAAAATTGTTGATGAATAATGGCATTAAACATCCCGAACTATATCAAAAAACGACAACAAAAATACATCACACAGTTTTTACTCAAATACATATATTTTACATATCATTACATACCACCATCAAGATTTAAAAAAATCCGATATTACTATTTTAATTATGTACATACATATCACATATCACATGACATAATGAATAAATATTCTTACAAAGTTTCTTGATGGATTGCTTATTCCACTCCTGCAGCAAATTATTAAGCTTCTTAACTAAATGCATATGTAGGCCTCAATTAAAACTGGTAAGAGAATTATCTTCGGCTAAGCCGAAGCTCATATACCATTCGCCATTTCAGTGACACCAAAAATGTGCTTTTTTTGAGCACATAAGTGCTACATGTCACTATTATAAGTGGGCGTTGTTTTTATCCGATTACGCCCCTTTCTGGTTAGTAGTTTTGTGTTCCTACTAAAGTGTTAAATACCGAATTTGATTGGTTATCTACGCTGTTTTTTTTTTTTTTAAATTTTTCCGAATGGAAAGGGGTGGTTTGTATGGGAGGTGGGCGTGATTCTTAACCGATCACGCCCATTTAAAGTGAAAACTATCGAATTTGAACTGGATATCTGCACTGGAACTATTTTAATAAATTGTATTTCGTATGAAAAGGGGTGGTTTGTATGGGAGGGGGTAGAAGTTTCGATCCGATCTTGCCCGGTACGTGCACTTGCACATGGCGAATGGTATACAAATCGAGCATTTGTAATGTGCTTTCAGGGAAAACTGTCTTAACCTTATCTGCCGCATTTGAGAACCGTAAACACTTGCAATTATTTGCTAATCACAATCAATGGCTTGAGTCTGGCGCTTCGGACTGCGTGACTAAAAGAACGGAGAACTCAAACGTTTGCTTCGGTGCTGACGATCGATCGCAAATGCAATTTTAGAATGGGACCGATACAGCTTGGAAGAGTCTCGGCAGCGTCGGTAGCTTTTGTTATTCAACGAGACCCGACAGCGAGTTGAAAGCAAACAATAATCAATGACAACAAACAAAAAAAAAATAAACCGCCAGGAGAATACTACGACGAGATAATGTAAAGTGTACCACAAACTCAAGCTGGACCAAAGAACAGATCAGTGATTCGCAAAAATGGAAGAAAAAACAAACAAAAAACAAAAACAAAGAAGAAGAAGAAGACAGATCTAACGTTTCGTTTGGCACGATCGCGCGATCAACGCGGCGGGCGACATTATTGTGATTAATTTATGATGCGAAGCGTTTGTGCGCCTTGGCGGCCGCGGCCACTGTTGCTTGGCCATGAAAGACCTGGCGGCTCGATGAGCTGAACGCGAACGCGCGCTTGTGTTCTAAAACATGTTAAGTTCAATTTTAATCGCCAATTACTCAATTTTGGCGATTTTTTGACCACCGAGAAGCGGCAGGCAATGTAACACCTGATCGCGTCGTTTCATGGACTTATTTATGGACTGTCGTACTTTGCATTGAATATGGAAAGGGGGTCTATGGAAATTGTTTAATCCTAGTTGCATTAGTGAGCTAGCAAGCGGGCCCTCTCCAATATTTACGAGTCTATCTTTTGTTTGTTGTTGTGGTTTGTGTCACCACTTTTTGTTTACATACTTTAAGTTTGCAATGTTGGAAAAAGCGAGGCCAGCGATCATTATGGGGGCAACTATTTAAGGAAGTTGCAAGGCCAAATTCTTTGTCCATTGTCAAAGTGTGCTTTTTTTGTTTTGTTTGTTTGTGAGTGTATTTGTGCGACAGTTCCCTGATCGCGCGCAATTTTATCGATTATGCGCATGCGCGACTTATGCATCGGGATGACTAAGCGCAGCGCATAGCCAGTATAACTGTTCAATTTTTTAATAAATCTTGTTAATTTAATAGCGTATTAGATTAGATACAATAAAACGTTTTGTTCTGTTTAGATCGTGTTTTGCTTCCTGCTGCTCTGCTGCTCTGTTGCTCTATGTAATACAGCCATCATCGATCGCTTGGCTTGTCTTCGATTGGATCGGATTGGATTGGCCAGGCATGGCGGCAAACAATTGAATTGTATACGATTCGATTTGAATCGAATCGAAGCAATTGAATTAAATTTATTTGTTTCATGAACGCAAAAATAAGGTGAGCCATTTAACCTGAAAAACTGTTTTGAATCGGAATTTATGCGTTGCAATTTAATGCTGCGCGTTTTTTGCTTGCTGAATTCTTAAATGCAGCATCTTAAAAAAATACAAAATAATTAGTAAAAAATTTGCTTGCTTTACTTATGTATGTTGAAATTTGAAAAAAAAAGATCATAGTGGGTAGAACCAAAAAAAATGTATTAAATAAAAAATGGATCCGCTATGACTTTAAACCACTTCGTATGTTTATTAATAAATATTAACAATCCGTCAATTAAAAGATATTCGACTTCGCTTAAATTACTTAACGTATTTATGTAGCCATAAGTTTAAAGTTTGTAACCCATTACCGGATTCGGCCTTGTGCCACATCTTCCTTCAGGAGTCTTTGATACAAGCGTAATTTCTTCAGTCAGTAACTCCAAGCGGTTTCAGGATATCTTCAACTTGATTATTCCACAGGTAACTGTTTTTCTATATTATAACAGTTATAGTTATATCGATTAAAATAAAGTCACGCTAATCGCAATCGAAATTTCAGATGATTTTAGATTGTTTCGTACTGACTCAAATTAAGATTGCGCGGTTAGGATTTAAAATTTAAAGATCTTAAATCAATAGAAACAATCTGAAAATAAGTGTAAAATCTTAAATTTAAACTGAAATTCATTATTTAAGAATTCAGTTGCAGCATAGTTGAATAATATAAGGCTAGGAAAGTATGAACTCACCTCGTTTCTGCCTTATATGTCTGCCTTATTTTAAAGTTAAATTTTTTAATTTTTGATAAAAAAAAAACTACGTTGTTGTAATTATTTACTAGATAATTTTGTAACAACCATACAAATTTTGTTTTCAAAGGGAGAAACAGTTTGATTTTTACAACAAACTACGATATTGTTTTATTTATTTAATGTTTTTATAGCAACCATGGCAACTGCTCAAAAATTAAATTTTCAAAGAGAGAAACAATCGAAGTGGAGAGGGACGATTTTCTACTTTCCTCATCTTATATTTATTACACCATGAGTTGCAGTAAAAAAAATGTATTCTAATTTTAAGATCGGCGAAACTTAAAATAACAACGACAAAGAATAAATATAAATTAAAAGCTCGCATGATTAAAAGAAACAAAACTACAAATTTTGATTTACATTCCGGAGAATGCCCTTCAGCTATCCAAAAGGGGCCATGAGGACGCTGTGTGTCTACTTGAATTGAGCAAGGAACAAGGATAGTTCCGAAGTTCGCAACGCCAGACTAGACACAATCAGAAGATTTATTTTATATACTGAATTAAAGCTAAAATTTTATGGCTATATCAAAACATGGTTGTTACAACGTTGTAAACTCGTATATAAAATAAAGTAAAACACAAAAAACAAATAAAAAATTCTCTCATCTTTAGGTTTAATAATAAGGTTAGAAAAGTAGAAAATCAGAACACAATTGAGCGAACTCACCTCGATTTTTGCCTTATTGAGAAGTTTGATTTTTTTTTAACAAAAACTACGCTGTTGTTTTTATTTGCTTAATAATTTTAAAGCAACCATTGCAACTACACAAAAATTCAATTTTCAAAGAGAGAAACAATATCGAGGTGGAGAGGGACAATTTTCTACTTTTCTCACCTTATATTTATTACACCATGTTACAACTCAAGTTTAGAAATTACAAAATACAATTTAGGAAGACGTCGTTCATCTGATTTATTAAAAATATTTCTTTTTTAATACATATCAATGACTTCATAACTTATAATAGAATGAATGAATATAAACATAAAATGTTAAATAAGTTTAATTCTGATTTAAGAAACTTTACTTCTCATAGTTGTTCTTTTAGCTCGTAGTTTAGACTTTATGGAATATTAAAAGAAAAAGAAAAAAATAATAATATGAACAATTCCAATTGTAAGTTTCCGCTTTATAAATTGCTATTTATGTATTGTATTTGTTTTTACAATATGCAGTTTGATTGCATTTAATTTAATTTAACAGGTACTAATAGCAGCCCATGTCAGCAGTGATGTCAACTGACAAGTATTTGGCATATTTATGCTTGTTTCCTATAAAAATCAAACTTGGATACTATAAACTCGTACCAGATGCGTTCTCGGCGCTTCGTGTGTGTCTAAAGTCTAGAGTCTAGAAGCGGGTATATGAAGTATGTCTACTGCATTAGTAATTTCTTTTAAAACATTATAGTGCAATTACTGAATGAGTCTGTTGAATTAATAATTGAATGATTGCAACAACTGCGGAATCTATGTTTTTTAAGTGTCCCGTAGTGCGGTATAGTGGTTGACATTGCCATCATTAATTGTTGATTGTGTAATATAAATAAATAAATGCATAAATATGGAAACAGATTTTCATTAAAAATATCAAAATACTATAAATAAATGATTTTTTTTTATTAAAATATATATGTACATATAAATAAAGAAATAGTAGACCAACAATAAAGACGAGTTTGTTTGTTAGAAAAAGTAGAATATAAAATTAAAGTAAAGTTTTATCTAATCGATCAGAATTCGAGTATTTCAAAAAGTTTTTGATTAATATTTACCATGGTGTAATAAATATAAGGTGGGAAAAGTAGAAAAATGTCCTTCTTCACCTCGATATTGTTTCTCTCTTTGAAAATTAAACTTTTGTGTAGTTGCCATGGTTGCTATAAAATTATTAAGTAAATAAAAACAACGTCAAAAATAAAATAAAAATTTTCAAAATAAGGCAGGAATCGAGGTGAGTTCGCTCAATTTGCGTTCTCATTTTCTACTTTACTCACTTTAGTATTCAACCAAGATATTTACAAACTGAAATTTTAAAAAATGTTCAACATTTGTAAAAAATTTTATTTTAAATAATATTTTTATTTTGTTAAAAACTACAAAAAACAAGCTTCAATATTAACTAACCTACGAAATTCAATAATTTTGAAAAAGAATTCGTAGAGCATAAAAAATTACAGGCTTGGCCAAAATAATGCACAATAATCGATATAAAACAATAACGTGTCAATGTAAAATTTAATAATTTATTAAATCAATTTGTACAATTTTTTTTAAAAGATTTTGTTTTAAATGGAAAAATGAATTTTTAATGAATTTGCAACTGTAAAAATGGCTTCGCTCGCTCGCTCGCTCGCTCCCACTTAACTAAATATAACAATAAATTAGATAAGTTGAGATTTTTAACGCATTCCGATGTACACGACGAGCACAATTCATGCTTTGTAGCGAGCATAATCGAATTGATTAATGATTGCAAAAAATTTTGCATTGCAATGTCAGCGATACTTTTCGGAATTGTATTTGTCTTTTTGTTTGTTGTTTTATTTTACTTTACCAATGATTGAATGATTGAATTGGATGAGGAGCACAGAAAAGCCATGAATTCGAAACTGATGCTGGATGTGAGACCTTGTTGGAGTGTTGTGATGCGAGTCGAATTAAACATTCAAAAATATAAAGAATAAACAAGAAACAATAAACAATCAAACCATTTTTCTCGGAGGGAGATATTGATTAACTTTCGTGTGATCATCATCACATTAAAAGAACAAATAACGTTAAGTAAATTAAAAAGATTCTTAATATGATTGTGACCTTTTCAATTATTATAAAATTTTGCCAGTTCTTTCCATAGTTAAAATATCCCGAACATTGCAGTGCGACCGTTTACTTTTTTAAATCATACGCTATATGCTTGCGCGTGTTTTTTGTTCTATTTGGAACTACCATAAGGAAGTTGGTATGACGAAATATATAAATGATTAGCGTCGAATTCTTAGTTAATTCCGTCCACTTGGATGTTTGTATGTCTGTCTGACCCAGCTATTACAGCCTTAGTTCAAGTGCTATAGACAATTTGATATGTGTGCTCCTAGCACAGAAGATGAGCCAGATCGGACAAAAACTTTCCCCACCTCCAATACAAACTATCCCTTTTTTTCAGTGAATCAATAAAAATAGTTGCAGTGTATACTCGTATACTAGTAATAATACAGACATATTATACATACATACATACATACATACATACATACATACATACATACATACATACATGCATACATGCATACATACATACATACATATGTATCATAATACAAACTTTTTGTGTCACTAGTTTTTTTTTAAATTGTTCGATTTTTTTAAACTTGTTTTAAAAGGTACACATTTGGGTGGAAAAAGGATAAGTTACTAAGCTCTAAAATTTTCGCACGAATTGATTATCAGAATTTGATCAGAGCCGCATTTTCGTATACTTAAATGTATAATGGAGAAAACAAGTTATTTGTATAATGATTATATTTAAATTATCTAAAAAGATTCCCTTTGTAAAAATTCTCAAGATTCGATTTTTTTCTCAGGTTACTGATATACCGTGGTTTGTTCTCTCATAAAAAAGGAAGCTTTAGTTAAGTTTAAGATTTTTAAATTTTGAAATAAAATTATTTTCGAAAAATTTCACTTTTATTTGTAAAATTGAGGAAAGTAGAAAAATGTCCCCTACACCATGACACAAGAAGACTTCGATATAGTTTCTCTCATTGAAATCAAAATTTTTGTTAATACAAAATTATCAACAAAAAAAAACAAATTAGTTTTTTATCAAAAATAAAAAATTAAACTTCAAAAGAAGGCAAGACAATAAGAAAGAAATAGAGGTGAATTCGCTCAATTTTCGTACTCATTCATACTTTACCAATCTTATTATTCAACTATGATATTTCTAATTGTTTATCTAACTTCAAATTAAATTAAACTTTTTATATTGTAGTAGAGCCAAGTAATGACTATGACAATAGCTTTTCAGCCCACCCACATTATTTTATACTACAGTTGAATTATTTTCTTCAGGCGTAAAGTCGCGTAATTTATTTGGGTTTGTTAAAATGGTCAAATTACCGAAAGTGATTTAAACCATCCATAAGTAAGAACGTTTGACACTTCGTCAATCTGAACGAACCATTGTACGCTGGTGCACCTTTTAATATTCTGAGAATTTAAGCAAACATCTATTAACTTTAGACCTTTAATAGCCTGAGCAGAGGAGGTTCTGCTTAAGAAGATTCTTATGTATTTCACTCCGAGTTGAAGAAGAAGAAAAAAAACACTTTCATTTATTATGTAGAATCCAAAGTGGAACCATAATTACGAGTACCACTAAAATAGAAAAATAATAATTTTAATGATACACGATAGCCTCACTAAATTTCAACGGAAAACGTACTTATTCGACGCTTAATAATAGTTTAATTTCAATCGTGCACGACTTGTGTCAGTTGTGGCGTTGCTTTGGTCGGAGTCGATTGGAGTGAAGATGCCGCACCACACTGCCGCGACATAAAGACCCACCGACCGACCGATACAATGCGCAATGGACAATTTGCAGACTGCGAGTACACTCCTTGTTCTTACAACAATAATAACAACGACAACAAACAACAACAACAACAAAATCCGCAGACGCCGTAACGCGAGAAAATTAACATGATTCGGCGTCGCATCGCATCGCGTCGTTTCGTTACAACCCCGAACTCTGCCGCTGCACACGATATTCGTATTCGCTTGTCCGCACCGCTTGATCGCTATTTTAACATGCAACGTGCAGAAGATCTGCTCACAGCACTTGGAGTCGTCCGTCCGTCTATATGTCTAAATGTCTGTTTGTCTGATTGTCGGTCGGTCCTTGTGTTTATGTTTACATGCGTCGCGGGAAGCACCACATCCAAGTTGTGGGTACTTAAAGTGCTCCAAGTGCCAAGCGTTTGTTGCATGTGGTGATTGGCACATTAGCTTAAATTGTTGCTACGTCTTACTTAAGACACCGTTTAATTAATTCTCCATTCTGACTCTGCAACGACGAGAAGTGCTCTTAATCGTAATAGAGGAGCTACCTGGCTGTTTGGCTATGTTGGTTATGCAACCACAATGAGCTTGTTCTGTAGCGGACCACATATTACTTGTTTGCTTAACTGAAATCGCGAGATGCTTCTTCGCGCACGTTGAAAATGTTTCGCCGCTGAAGACGAGTCGTCTTCTGAGGCTTGTCAAGGTGCCACGCTGCAGCAAATCAAGTCATATCTTTAACAGTCATGAGCATAAAAATTGATATTTCAGCTTAAGTGAAAATCAATGCTAATTAAAAATTGGCCATGTACATTCATATCCTCAAATGAAGTTCTACTAATGTGGCTTAAATGTGAGACTAAATTATGAGTAGGAATAGTAAAGGATCCTATACTATATCTGACCCCATATGGGGGCTTTAGATATTCGGATCAGCTTGAGATTGTGCAATCAACATAATACAAAAATGTTACCGAAGTACATCCCAAATGAACAACTTAGGATAGACTTAGGCACTCTGAAGCTAGCATTTAAAAAATAAACTATGTAACTGATAATTGGGGAGGCATGTCGGTTATTAAACGCAGACTTCATTTTCATATATAGGCTTTGGACTCGGCTATCACAATCTCTAAATTGGTAGAATAAAGAATCTCACCATCCTGAGTGAAGGCTATAATGTTACTTTAATGTGGGTCCTGAGTCATCGGCAGGGCCGTACGTAGGAATTAAGGCGCCAGGTGAAAGAATAGATATTATCGCCCTTAATAATATATTTTAAACTTGGAAAAGATTTGATATAAAATTTATAAACTTTGTTATTGAAAAATGTATTAATATATTATTTTTAGTCAGATTTAATTTTGAAAAAAATTATTTTCACGAAAGCAGATGAAGAAGCAAAAAAAAAACAAGTCCTCACTATATTTTTCACTTCTAACTTTATTGCCAAGAGTATATGAAGGAGCAAAATAAAAAAGAAAAAAAGGTGCCCCTTCGTCCAGCCTAGAAACGGCCTTGGTCATCGGAGGGCAAACAAACTAATGAATCGGCATTCACACCATGTAGTCAAGAATGTTATTACCATGAAAGACCTTCGGATCACGAATAGTAGATGGAATATTTTTTAAAAATATGTAATTTTTTTCACAGTCCTTCCACTAGAAGGCTAAAAAACTCATGCAAAGTTTCTCTTTTTAAAGTTATCGATTATGAAGTAACCTCTACAATAAATTATTTAATTTAAAAAATTTAATTTATTTTCTAATTGCTAAAATTTTTGATTTGGAATACCGTTTTCTAAAATAATATTTTGAATTAAGCGAAATTATTTTCCTTGGACCCTTGACGCTGCAGGATCTTCTTCATCAGGATCGCCCACACGATAGTAAAGGGAACAACACAATTCGAAGCAACAAAAAATTCCCTAAGTACTATAAAACTAATTTGAAATCAGCTTCCTCGAATTATGTTAATTGCAATATTTCATGAAGATGATAACGATTGACTGTGCGAGGTGATTGTACAAAACTGACAAAGCCGTTGTATTTGAAATAGTTGACTTATATTTTATTTACGAGATTAAAGAAGACGTCAACACTTCAAAATTTGTCAGCCTGCGTATCCAGTTTATATTCTACATATATTGACAAAAGTGGACAGAACCAATTGTTTTGTTCATGAGTGACTATCTCACCAGACTGGTAGCTATAACAATTAGACAAGTCGTTTAAGTATTTAAACTATTGCTTAATCTTACTTTAACTAACCAACTTGTTGCTGCTGCTGCTGTTGTTGTTTTTGTTGTTGTTGGTGTTCGGGTTGTTTGTTGCAGTTGACCAACAACGCAGCGAGCGGATTATTTAAGAGCAAGTACGTACGTCTTGAGATGTCGTCGGTCGTCATTGGCGTATCTGCGGCATCTCTAACAGCGAACAGCAAAATCTTACAATTAAGAATGTACTTAAATCAGGCCGTGCGCCATCGGTAAGCTGCTTAAGAAGCGAATGGATGCTTCGGTTGTCGGTTGTCGGTCGATGGTTTCGTTTTGTTTAGTCGTTTGCATGTCAATAAATAATACGACTGACTTTAAGAATCTTCTCACATTTCAGCGCCAGCCATTCGGCTAGAATACTATAGTGGCTCGTCGTTGAGTCTTTCATGAGACAGGTCGAGGTCAAAGCATACAAGTTTTCTCGCATTTCAGCGTTTTCGATTTCATTTAAAAATTTTCTATTAAGGCACAAGAACACAACAACAACAAAAACCAAAACAACATCGACAAACAAAAACAAGAATAACAACAAAACCAAGAACAGCAATAGAATCCTCAGCAGGTGAGAATCTCCTCTGGAGATGCGCGACCGGCGGCGATGACTGCCACGACGACGACGACGAAGACTGCGACGGATCGCATGTCTATGTACTTAGCAAGCTATGCCGGACTTGATCTTCGCCGATTTATCATCGGCGGCGCGGTAATAATTTATCACATCTCGTTCGAGCGTGTTGCGATTTGCTTTGTGCGATGTTTCTAATGGTGCAATTAATTCCGTAAGTGCATCCATCGGATTGGATTGGTTTGGCTTGGCTTAACTTGGCTTGAATTGAATTGAAAGCGATATTTGCGTCCGATCGGTGTTTGAACGATAAAAGGTTAAAGGCTCAAGAGCCAGCATGTTGGGACATTGTAAAAGCGTTGGCCAACTAAAAATAAAAACTAAATAAAACAAAATAAAATACCCACGGAACTAACAATTTTTTGTTAGTTGGTGTTGATTTGACTTTTAGATCGTACGAGTATTTAAATTAGTTTATTTATATCATAAATGTGTGTATGTGTGGAACAACTTCATAACATGGTCTAATAAGAAACGCTCTTAGCCTTATTTCTTTTAACACCGCATTTGAACACATTTCATCTTTTATAATACCTAAGTATAAAGTTTCACTGGAGATCCGTTTGAAACTTAAGAGCAAACCAAATTTAAGGCTAAAATAAAAATAAATTTTCTCTCTAATACGAGGTGGTTCAAGTTTGCGAGACAATTGCGAATTTTCTTATCATTTTCAATAATTTTACAAATAAATATCCTAGAAGTATTTTTTTGCATATATTCAACTAATTTCAACCTACTTCCTAGATTAATTAAAATATCATGATTAAGTTCATATTTTCTTCAGATTATTATTTATTTGATCAAATATTTAATTAATCAAACAATCTCGAGACACACACAAGAACATATTAACGTTCATATAAGCATAGCTGGGCATGAACTAGTTAAGAAGTTAATTAACGACGTTATTTTTTTTATAGTTTTCAACTAACCCGTTCATTTCGAAAACCACTAGAAAGTTAATTAACTCGCGTTAAATTTCTTCCGTTAATTCAAGTAAGTTAAATATAAAACGAAAAAAACTGAAAAAGTAAAATCAATAACAGAAAAGGAAAAATAAGAATTGAATGATTTTCTGACAGATCTGACTTCTGGGATGTAAATAAATAAAATAAAATTAGGAACTTTTATTTACCTTTGCTTATATACAAGCACATATGTATGCATAATTTCTGTAAAGAAATCAAAAATCAAAAATGAGTGCAAAGTTAATCAATCAAGTTTTTTTCTTCGAGTTTTTGAAAATAAAATTATTTATTTTTATTTTGCTATAAAAATTTTAACTTGTACGTTAAATTTTTAACGATGTTAACTTATCAACGAGATTAACTTAACAATGTTAAGTTTCTGGTTAACTTTTTTGTTATTGATTAACGAAATGTAATAAACTCTTAATAATTCGTAAGTCAGTTCCATAAGAATATTGAGATAACTCATAACCAAAATCTAAATGAATCCCAAATTCATTAAATTTTGGACGCACACACAATTTTTTTTTAATTGAAAACTGTTTCGGTTTCTTTGCGTTACCTGACCCTCGAACCTAGAACGTTACGCACCGTAGGTCAATACGCTAACTATAGTGCCACGATATATTCTAAGCTTAAGGAATGTCGTTGTAGTCGCTTAGGCTTGATGCAAAAAAGAAAAAAAAAACAAATAGATAGATAGAAAGATATAATTTTTAAATATGTACGGGGATATAATTAAAAGGAACGTGGGTATGCCTATCGGTAAATCAAAACAAGTCAAAGCGTGTTCGCTACACCACGTGTGGGTGGCAAATTGATGACATCATCAGCGGGAGCATGCTGCTGGAAATAGAAAACGGTTCAAACAAATGTGCGGTCGTCTCTTTCTGAATGACGTCACAGTGCGTCGCAGGAAAATCACTGACAATAAAAACGACTACAACAAAAATAGAAACCAACAACCATAACAACACAACCACAACAACAGTCTTGACGTCATTAATGTTCTTACTCACGTGCTATTCTCGAAAAAAGACAAGGCACGAAGAAGGGACGGATGGACGGACGTACGGAAGGGGATGGTAAAAAGAAAGGAAGACGAAAATCAGCAAGAGACCGGCCGGCAGCAGTTGTAATCTGTGCAAGTATCTGGCAGCTATTTTTGCGTAGCTGTTTCATTCATTCTTCCCATCGTGTTTCGTAATAGTGTACAAAAAAATGCTGGTTCAAATGCGCAGGTCCAAGAATGAGAGAACGCTTTTCCATGGATACGTATAGTACACATGTTCATATGTACATATCTATTTAAAAACGAAAAATTGTGTAAGGGAAGGCTTCGAAGGGTGGGTGGATATGTGTTAGTGTGTTGGTGTGTCGGTTGTTGGCGAAAGACTGCTTCAACACGTCAAAACAATGTCGCCGCACGCCACCCAACTTGATGACGTCTTCGTTTTGGTATCGATTGGCGCGATAACCTTGCAACAACTGGCGGCGATAGCAAACAAAACATTTTCAACAATGACGTCACAACGGAAATACGTCCGGTTCGATGAAGGAATATTGTATCAATTATTCCATCTACCTGATTATGTATGTGTACGGAATTGTGCGTCTATCAATAATGAAAATTGATAACTTGACTTCATTAATTACGACTTAATTAGCAAGTGAAGTATTTTATTTACCTGTGTATGTATGATTACGTGAGTGTGTGTGTGTACATAGCCATTTACTCGTACCTATTTTTAATAGGTCTCTACTTGTATAATTAGTAAGTAAGGGTACTCTAAATAAAATACACAGAACAGAAAAGTTGGACAAGAACTTCATAGAAACAAAGTTAAAATGTTGTTGCTTTTTTCGTTTAGTTTCATATTTTATTGAATCGTCTAATTCTAAATTATAACTAACTAGTATTCTTTTCTCAATGCCAGGGCTGTTAGCTACATCCTTGGGTTTGGCAAAAGGCAGACAAAATAATATTAAATTTTATTCTTTATTTTCAGGATTTATTTCCTTATCAGACGGATGTGACCTTGGTTTTCCAGCAGCCGTACCGCCGAAGTATTGAGCTGCTTTTAAGGTCTCGCTAAGTTGTTTTTAGCAAGTCTATAAAACTCATCATCTTCAGTTACAATCGGAAGTATAAATCTTTGTGGATGTTGAAGTTATTAATTTACCAAGAATCATTGGATTTTTAATGTGGTTCTCTGTAATTTTTGAACATTTTAAACAAGTCCCCAGAGTTGATTGAACATAAGTACTCGTAAAATCACAAAAAATCTCTAGTTTGTATTTTTAGATCCAGATGCAATCCCAATATTGATTTCAGTTTTACCTTATCAATGATACTAGGACTCTTAATTTATGTTTGTACACATTCGTCTGTTAAGTGTCCACTTTTGTTATGTTAGTTCTTCGCAAAGATTAAGGAAGGAAACATCTACGAGTATACGAGTATGTTAGTATTCATATGTATATATATATAAATACCAACTTCAAACAGCTTCCACTCTAATCATTATAATTAAATGCGATTTAATTGAAATATTTTTAATACTCAATGAACCCGTTAATCTTTTTCCATGTACTTATAATGTATTTTTAAAATTAAATGAAAAAAAAAATTCTTTTACGATTAATCTAAAAATGGGCGTTTTTTTTAGTTGCCTCTAGAGTGTGGTGCGGTTGGTAAGTGTTCTAGATTTTCCACGTGAGGTGAGTTTATTTGTTTGTTTGATGGTTTCTTGTTAACTGGAGAACTGGAGTAGTTGCTCGGCTCCGAAGTTGAAACGAGTTTAATGTCAATGTCAGCTAATGTTAGTGCAGGCAGCCAGCCGGGCAGGCAGGCAGGCAGGTGTCATGCAATGTGGCAATGTGTGGCAGTGGCATTCATTGGCAGCGGTTGCACTTGCACTGCTAAAAATACAACATTTTGTTGTTGTTGTTGTTTTTGTTGTTATTAGTGTTGTATTTTTTGTTGTTTTGCACTTTTCCGTACTAAACTGTGTGTGCGGCATTAATTTATGAGTTGTACTTTAACTCGGCTTTATTTTTTTATAGCTCGTTCTAGGTTTACTTCAGTGGGCTCCGCTGGTATTTAAGCTATTTGATGTGTTGTTTATGTTATGTATTTATATCCGTAACGTTAAAACCCATCGTAAAATTGTTTAAGCCAATTAAAAGATACACTTCTCAACTGTATATTTAAATGAAAGCAAAATGGCGAAATAAATCATCGTATCGATTATTGGCGTCATGTTCCAACAGTTTTGAATATGTATGATTCACCTTATCTCTGCTTAAATTTGCATTTGTGATTTGCTTAAAACTATTTTAACAATTTCTCAATAGTATAACTATGTTGTATATACAATTATCTTTTATATATCACAAACTTATTCCAGATAAAAATGCTCTCGTCGTTGTTGTTTATATGTGTAAACTTTTGGGAATTTTTTTGTTAAGTATTAAAGAAGTACTCCAATAAAAGTTAAGTCATATAGGAAAAATGTTGTTGTTATGTCAAGTTTTTAACATCGAGTGTTAATGCGTAAATTGTATATTATAAAGGATTTAAAAAACTTTATAGAAATATTGGCTGAAAATGGCTTATAAAGAGATTTGTCAAGCTAGACTGTTTATAATAAGGTGAAATTGTTGTTTTTTTTCTAATTAAGGAGTAAAAGTTAAAGTATGTAACGTATTTCGGACGGACTTCTAAACAGTTCTTTTTTTTATTTTCAGATAAAAATTGTATTTTCATATAAAAAATTAAAGAAGATATAATATTATAATGTATTATTATTATTTAAAAAACAATTAACGATTTCCTTGGCATTATAAGATTTTTTTCTCTAGGCTTTTGTAATTGACACCTCAATGGAATTCTTACTCACTCATTACTGCAATCCACAATAATTCAGTAAAGTTTGCTCAAACATTCGACAGTAAAACCTCGATAGACTGGACACTAACAAACTTCAAATATTCACCAGATGAAGAAAAGTAAATCTTTAAGAGTATTGTGTCATTATTTTGTGCTCCATAGACACTGTCGGACTTTTCCATTTCGCATTCTTTTGTATTTCCTCCAGCACGTCGTCGTCCCTAGTCAACACTCGTTCGCGTGCGTTATCCTTGAAAATGAAAAAACGAGCGCACAGCAGCGACGTTTGGGGATGCCTGCCCGCCGTTTGTATTGATTTCAATGCGTCCGTATGTAGATACACGTACGCATTTATTTGTTAGATAATTATTTCGATGGCAAATGTTGTCATACGAAAGTGGGCCGGTTTGCGCAGGTGCCTAACTCCAAATTACGTTATCAGTGAAATCAAATCGATCACATACCTCAAACTTTTGTGGTTCGGCTAAACAAAGACGTCACTTCACTTTCCATCACATCACGTTCGCATTAAGTCTTTGACCTGCCAAAACAATAAACAACAACATAAACCACCAACGAGCAAACCAACCAACCAACCAACCGCCACGGTTGCCTGCTAGACAGACAGACGAACGTACTCAGCCCAATTACAACATCCATCCTCAGCAGCAGGAGCAAATCGATAATTTGGTATTTTTTGCCCGGAAAATGCGTGGAACAGTTGGGTGCTTATGTAATTGAATTGGATGTTTATGAATAATAAATTGACATACTATAGCATACAAGCAGATTGATAAACGATAAAGTACGTAATAACGCTTCTGTCAAACTACGTATTTAGTATGAGTGTATCGGGTGCCTCCCTTGCTCCACATAGCTTATGTAATTGACAAGTATAGATGCAAACTGAATTTGAATTCTTTGATTTAAAAAATTTGTTATTACTTGAATAAAATAATTATTGGAATTAAAAAGTTTTTTTAAAGTTAAGTGATTATTTTTGCTTATAATGTTAGTTAAAGAAGCTGAACTATTCAGGTCTTTGAAGCAATGACGTGCAATTAAGGATCTAAATACAATATTTGGTATTTGAGTCCATTAAATTTGGGATAAGTTTTTGGGATGGTAAACACTGTGGATAGTTGTTGGTATTTGTAAAACTAGAGTTTAACACAAATCGTACCAATTGTTATTGTAAAGATGGGCTGGAAACTATTTATCTATAGAAGATTATAAGTATAATATTCGATGGAAAAAAATCATCATAAAAAAAAAGATTTGATGCAATATTATTTAAGACCGTTACATAGCAAAATAAAGTTAGATTTGTAGAGGATGCGTGGAAACGAATGTTTGTGTATTTATTTACTAAGTCGCAATGTGATGCAGTTGTGTTAAAAATGTGGATGCTCCGCACATAGGAATGTAAAAATCCTCGACTACACTATTAATATATATTTTAATTACACCCTACACCACGCGCAAGTACGCACCAAAGGGTATATTGATTTTGTTCTTCCATTTGTAATGCCCATAAGATGGCGTGATAAAATTAAGCTCACAATGATTAATTAAATAATCTAGATTTGTGTTTGTAGGGCAACGACGATTCCCAGTAGATCTTTCAGGTGGCAGTGATTCTTTAGCCCTTTATTAAATAATAAGGGGGAGTGGTAAGTATGACAATATACACGTATAAATGATGACAGTCGTAGTTTAAGAGATATCTAATATGTGAGGTGTTCTTTTCCAAGCGCATTTTTGTGCTTCTGCATTGTGGCCGGAGGTAATTCGCTTACCAGTTTTATTATTTGGGCATATTTCTAAATTATTTCATTTGTCGAAAAAGGAAATTAACATAGTTTAGATTTTATTTTTGTTTAAGGAAAAACATTAAACGAAATTTTGTTCCAAGGACACCTTTTCTACAGTTGGATCAACATTTGATCGGCTATTGTCGAAATAGAACAACTAGTCCATGTATAATCATCATAATTTGCAACAAAAAAACAAAAACAATTTCTGATAGCATTGTTAAGCGTTAAAAGTTTCCTTTCAGTGTGATATGAAGCAAGAAACTTTATTTTCCCAAGCCTTTTTAAGCCCAAAAATAAAAACTTAAAAATAATAACAAATAAAATCGCGTTGCCCAAAATAACAGCCAGTACTTCGCTTTCATTGTTGTTATTGTTGCTTTTGTTGCATTTGTTGTTGTTATTGTAGCTGCTTGCCTCAGCGTTGATATTAATAGTAATAACTAAAAATAATGGCAATAATTCGCAACAATTCACCTGCAGGCAAAACATGTTTGGTGCTGCGTTTTAAGTGAAAATAGCAACAACAACTACAACAATGAAAAATCAAAACCTCCACAACGATGTTAGTTGTTGTACGAAAAAGCCAACAAAAAAATACTCATACCGTGTTTCTAGGCGAGAATAGCGCTGTGCGATTATAATTTTTGTATTTTTATTTTTAACTGGAAAACTATTTCCATGTCAAAAATTGAATAAAACGAAAAAAAAAACGGCGGAATGTGGTCGAAACATGGCAACATCAAGTCGAGAAGCTACATACCCAAAAAAAGTTACACACTTAGAGAACGATTACGAAGAAGTTGTCAAAAAGCTTATTTATTATTTCATATTATTTTATTTGTTTGACTATAACTAGGTTGGCGGAGCAAAACTCTCAAAATGCCAGGATATCCCTCAGAATTATAGATTTAAATCTATGTACATATGTTTTCACTTTTGCACAATACGAGTACCAAATTTAAGATTATAGCACGCGGACTCGCGAGTCCCGTTATTCTAATTCTGTTACTTCCACTAACCTTAAAAGGTCTGTGAAAGACACAATCGAAACAACTTCAAAGGCCGACTGCACGCCACCGATCACAAAACACGAATGCATATTATTTTAAAAACGGTAAAAGATTTTATTTTATTATTATTTTTTTTTGAAATGTCTCTATCGTGACTGTTTGATAAAATTGTTCTCATAAATAAATTTCGAAAAGTTAACCCAAACTACGAAATGTTCAAATTACGCAAAACCCAGTAATTTCGAAATTGATCTGTTTTATTATTTACTATTTACCAAATATAAAAAGGAAAGAATCCGAGTCATATTCTTACAACTGTATTTAATAATTTTCTAGCACTTACCACATTTCCACATATTCAACTATTGTTTTATGAAGATCAATATCCCAATGAAAATGACCTGCAGTAAGCAAAATCATTCAATAAATAATTTAAATCTCAATATCACTCACAGCAAAATAAGCGAAACAGTCGAATATTTTTACTTGGTTTCACAAATTATGGGCGTGGAAAATTTTGTTTAGTCAAAACCAATCCTTGGCGTGAACACAGTAACTCTCCAATTTGGATGAATGGTTTAGAAGTACATTAGGTACAAAGAAAGAAAGAAATATAAAGATAACTAGTTAGAAGAAAAAAACAAAAAAGTACCAGAAGCCGGATTTATCTTAAATATAGAGAACCAATATCAGCCGATATTATTCTTCTTAACTTAAGACAAATGTTATAAATAATTTACTTATTAGTAACTAAAATTGACTTCGTTTTTTTCTATCTTGAAAGGTTCCGTTAAATTCTACTAGATTTTATATAGTAATAAAAGAAAACAAATATCGGTTTTTATTCGGTATCGATATCGTCTTCGGTAATCGTCATTATCCTTTCGAAAATTTAACATGTGTAACAAAATTATTATCGTCCAGTCTTTACTACAGTTACGAAATATCACCTCCATAAAATGGAACTATCCCAGACTGTGCCTAGAAGAAGACGACACATATCTTCTGCGAATGTCCGGCTTGGACCAGACTTCGTCTTAAATTAAACCAGATTATATCCATCTCATGGAAGGTAGAAGAGATTCTAGTGTCATGATTGGACTTTGAGTACAAAAGAAATTCTAATAAGGAATAAACTTTCGATTCTAGACGGAAGTCATACGCACTTAACCTATTGAACGCCACGAAGTTGATTATTATGAAGAGAAGCTGTAGGATCACCGCGACCTAAAATATCTTTTGTGCAGCCTTATTACCATACCAACACACTTCGAAATGAGTATTTTATGAAGTTAAGCTTAAGATTTCTCATATTTTCTGCTGGTGTAAAATTTTCCGAGTGTGTTTAAAAAATAAGATGTTCCAGCTTTGACAATAGTTAAAGTTAAAGTTAATATAATATTTAATACACATTGAAAGACGTATTTATTTTTATATATTCATTGGGATAATGTTTGAGATTTTCAACGTTCCTACATACAAAGTATAAGCCAGCGTCCAATGACTACGAGTACGACTCGCACTCTTGCCTACTTCGTTAATTACCTCAGAAGAAGAAGCAATAAATCGCCTCTTAAATCTTGGCTTCATTTTGAAGCTAATAATCTCTTATGCTATGCCACGGCTTGACTATCAAAATTGCAAGTATTCACAAAAAAAAGAAAATGAAGAAAAAAAATAGTATATAAATCCCAGTTTCAAACTCACGAATTGCAATTCCGATTCGGCCGAAGCGGCGGTTCATTCAATGCGGTTTCTACATGCACTAACAACAACAACAACAATAACAACAGCTTAGAATATCATCGCAATAGGCAGGCAGGCAGCCAGGCAACAAGGAGTGCCTCGTCGTCGTTTTGGCTTGGTTGGCATGTCATGGCAGCACAGCGCGCTAAGCCTCCGATTTGTAAGATGCCAAAGCCACAAACCAAACCGATCCAAACAGTCCAAATAGAATTGAACTCACAAAGCAAAGCACGCCAGCTTAAGCCGGCATCAAGCTTTGTTTTTGCATCTTAAACCGACGACGACGACGCCACCACCACCACCGACGCCGCTGCTGTAGGGGCCATGCGCAGGTCAACCTCGATACGACAAACACACATACACACATACATACACACATACACACTCGACACACCGAAATAACCCAAGCAACCGACCGACCGACCAAAATACCGACCCAGCAAGCGTCCAAACGAGCGAGCATTACACGACACCAGTTCGTTCGCACTATGCCTCACGACGATCCCGCCGCCTCACTTCTTTGTCCACCACGCCTCCCATTTGCGTTCAGTCGTCCATTAAAATCACAAATCGTAATACACTCGCATCGGCACAGTACTCTAATAATAAAAGAATCCAACAAAAGTCAGTCAGTATTAATATATATTGTATTTAAATATATAACAATCATATTTCTTTCTATCTTTGTACCATAAGCGCGTCTAGGCCACTCATCAAATTGGAATGTATTTTTGGGGGGTTGCTGTGCTCAGTCCTGGGAGTGAGCCACGTCCACTGAACATGACCACAATTTGTCAAATTGATTAAAATTTCGCTGTTAATAACTTTACAAAAAATAGACGTGGTTGAAATAAAACGGGAGTAAAGGAAAGTTCTGCTAATATTATATAGTATATTTATTCTCAAATGTTTAAGCGATTAACAATAAAATAACATTTCTTCATTTTGCCTAAACTTTATTTAACCATAACAAACTTCAATTTGTAATTTTTTTTAACCAGATTTTCTGTTTAGCGGACGACTGTGCATTATGTTGCGTCGCACTTCGCACACCTCACGACGCGACAATGCATCGAAATGCATTATGGGAAAATCCGAAAACGAAAGGAAGAGCCACACTCGCAGAGCGAACGAATGAACGATCGAGCGCATGAGCTTACGCTAAATACAGTTAGAAATCATCGTGGCTTGAACCTGACTTAAAACTAAAAACAAAAACAACATCAACTACGTTGAAACGAGACGAGACGAGACCGAGACACCCAGAAAAAACGAAACCAAAGACGAAGCTTAATTCGTCGCACACGAAGTCGTTGCCTCACCTTACTCGAATTCTACTCTCACTCTCTTCGTTGGCTTTGGGTTATAGGCGCGGCGCGCTGGCGCGCTGGCGCGCTGGCGCGGTTGCGATTTGTCTTGTTTGCCGTTGAAGAATTCATGCATTGGAGTACATCGTGCTTGTTGGTTGTTTTTATGTTGTTGTTTTCTTGTTTTTTATTTTTATTTTTACTTGAAATCAATAACATGCGCGAAATGAGCGCGCGAAGAAATGAAAAATAGCTTTACACCAAAAACAACTTCGTACAAATTCGACCGGTTTTGTTTTTGTTGCGATACTTTTGGGATAATTAATATTCGTAATGTAGGCAAATTGTAGGTTCTTTGGAAATTAGGTACTTACCGTGCCGCTACATAACTTTGTCTAATTCTGTGAAACGAGCTAAGTTTGTATATTTGTATCCAGTATCTCAAGATGGGCTCCAACGATTTTGAAATTTTCCAGTTTGATGATAATTGACAAGAAAAAAATATTTCAAAATGTTACATTTTTGAAAAAAAAAAAAAAAAAAAACAGTTAAAGGACGTAATCGAGGTTTTATATGGGCATGGTCAAAAATATGAGGTCGGATTTAAACACGGTTTTTTGCTTACCTATAAGTCCATCAAGATTTTTGTAAACATATTTTTGTGGGCGTAAAAATTTTATTAAACGAACAAGATTTAGTTTTATCTTGAAAATAGCTCAAACGATTTTGATGAAACTTGCAAGCTTGCCGTTATTTGGTACGACAATAAAATTGCGGAAACTGTGACCTCCGGGAAAACTTGCAAAGATAATAAAACAGGAGCATGATCTACTACTATTTCAAATCATAACATATTAACGGTTAGTCAGATTTTGATTCGGCTTTAAACATTTGTTTGATTGATCATCCACTGGAACTAAAGCTTTACCAATTCTATAAGTTCTCGTTGGGATTTCTTAAGAGCGTCCTATAAAATTTTTGTATGCAAATCTGTTCTTTTGGCTCAACAAAAACTATGTGCTCCTCAAAAACACTTTTAGTGGGATTTCTCCAGAGCCAATATGTGTCCTCTAGAACTTGTTTAGGTAAATCTGTACTGTTATAACCAAATAATAACGAAACCACGTGCTCTTGAAAAAATACTTCCAATAGAACCTAAGCATGTTCTCCAGAACTTGTAAATGCAAATCGGTTCTTTTGGCACTAAATAATAACAAAACCCATGTGCTCTTCAGAAATAAATTCCATTGGGGTTTATGAAGATTAATGCGTGTTCTTTAAAGTTTTTTTGTATATAAACTGGTTCTAAGGGCACAAAGGTACAACTAATGTGCTCTTCAGTTATTTCAATTTCTCCAGAAATAATGTAAATCCTTCATATTTTTTTTTTAATTACATTTAAAATACAATTTAACTGTAGCATGAATAAATAATCTGCCGAGCAAGCTCGTTTCATTGCGAAGATAGAATTAAACAATCATATCCAACTACAAAGTCTTTCAATTCGAATTTGCTCACTAAAACTAAAATTACATTTTTCGAATTACAAATCCTGACACAGGTAAACATTTACGGTATATATCCGTCGCGGCGTCTTGAAGTAATGAGTGTGCGGCACCTCATGTTTTAAAAGAAGAGAAGAAAAATAACGACACACAGAAGCAGGTTCCAAAATGCGCCTGCATCGCCTCTGCCTCTGCTGCTGCCGCCGCCGTCAACGTCGTGTAAACCAAAAATATACACCAAACTAAAACACTTCTGCGATTGTGACTGAAGCTGGTGCGGTGTTGAGCGCGCGCAATTGACAGGTACAGGTACCACCAATAGATACACTTACTGAAAGTTCCCACACCCCCACCACAGCCACAACAGCAACAATAACATCGAGTACAGCTTAAATAAGCTCTAAATTCATTAGAGAGGCAAGCATTAAAAAAAGAAACAACAGAGCGACTGACAGGAACGAACAGCAACAACAAAACCTCAATCACTCTCACTCTCTAACGAGTCGCAGCACTTCGTGTTTATTATTGTTATTTAAGTTTTTTTGGTAGTCGTTGATTTTTTGTTTTTATTGGTTTTTGTAGATACGAGTATACTGAACGAACATGGCAAAGCTTTTTTATGACGCAAATTATTTCCGTTTTTTGCATTCGGCAAACGAACGAGCGAGCTACAATTCGCATATTCACAGATGTTTGTTGTTATGGTATTCGTACACTGACTAGGTTGTGGCGGGCCGAAGCGGGATTTAACAACTGACAGACTCGTAGTAAGAGTAACATCAGGGGGATAGGGGCGTCGTTATTAAATTAATTAAGTCAATAAAATAGATTACAAAAAATGCATTCAAAAACTTTTCTATAACTTCAAGGATTTTAAGGCTGAATGGGCGAACATTACGAGTTATAATCTTGCTAAAGTGAGTTTGGTTTTTTATTTGACACATCCACAAGTAGGCATGTTACAAACTTTAAGTTCATTTGATGATTTTCGATTACCCGTCTAAGCGATTTCAGACATAGTTTAAAAGATATCGACTTGAAATTTAGTATACCGAGTTTTTATTCCCTAAGCGGAACCTAAGTTCCTTGATGAGCTAGTCGAAGTCATTAAAACAAACATTAACTGAAGAATATAAGCGACCCCACTGAAATAAAGTTAAAACAATTGATACGTTACTGTGCGCTCGTGTTTAGAATTGGAACACTGCACTCGGCGCAAGCGCTCAACGAGGACGTCATCGATTTTTGTGTTTTCAGTTCGTTGTTTGCGGTCGTGCCAACGCTACTGCCGCTGCTGCTGTCGTTAATGATGATGGTAAGGGAATGACGTAATAATTTTGCGGCGCGCGCGAGACTGCACACGAGGAGCACACGACAGACAGACGACGACGAAGGCGAGAGTAGGTCGTGTGCTTTTATTTTCGTAAGGCAACGGCATATTGTGTGCTTTTGTTGCTGCTGCTTCTTCGTTTCTCGACTTACTCACTAACAACGGCCAACGACGGCGATGTTGTTCGTATGTTTTGGCAGTTGTTGTTTTTGTGTGTTGGCTTTTGTTATTGTAGATTGTCGTATGTGTGTGTGTATTTTTGAGTACTGTACCCGCAGTTCAGCACTCGTCGTCGGTGTGAATCAAATCGATGCGCTGCTGCGCTGCGCGGCGCGGCGCTGTTTCTCACATCGAACGAGAAACAAACGAACGAACGAAGTCGTCATTATAGTTTTGGCAAAAGCCGCCGCCGCTTCGAATATAGTCGCGTGAAACCGTAAAGATAAGTTCAGTCGCGTCACAGACGCCGCATTGTTAACAACAAAAATCTTATATAGCGCCTAATGCGAAACCAACAACAAAATAATATAAAGCAAAATATAATAAAAAACGGAAGTAAATCAGAATATTAACAAAATAATAATTGCAAAATAATATCAACTTGCAAAGTTTAAACTTACACAACATAATATATCCAAATAAATATTAAATTGCATTCTTTGACGGAGCAAAGAACAAATATAAACAGTGAGCGAAAGCAAAGTATGGCAGTTAAAAGTTTGCTAAAATCACAAACACTTTTGTCAAATATTTGCAAAACGTATCCACGTTGGCGTATGATGAACATTTTCGCATGAACTTTTAAAAGTGCAGCAGTTCGGTCAGTGCAAATCTAAATAATTTGAAGTAAAATTAAATGTTTGATTTGATTTTCGCTTAAATTACATTTGCAAATAGCGATCGAACAGAAATTTTCAAATTTTGTTTGTGTGAAAGCGTGGTGTACAGCGTGGCGTATGCGGAACATTTGTTTAATATTGTTTAATTAATGACCGGCGCCGCTGGTAGAACTATAAAACAAATTTAATGATCAAGCGTAAATTTAATAATTTTAAACTGTTGACAAATTGAATAGAAATCCGTTGCTGTCCACGGAACCACAATTCATGTACCACAAATTCTACAAATGTGCTTCTTCTGTTCTGTGACTGTGAATGAGTGACTTTTGTAATTTCTACTAAACAATTAAATAGAAAAACTATAACAAACTTAAAAAAAGATAGAGTGTTGACAACTTAAAAATAAACTGGTGTAATTTTGGTGTGACATGGCGTATGCGTAACCTTAATTGTTAAATAAACGGCGTCGCGGTGTAAATTTAGTATTTCCATTTAATAAACAAACTTCATAACAATTTTTTGATTGAATTTAATCGTAGCGCAAATGTTCCTAGTTTCAGAGCAAATTGAAAAGTTGAAAATGTAAATCGTTATAGCAGGAAAAAGCAATTTGCAATCGAATTGGAAATTGGAATTTCAAATACATATTACAAACAATAAGAACATAACAACACAGCTGGCGTCCTGTGCGTACATTTTCTTGGGCTGCACCACATGGCGTATGAGCAACCTACAACTTGAAAATTTTTTCTCTGCGCTTTAAAGGAGAGAGAAAAAACCATTTAATAAATTGTTCACATTGCATTTGTGTACAGAAAAAGTGCGCCTACCGCCCAACACCAGCCGCCCACTGATTACGTCGTGTTTCGGCTGTTGCTAGTTACGTCACTGAAAGTACAAACAGCTGCATGCATGTATGTTTGCGTGACGCTACAAATACAGACATAAATGTGAACGCGAGTTCAAGTCTAAGGACATTAACGTGCGTGTAGTATACAAGAACACTCGCACGCTGGAACTACATATACAAACTTAATACAATAAAAATTCAAATAAATTTACATTTAAAAAGTGAAAAAGAAAATTTTAGTAAAAATTAAACACAAATATATCAAACAAAAAAAATTAAATTAAATAAAGTGAAAAGAAAATAGTGAAAAGCTGCTGAGAAACTGTTCAAGCCAAACTAAGTGAAACAACCAATCGAAATTGTCAGTCGACAGGTGTTAGCGTGCTAGTCGCCGTGCTGGAGGATCAAGCGCCCGCAACGCACCCGAGGGTCACAGCACCTTCCACAGGTGTTTATTAGGTGTTTCTTGCTTGTCTACATGTCTCAAATCATCTGTGAACTGTTTTCATATTTTAATTTTCCTTAATGTTTATGCATTTTTCTGTTGTACATGCAATTACATCGATCAAATTTACAAGAGTTTCTATGATACGATACACAAAAATACTTGCTAAATCATTCGAAATATGAAGTCCATTTGAAGAAAAACTTCCTAAATAATGCGCAATCGTCTTGCCTCGCTGATTGTGGTGAAGCAAGAACCGGCTGCGTCTGTTGGTCGTGTTGTAAGCGGTGGTGTTAGTGCGTCCGATTACGTCGTCGAACGTCCCTATGAGAATAACAATAATAGTAACAATAACAACAACAACTTTAACAACAATTGTATTGGCGGAATATCCGTTAAATCGGAAATTTGTCTTGGCTCGTTTAGTCATCAATCGGCGCAACACACACTTGGCGAAATCAATAACAACAATTGCCAGCGTCCGAATTTGAATAGCGTTCAACAACAGTCACACTCGCTCCAACACACGCCCCACGCGCCCTCCTACGGTGACATACGAAAATCGTCTGCGGCGCCTCTGATTTATCCCTGTCGCAATCTTTTTCCCGACGGATGCGATATTTCGCATGTGCCCTGCTCGAATTTCGGCCGTGGTAGCGGTCAACTTAATTACAACACCAACAATAATAATAATAATACAAATAATATTAATAATAACATTAATCAGCATATCAATCACAAGCCGCATTTTGATAGCTGTGCGCCACAACGCATTTTCAAGTGTGAACCCGCCTTCGATGTGCCCAGCCCTTTTGAGCATACAAGCGTCAACTGCTGGAGTGATTTGTCCCAGTTGAATGTTAAGCAGGATTCTTTTAGCAAGAGTATGTATTGAAAATGAAGTCTTTAGGTGGAAGGCACTTTAGTGGTGGTGGTTAGTTATTATTCGTAAACTTTGGGTTGTTTTTTTTTAAATAATCTGTTACAGATTGGATTGATTCTGAATTAAATTCGCAACATTTATAAATTGATTTTAAAAAACTTCTAAAGTCTCTCAATAAAAAATTTAAATAACATTTAACATTTATTTACGAAATTTACAAAATTTAGTTAGTTAAAACATGTTAACAAAAATTGGCCAAAAAACACGTTGCGTATGAGTGACATTGAATTTAATAAATGTTGCTCATACACGCTGTAAATTCTTGCGTAAGCAAATTTTGGTCAATTTGTACATAAATATTAAATAAAGGCGCGTATTTAACGCGCTAAAATATGGCAAACAAAGTCTTAAACATTTCAAAGAGGCCAGAAACAGAGAAGAAAAAAAAACAACAGCCCAGTGCACTATGACGGCATAAATTTTCATCAAAACAAACACGGCGTCGTGCAACAAAACACACACACACACACAGGCACACACATTTTCATACAAATTTACCGTATTAAACACATGTTAAACAACGTCGTCAACGCGCAAAACCTTTGACGTAAAATGATTTATACGCCTTAAAAACCAAACACATACACACACACACAATCGCAAGTCTGTTTACAAACAAAAATGCATCGTTCATTTTTTTATATTTAATATTGTTTTTTCCATTTTCCATTTGTTGCGATACAATAAATTTTAGCTTTGAATATGCAGGAAAAAAATTATGATAAAAATATTTACAACAGTAGCAGAATTTTTTTTTCATTGCGATTTTCAGACAGTGGCGCCTTGAAAGTAAGGATGTTATAGTCAAATTATACCCATTATTAAGTGGTTTTTACTATTAATGGAATTGTTTAAGAAAATAGTTTATGGCACTCTTTAAGCAACAGTCGAAAAACAAATTTACCGAAAATTGAATTGAAAATTTAAAAATTGTATTCAAGTTTTGTATTTATTTGACAGTTTTTAGTTCATTTTTTTAATTAAAAGAATTTTAAATTCTTCATCAATCAAAATACAAATTTAAAATTAAAACTATCCTTCAATTTATTTTAACAGTTTCAATTTAAATCTTGGAGCAAACTTATTATAACATGCTAAAATTATAAAAATTATCTGACAAGATAAATAAAGTTTTTGCTTCAGATTTCAAAACTGCGGCTCTGCCTCTCCTTTAAAGCATTTACCATTATCTTCAATTAATTTCGTATCGCGTACAAAATATCTCAAAGGCGCACAAGTTTATCTCATTATGTTCATCTTTCATCATCAACATTCATACTCATATCGGCACACCAATATCGACAACGATATCATTATCAGCGGCGGCTGCTTTTCTGAACTTGAACGTAAATAACGCCATCGAAACGATGACGCCAGCGATGGACGACACGCTTCGCACATCGTCTTAGCTGTGCAGCAGATATTCACATCATATTCTTCCCTCTCTGCACCATCGAAATGTGCATCATATGACGAAATAGCGCAAAGATAAATCACACTTATAGCGACACACACACACACACAGGCACATATAAACAAACAAACACACACACACACACAAATACAGATTTATTGCCCAATCCACAAATTGCAGTGCGCTGGGCGCCGTTTGTTGCGGATTGAGTGCGCCCAGCGGGTGAAAAGGCGGCGAGAAGCCTGCATCACCTGCGTCAATAGACGTGCACGCGGACGCGAAATGTGCTGTCATAATTGTATTTTTTTTGTTCGTGTCTGTCGCTGCACAAATTAGCTTTCGTTCGAATTTCTTTTGAATTTCGCTTGAAATTCGCTTAAAATTTTGGTTGCACATTTTGAATAATTTTCTTATTTTCTGTTTTTTTTGTTTCTGTTCGCTGAAACGCTAAACAAAAAATTGGAAATTGCATGAACTATTTTTCTTGGTTGGTGACCAAACCGAACCAAACCAAACCAAACCGAACTGAACCGCGTGCTCAGGTCTGCTCTGGTCCTATTTGCGGTAATTAGATGCAATCACGAGTTTATTGTCGCTATGTATTAAAATCGAAAATCTGTAAAGTGTTTTATGACATCTTTGCTGATGCTGTTGTTGTTGTTGTTATTATTTTCGCCACCGTCGTCGTCGTCGTTGTTGTTGTTGTTGTTGTACATGTATCGCAATTATATGAGTAAGAATCTTTTAAAGATCCCGAACGACTTTTGTTCGTAATTAGGCAAAGATTACAGGTGAACAAAATCCAAGAAAATGCCAAAAAATATTTAAATTTATCTTTCTAAATAATAAATGAATCTTTAGAACAATTTTCGTTAAATAATTCAACCGAATTTAACCAACAAAAAAATAAAACTCAATCATCACGATGACAATCTGCGAATGAGTCTAAAACGTAAATAAATAATAATATTTTTTAATATTGCAAACAATTTGAAATAATTAAAATTTGTTGAGGTTTTCTGCTAAAGCAATATTCGGCTCAAATTTGGATAATACCAGCTTTCTAAATTATTGTAATTTGTAATTGCAGCCCATCGAACATACGTTCTAGATACACCTGGCTAAAACTGAAAAATGGCTTAGCTGATGTTCTTAGTATTTATTTCTCATCCAGATCGGGGTGTTTTTACAAAGAATATTTTGACAGAGTCCAGTTTAAGATGCAGTCCCTTCTTTGTAATGTTATGTCAAAATTTAAGTACAGTACTTTCTGGATATAAGAGCCGAACAAATTGCTCAAACTTCAAATAAAAAAAAAAAAATTCATATACAAAAAAAAAACCATCAAAATGCTGGCAACTTCTTTTTTTAATGTGTGGATTTTTGTATGAATTTTTCTAAAAGGTTTAAACATTTTCAACTTAATAAGTGGGAAATACATTAATCGGGAATTTTACTGTATATTGCTTAAGGAAAATTTTCGTGACCAAAAATATTTGTTCAGTGGTAAGAAAGATTACAATCGTATAAAATATTGATGCTTGAGATATTTAATTTTAATTTACAACCTCTCCTGATTAATCTAACATGCTTCCACTCAACATGTTTCAAACTCTTAATTTTAAATGCAAGGTTTTCAATCTTAAACAAAGATATTTGTTATATTTTCCATTTTTTTAACAGAAGATGTATGTATGTATGTATGTATGTATGTATGTATGTATGTATGTTTGTTTATTTTATATAATAAATGTTCGGGAATCACCCAAACTTCCATAAACTAAGTTTATAGTTAAACATGAACAACATTTATGAGAGTGGGTGCACGATTAGGAACGATTTAGCCAAATGGTTTCTGTGTTTCAAAAAGAGAATAAACAAAGTTTAACCACACATTTTTTGAGTAGATTTTAGTGCACAATCAACAAACAAAAAGAAAATAAATTTAATCACAATACATCTTCCCCGAATAGTTACAACCAGAATCGTTAAGCAAACATTATTGTTACGTTAAATAAAGCAAACAACAAAAAAAATTAATAAAAAAAAGGTGTTCGCACCTCATACAAACAAGAGAAACAAGTGTGTCCAATTTCGATGATTTTGCGTCGAAAAGCGCCGCCACTCAACTCGGTTGACCCAAAGAAACAAACATTCAAACATTCGATATGAAACATGATAAATGATGCAAATTTCTTCATTCACCGTGTATTTTGTTTGTTTTATTTTTAGCATAGCATAGTCTAGTCTAGTCTAGTATTGTATTTATTCGTACGCAGAAACGCGACGATAGTGTTGAGCTCTTCGAATTGATCACAAATCAAAAATGTTGGTAATTTGCGATGCCATACGCTGCTGCCGATTGTTTGGGTACCGGTATGGGTATCGGTATGGGATGGATCGTTGGATCGTTGGATGCTTAATTATTTCGATGATTAATGCGAGTTTTATAAGAGTGTCGCTTATTTTTTGTATTTTTGATGAACCACTGACGATGCGGTAGATCCGCACTCTGCGTACCCTTCGATGAATCCACATACATGCATACGTATGTACGTTTGTATGACACAAATTGATATGTTTTGAGATACAGATGCAGATAATGCGGCGCGAGATGCTAAAGATATTATACAATTTGTAAAACAAGCCTCGAAATTGAATTGCATAATTTTTAGCAAAGTTTTTAGTTTTCAGTTTTCAGTTTATTTTTTCTTTTTCTTCTTTTTACATGTTTGCTACTTTGCATTTTTGATCGGGGCTACACCTTTGATTTATCTAATCCAATGCTTTGTAGGAAGAGATACCTTATTTTATGTTATGCAGCTCCTCTACGCATTTTGTAGATACTCCGCACGCGTGGATACCAGTTTTGGCTTTGGCCATTCTTAAACGAAAATATCGTCTTTGCTGTTTGTTGTTGTTGTTGTTGTTTGTATTCGCAACTTTTAGCTTGCATTGTTTCGTTGGGCACAAAATAAATGTTGACATGGGTCAGTTGCCAGTTTACACGCTTGCACCTCGAGCACATTTGTGCGCCCGAAACAAAGCATACCTGGCGTACTGCTCTGCTCTGCTCAGCTTCGCGCAATTTCGGAGCCTCTTCTCGATGCTGCCAAAACAATTCAAATAATTTTGGTTTATTTTCGACATAAACCATTTAAATTTAAAATCGAACAAAACAAAAAAGAAAAATTTAAGATATTACCACACTCGGCACCGCGCAGACAGAGTGACTGTATATCGCTGAGAGGTGGAGTAGTACGAGTATTTGAAAATTAATTAGCACAGTGACGGTTCTCGACTGTCTCAAAACAAAATATAATAAAATATTTAATTTGAGATCACTTAAAGAATTTTTAACTCTAGAATCAGGCAAGATATAAACCAATTTGTATTTATTTTCTTTGTCTTTGAGTAAAACTTCTTTTCTCAAACTGAATATGAAAAAAATTTCATAGTATAAAGAGTAAAATCCAAATTAAGCTGAAGTCGAGTTATACCCTTTTGTATTGTTAACCGCACCTGTTCGCTAACAAGTCTATTATTAAAGCACACTCCGGCGCAACGCTTATCTGGTTGTCTGCCAACTCCTCTTTGCGCGACGCTACTAGCTCATCAAGCATTAACGGCGACATAGACGGACGGACGAACGGACGGACGGACTACTACGACGTCGACGACGACGACGAAGGCAACGATGTCGTTGTTCTTGCAATTATTTTTGCGCAATCGATTCCGCATTTTAGAGATTTTGTTTTGATTTCGATTTCAATTAAAGTTGTTTTTTGTTTTTGTTTTTGTTTTGGCCAAATTTGTGTCCAACGGATTCATCTGCATCGCGGCAAGTTCGAATGCGGTAATTACGGATGGAGGGGCGGCAATTTATGTTTGGCTGGCGGCTGATGCTCGCAGCGCATTGGCATGCGAACACGTCGAGCATGAGCTTTGATTTGCGTTGGAGCGCTGGCGGAGATGGAGCCATGCAGGCAAGCGGGCAGACGGGCTGGCAGATAGGAAGAATGTGGATGAGGCGTTAGTGTCGGTCAATTTGGCGGCTGATCAGCTAAAGTTAGATCCATCGCTACCTCGCTCAACGTTGCGGCGTTTGTCGTGGCGCACATTAAACTTGCGAATAAATGCAAAAGCAAACAATTGCGATTTATTGATTTTTGCATTCGATATTGGCGTCAGTTTTGACTTCGAACATAAACGCGAAATATTTTGCGCCATTGTTTTGAAGTTGTTACAGAGTGTTTAACGGCGGACAAAGCAAACAATAAATAAACACAGTTCCAAAATAAATAAAATGCAAAACTTAAAATACCGAACCTGAGGCATTGCTGGACACTTTTTGGTATACAAATATTTAATAATACTAAATGCTCCTTTTCCATTAAGAAAATTTTATGTGTAGCCAATTTAATACAACACGCCAAAATCATTTAAATGTAATTGACCAACGTGATTTGTGATGCAAGGTAATTGGCCTCAACTTATCAATTTCCAAATATTCAAACTTTGATGTGGGTTGTATTCCCAATTTACGATACGATGCATAAGTGTCCAAAGTCAAAAAGAACTCATCTCGGTGTTGTTTAAATTTTATTGTACCTAAAATCGCTTTCAACTTGATTAAAGGATATTCAAAGTAAGCAAAATTTTAAAAATTTGTCTGATTTTTTTGACATTAAAATTTACATTTAAAATTGTTAAAATAGAAATGCCAAAATGATTTGGGAAACGTTGGCAGGTGCCCGCTATTAAAAATTCAAACTTATCATAACAGAGCATTAACGCACTCAGATGTTTTATACGCACACCGACACACCGACACAGAGAGACAGAGAGAGAGAGAGAGAGAGAAATATCCTGCGAAAGGACGAAGGACACTTGTACGCAATTTTTGCTTCTGCGCTTATAGAACACACACATATATACAATATATACACATACTCGCACACTTGGCAGGATACTCACCAGTCTAGCCGCGTCCGAGTTCGTGTCTCTCGTTTACACTCGATTTCCACTTTTCACTTTGACGTCATAGTTTTATTTCGGTAAACAGCAACAGCAGAGAAACAGATGTACGGACGAACGGACGGACGGACGTACACACTGGTAGCATCATGGAGGGCGTTTTATCGATTCATTTTTTGCCTTTCTTTTTGTCGTTTTTTTTTTTGGTGTTTCTTTTCCCAGACCATGTGCGTTGCTTACGAAGGCGTGGGGCGTTTGAGTTAACCAAAGCCAAGGACGTCATTGTTTCGCTCGTTCACTCGTTCGCTGCTTCGATTTCAGTTGTTATCCTCCGGGTAATGTGTGCGAGTGTGTGTTTATGTGTATACGAATATGTATGTGTGCGTGTTTGTGTGCTGGTTAAACTAACGCACTTAAACATCTGATTGTGGAATATATAAATAAATAATTTATAAATCGATGGCACGCATCCACCTATTTACTTTTTCCACAAAGCGTTTTCGTCGCTGTGTTTATTTATTTATTTATTTTATTAATTACTGATTGCACGTTCGGGTGGGCAGACGTCAAGAATCCGACCAACTATTAATTTCGTAAAAATAGAAGAAAAAACAACAAGAGAAGGAAAACATTTTTATGAAAATACAATTTACTAAATTACTAAACTACATACATACATACATACATACATACATACATGCAAAAGTAATAACCGCTAAATTAAAATTGAAATGTAAAATAAAAATTTCACTTTCAGAAAATTGGGATATTTTTGTTGTTGTTGTTTTATAAGTTTAAATTCGTTTGTTAAAGTGAATTTAATTTGAAACAATTTACTAAAATTATTATAGACAATTATAAAATCTATAAATCGAAAATTCACTTCCATCGGTATCTATATACAATATAAATTTCTTTTCTTTAAAATCTTGATTGACATATATTTAAGTACGGTTATATAAATATTAACATTTGCCGTTTTAAAAACAAATATTATCACTGAAAAACTAAGAAAGTTATACACCAATTTTAAATAGTATAGTACCGTATAGCGCATAGTACCCACATTAAAAGCTGTACAAATGCTTAAGTACAGTCTAGTCGCGCCCACTTTTTCTAGACTTATATGTGGATGCAGCTACATACCAAGTTTCAATGCCGCAGCATTCAACCTTTCCTGTAATCAAGTTATACTCGTATGAATGTTACTAAAGTGGTCGCAGCTCTTGTCCTATCCAGGTAACTAAACTATTTAAAGTGAGTGAGGCAGATGTGATTACCAAGAAGCTCAAGAGCAATTGTTATAATCGTAGTACATCGACAGTGTCCATAACAACTCAGACACCAAAGTTTAGTTTCTAATAGCGAAATAGTTGAATTTCCCACTTAATTTAACTTATTTTGGGCTGAATGGGGCTAATTGGGAGATTTCATCAAGGGAGATTTTTTGTTCCTAGACAAATAGACAAAATAAAATATTGCTCGTTTAATAAAATGTTTGACCACGCCCACTGAGGCACACAAAAAATTGTGTATTTATACTGATGGACTTTGGGCCTAATTTATTTAAAAAAAATAGATTTTGACCATGCCTACTTAAAACCCAGATTTCGCCCACCTTTAAATATTTGTATATAAATTATTTAAACAATCGTTTACAAAGATAAAAAAGTTATTTTTGTTTGTTTGTTGTTTGCCATATCCAAGGATATCCAAAGAGACGGCATCTATTAGAACATTATAATGAGCATATCCGGTGCACCAGTCAGACACGCGTAAGCAATCGCAGGAGTGAGTAACTACTCACTTGCGAGCATTTTAGATTTGTATGTACTCGTATGCAGCTCATCGAATGACTAAGTGCAAAAGTATCAGGAAATCTAAAATGCACGAAGGAATTTCTTGAAAGCAACCAAAATAATCAAATACAAAAATGTAAGAGAACAAAAACGAAAGAGATGTGGAAACACACAAAAAAACAGAAAAGAAAATCTAGTAAGAGAATTATCGTCGGCTTTGCTGAAGCTGAAATACCCTTCGCCTTTTCAGGGACACCAAAAAATGTGCTGCTTTTAGCACATAAGTCCCACATGTCTCTATTATTTATAAGTGAGTGTTTTTCTAATAAGCTCACGTCCAAAAATGGGCGTGATACTATTAAAATGATATATGACAAATTTTACAGGTTTTCTGCATTATAACTATTTTTAATACTTTTGTTTCTACAGAAAAGGGGGGGGGATCAATGGGAGGGGGGAGTAGTTTTTGTCCGTATCCTCTTCTTGAAGTAAAGGTGCTTATATCTCGATATCTCATGAACTACTGCTGTCATCTTCGAATTCTAAATCAATTTAAAATTCGAGTTTGACCATCTATATATCTATATTGTCATACCTACCACGCCCCTATATGGGCGTAACATATGGAAGAACAAACTCAATATGCCCTTCGGTTAAAGCTATCGCTTGCGAAGGGTATAAAAAACTAATTGGAAAAAAGTCGAGCAGACGAAAATAAATCGAAAAAGCTTTTCTGCCACAGCAGACGAATAAGAAAGAAAACAAAACGAAAAGAAAAAAAAATAAAGAACTTGGGGAAGAAAAGAAAGAGGGTGTGTTAAGAGCATTTTCAGTGGAGAGCGCGGCCAGGAAGGCACGAGGTGTGATTTCGAGTGAAATCATCATCGTTGGGGAAACGTGCGCAAAGCCCACACAGATTTGTAGGTATGTATGTATGTCTCAAAACACAAAAACATGCAAACACACGCACACACATATACTTGTGTAAAGCAACGACCTTGAGAAACGACGCAGTGAATTTGGGTGGCAAAGCGGCGGACGTAAGGGCAGCGGCCGCCATACACATACCCATTTCAATGCATACACACACTCTCACACATATTGTGTAACACATAAATAGTGCATGAGTGTGTAATCGCTTGCTGCCAACCCCGACCTACAGCGAAATCGAAAATTTTTGTTATGACGTCACACATATATTGGGGCGTTTTTTTTTTGTTTCGTTTATGGGCGGCAGCAACTATTTTTGTGCTTTTCTCACTGCTGCTGCTGTTGCTTTGTGTATTTTTGCATGTATGCGTTAACATATATATACTATATAAGCATATGTATGTAAATGTTATTGTTTGTCTGCGTGTGTGTTGAACGGAAGTTGTCTTGCTGTGGTCGAGAGTAGGCGGGGTGATTATGTGGAAGGAAAACGCTTTTTATGTTGTCATCGATTTTTGTTTTTATGGTCTTTTTTGTTTTTGTTTATTTCGGTATATCGCACGTGATGTGTTGTTGCTGCTGCTGATGTCTGTATTTATTGATGTTGATAAGACATTTTCGCTTTTAAACGCTCTTAACATGGTTAATTTTTGAATACTGAAATACGATGAATTCTCACCGAAATCTCACCACCGAGCACTCAATTTCCCATTAAAGAAAAAATAAAAACATTTTTATCTGAATCAATATGGAATAGTAATATAATGCAACAATGGTCCAGAAGGACTGAGAGCTATGGCCCCATACCAGAACACATCAACTCTAAACTAATATGATAAAAAATTATTTATTAATTATTTATTATAATACATTTTCATTAATTCGTAACTTACTAAAATGAAATCCAAATATGTTTTAAAGCGTTGAAAACAACAAGGACAACAAGTCAATAGGTCCTAACGACTATTTTAAATGCACCGCATTAATAGAAATATTCGGTATAACAAAAATTGTCTAATAATATTCATTAAAATTATGAGCCACCCTAGATTGATTGTGATGTTCCTTATGGAACGCTTATGTTACAAAAGAACCATTTGAAGTTATAAATTCCTAATCCGAATACCGAGTAAAGAAAATAATTTGTCTGAAGTCTTGGTCCAACTCTTCGAATGAGACATGTCTTCAAACCGATTGCTTTAATCAATTCGACTCAAGCAGAACGTACTAATTTTGTACAAACAATTTCAACCCAATATCTCCAATGCTTCGGAAGAAATAAGGTTTTTGCAACAGTGGGCACACGCCTATGAACACCATAGGCACATTTGCTTCAAAATCTAATCAGTTCTCTAAGCCATAAATACGAACGTTGTTGTCTATATCCACTTTTATCTTAAGCAGTTTTCTCTATGTTACCATAATTGAGTAATAAGATTAGAAAAGCAGAAATGAGAACTCAAATTGAGCGAACTCACCTCGATGTTTGCTTTATTTTGTTCCTTTTATTTACGAATAGTATCGCAACCATGACAAAACCACAATAATTTATTTTCTGAAAGAGAAACAATATCGAGGTGGAGAGGAACATTTTTCTACTTTCCTTACCTTATATTTTTTACATCATGTAAGAGTAAGTTACCAACTTCTACCCAAACTCAATATGCTTCCCTGTGTGGTGTATAACAAACAATAACAACAACAACAATAAAACTGTTGCCAAACAGAAGTCGTCGAATGCGATTGCAGTAAGTTTGTGATTTGTTAGTTTGGTGATATTGTCACTATTTATGCTGTTTGTTGTTGTGGCTGTTGTTGTTGCTGTTGTCACTGTTCATGTTTTTTGTTGTTGTGTTCGCATAAATTTGATTTGACACTGGTCCATCGATCAATCACGGCGACGGGGTGCGTCAGTCGGTCGTAGCCCAAGTCTTCAAATAAGTAACACACAAAGAAAAAGAAAAATAAGAAGAAGAATAAACACCAAAAGACGTTACAAAAAAGCAAATTCGAAGAGGAAGACGGACTGAAAAATAGACAGACAAACAGACAGACAGAGATACTGGTCAAAAAAGAAAAAAAGAAAAAAAAACAAGTCTTGTTTTATTGCAACTTAAAAATGTTTTTTTTTTTATTTTTTAATTTTCACATTTTTTTGTTGTAGTTTTCCAGTCATAAAAAACCAGCATTATTTTTTACTCAAACAAGATGCAAAAACAACAGCAACAACAACAAAATGAACAGCAACAAAAACCAGAGAACACTTACGACAAACACAAAACAAACCGCCTAAATCATCCTTGAAAGTGCGAAAAATTACGAAACCATTTAAAAAAACTGGTTAAACATTTTTTGTATAGTTATTTTAAATGTTTTTTTTTGTCTATACATATATGTTAAATGCGTCTCTGCGCGTTGAGAATATTAAAAATATTGAAGCATACACAACACGCAAAATGTGCGTAGTCTCAGCAATTAAAATGAAATTTCGTAAATTCAAAATTGATGAATTTTCGAAAGCAAAAAATTAACCTTTGAATACTTTTTGTTGATAAAATTAAACAAGAGAAGAAAGAGTTGTAAGGCAATTCAACATTGTTTCAAATCTGAATAAACATATTTGGTAAATAATATTTCTCAATATTCTTACTAAAGATGATGAGTTACAGTTACAGAGATGCATCCTGCACTTTCTCATACCAACCATGCCCCATTCAGGGCGGTACAAATGGAAGAAAAAACGTTTTAAAGTTGTTGAACCTTACTACAAAAACATTTGTTGGGGTTGTAAAGTGAATCATTTTCATAAAAATTAAATTTTTAATATAAGAAATTTAACCTTTTGTAAAAAAATTTGAGTAGATTTCTTTCTGTCCATTAAACAAAATTATATTATGTTGACTAACTCTTTACGTTGGTATTAATCTACGGAACTCATACTTAAAGCGAAGCAACAAAAATAGCAGAAGCGAATGCATAATTCTAGATACAAAAAGCATAGAAAAAAATTAACAAGATTTCGTATGTCTTTTTTTTTGTTGTTTTTGTTTGTTTATAGTACAATTAGACGCCGCCATCAAATTACGAATTAAACAGCGAATTGCAAATTCCACGTCGCATTTTTGGCTTTGATCGTATACGAGATACGTCCCAATTAAGCGCTTCTTAGGCTACCGATAATTTGTCGGCTTTGTTACCGGAGAATTTGCGTGGAAAATGCCGTGCAGTCGCAAACGTTAGTGCTTGAAAATTAAAATCAGCGAGCGCATCCGAAGAATTCGCGACGAGATGCGGCACAACTTGTTTCGCAGTTGTTGCGCAGTGCTCAGGTTTTTTGTTGTTGTTTTGTTTTTGTTTAATCAGCAGAATCGACGACACGGCTTAATTAAAGCAACGAGCGCGGCTCATTAATATTTCGTAGCGCCCCGGAGATACATTTGTATATATGTATGTATGATTTGTATCTACTTATCCACAAACTGCAAAATGTTTGTCACACGTCGCGCACTTCATTTCGCATAATCTTCGGACTTGATGAAATGATGATGCGCGACACAAAGTAGCACTAAAAAAACACGTTATAGAACACGCCGCACCACACCACACCGAGCCCGCGCAGCACCGCATTTAAAATTCAAAATTCGTGAAATACAATTTCGCACAAAAAGGCCATAATCCGATTTTAATTTTGCACAAAATGCTGTCAATAAATTTGAAAATAGACTCGATGCGCGTTGACCAAAATTGTTAATTTTGTTTAACAATATTTCTGTTCATGTTTTGCTTAAGTCGTTTTGTACTGTCGCACACTGGACACAACATAAACCAATAAAGATCAAAAATTCGCTTTGATTAAATATTTTAAAGAATACGAATCATTGTCATATTTCCTATTTGTTAGAACATGCGAAGTGTTTTCTTTTTCTTGCTTGACGTGAAGTCGAATAACTATTGAATTCCTAAATGAATCTATACAAATAATTTTTTTTAATTTAATTTTCTATCCAAGAATTATAATTTAAAATTCGTTTTCCTTATTTCTGTATTTGTGACAGTGAAAGAAACATTTTACTCAATATAATTTTTTTTTCAAAACTGTTTACCAAAATATAGAAAAAATGATTTTGAGTGATGGAAATCTTTATTTGGACCTTTACTATTTTTATTGTTAAGTGTAAAAAAGATGATATGGCTGTCGCCAGTGTTGATAAACATTTGTGTCCGATTAATCGCATTTTCCATAATTTTCCGAAAG
Source organism: Suillia variegata (assembly GCA_949127995.1). Classification (NCBI taxonomy): domain Eukaryota; kingdom Metazoa; phylum Arthropoda; class Insecta; order Diptera; family Heleomyzidae; genus Suillia; species Suillia variegata. Next base: position 21,250,685 of record OX421844.1, read on the forward strand.
AAAGTGTTCGCATTCCTGTCGAATATTCTCTTTAAGTTCTACGACTGTCTGAGGGCTTGTTGGCATAAACCCGCAACTTCAAGTAGCCCCAAAAAGAAAACTGGAATAGTTAAATCGAGGGATTTTGCTGATCATGCCATATCAAATTTCCAACGCATTATCCTTTATTCAGCCTCATTAAATTTTTAAATTTAACTCAATTTACCTCAACAATTTACAGTGTGCTGAAAAACAAAACATAACGGTAAAGCCTCTAAAATCCGCAATTTGCATTTTTTATTGTTGTAGAAATTCGTAGCTGCATAAATAAAAATGAACAACAGAAAAATATAAATTTCAAAAATAAAATTTCGATGCTTTAGAAATGTGAAAGAGTGCGTCGTAAAGTCGCACGAAGTCAAAGAATTCATTTCCTGCAACGCGACGACAACTCACAAAACGTCGCGCGCTCTTCGATCCGTTGCGACGGCGAAATCGTGTTAAACAATGAACGCACGAGTAGGCCACCATCGACCAGCTCAGAGCTGAGCTAATCCAGTATACGACCTTGAGCAAAAACAAAGTTTTTATGCAAATAATTAGAATATCGAGATATGGCCGGCATATCAAGCAAGCAGCGATGCCACCTGTTGAAGCTTGAAATTTTTAATTGAAATTTTAAAAATGTATTTTAAGAATTGGTAAATTTCAACCGACAAAAAAATATATCAGATATCCTATTACCAAATGGTAAATAAACATTTTTGAAGTGTCAAACCACCAATTTAGGATCTGACCTAAAAAGCCACTTTAAGATTTCTATTTTGACCATTTGGTGGATCCACTCAAATGATCATAAATTGTTTTATAACTTTTACAAATATTTTCAATGTTATTATAAATTTAAATTAATTCGCAATATTTAACACAAGCTTATAAAACAAACTTGAAATCGTTCATAAGTACATATACTCACACGTGTAAATAGCTTTCAAGCTTACCAATTTTGTAATAATAATTGTAATGTAACAAAAATTTCATGTCTTTCGATAAAATGCAGAAAGGCGGCAACTTTTGTCAGTTCGCAAGAAAACTTTAATTAGGGCAATTCTCTTAATCGATAAAACTGGAAAACTCGTAAAGCTCCAACTGTCATTTTCGATTAAGTGTTCTCTGACTTTTGTTTTGATTTTAGTTTTTTTTGCATACAGGCAGCACTGAAACATACGAGCGAAGCTTTGCGAGCCTGTTTTCGCAACTAATTTGCCTCGAGTATTTGCAAGGCACTCGGAAACTTTGTTGCATACAATTTCTGACAGTTCTTTTTCGAGGTTTACAAATTGTCCCATTGGTGCATAGCTGTAATAAAACGAATCCTTACGTTTGACTAAATGTATGTACAAATTTGATAGAAGTCTCTCAAAGTATTCGTTCTAGCTTAAGTTAAAGTGAATCAAATTCTTATTAGAAATGTTAAATCATATAAGAAATTATGAAAAATAAAATGTAATATTTACTACAATAATAATTAATGGTCGGTCATTATGTGACAACTAATGAAGACATTACAACAAATACTCATTGGAATCGTTACCTACATTTCTTAATTTGGAATTAAATATTGGTACGAGTATTGATATCGGCGCCAGTCGTGGCGAAGAATGCAATTTGAAATTGAACAACTGAAATCAGAAGATTTTTGCACGATTTCGTTACGCCAGGCGCATTGTTGTTAACTTTGTTTTTTGTTTGTTGGTTTTATAACCAAATCAAACGATATACTGCAATCATTAAATTCATGCTAACAACTAGCATTAAATTTTCGCTTCCATTCGTACTGAACTTGTATGCCCGACTATAAAAATGTATTTTATTGATTTCAACAAAATCCGAATGCTTGGAAATACATTTTTCTATTTGTTTTTTTTTTTTTGTATTTTAAATTAAAAATAGACACTTTAAATTATGTGCGGAGACATCACCACTTAAAAACCTTGAAAGCCATACTAAAGAAAAAAATAAAAATAATAATACACAACGCTCGCTTCTGGCCAAGAAGAGTACATTTAGTTAGCTAGTGCGAAGAGTCTGCAAAGAATTATAATTCTAGACAAGCTTCGAAATAAGTACACGATTGGATTGGCATCATTTTTATGGACATTTGAATTTTTCAACAATTAAGTTTACACCGTACAATAATGTACGGAGCTTTATGCGTACGCTCAAATTCGAATTTATTCAATTTAATCACATCTACTTGTACTTACGAGCGTGTGTATTAATTGCAAGAACATTTCAATAGAAATGGAAAATCAGCTTCTTAAGTCTGCACTGAACAAAATTTGTTTTTATTTATATTACATATAATTATTTATATAAACCTTTCTGAAGTAATGCCAAAAGGTTTATATAAGCGCTTTACAGCCTTTTATTTAAAAGCTTTCAGCTTGCAATAGCTTTAAGATTTCTTATGGTTTTAGGTATTGTTTGAAAGCACAATTGAATTTTTCATCTTGAAATTTATATCCAAAAGATAAGAATCTCGATTGATTGTTAATTTATTCGATTTAGTATGAATTATTTTCCAAAAGGCTTTTTCGGTGTCTGCAAACTTCTTCCAAATCTCACTTAGCTTTTACTCAACAATTCTTTAAGGCATTAAGAGAACTAAATGACTATTAAAAAGTGTTAAAGATACACGGAAAATCCGTTAGGTTGTGTTAATAGCGTCCATTATAAAACAGATTAATAAAAAAAAACAGAGGAATTAATTAAAAAATTTATGACTCAAATGGTTTTCGTGTCTTACTCGACTGGCTGACTGACTGACTGGCTGACTGGTTAACTTGCTTACGCTTATTTCACTAGCGTCGCTACACCACAAAATGTTTTTTTTAAAATAATTTTCTAAATAAATCTCAACTTATTTTCTTTATTTACGCGATATCGATGCGATTACTTTGCTTCAGGCTAACTTTGTATCTATGTAGCTATATGTATCTATGTATAAAGCTATAACTACATTCATACATGTGTGGTTTGTCATTGTGTGCTCTGTTGGTACCGGCTTCGTCCGTCCGTCTGTCCGGCAAAGTTAATGCTCATCACATCTTATGAGTGCGCCCCCTTACGGTGTCTTGCTGTTGGTTGAAATCTACCGATCGATTTGTTAGAATCTAAAATTCTTTTAGTTGTTGCTGGTTGCTGGCAACAAATTGGAATACTAGCAATAAATTCTGAAATAATTTCGAACCGGTTATTTCACTTTTACTCTCATCTTGTCTCGTCCGATTGTGAGAATATGTTTTCGGATTAAAAGCGTTTAACTGCATGTGTCACGGTGTTAATTCCAAAGATTTAATTTAAAAACGATATCGTTAATTTGGAAGAGTTCATTTAGGTTTGGTTAGATTTTTTATATGAAAAGTGTTTTTTTTTTTCTTATGTTTGAAACATACAATTTTCGAAAATTTTTCTAAACTAAGTGGTCAAATAGGCAAAACATCAAGTGGCTAGAGGTGGCATTACCTAAGTTCATATTAGCAAATTTTATGTTTTATCTGACCAGAAAAAAATTCCTAGCTATAAAGTTAGGGAATGCCAGCTCAGAAGCAGATTTTCGAAAATCCATTCAATAGTTTCACACGATATTTGACAGGCCTTCTAAATCTGCCAATACTGCGTTGCATTTCTCCATGCCGGTCGCACTTTGTGGCACATCGTCACAAGGTCGCGCATCGCACATTAATATTCTTGCTCGCATAACGCGTTGTAAATCGGCGGACGCTATCGGTGATCTGCAGATAATCGCTGGAAAATTCAGATCCACATCATGCGCAATGCGAACGCTATTGAGGCACTGTTTTTTTTTTCTTATGTACCAACATATACATACATACATACATACATACATACATACATACATACATACATACTTATTTTCGTAGAGTCTTTGTGGCGAACTGTTTTTGATGCTCATTTGATGGATGGACAATTGGGTTCAAGTGATGCGCGCGGCAATTGATGGTGGTGTCAATAGATCGATCGATCGTTCATTCGTTCGTTCGTCGATCGCTTGTTAGATTGCTGATCGACTATGCTGATTGCCAACTATTTAACAAGGTTTGCAGTTATTTAATAAAATAAAATAATATTAGAGAAAAAAATGAAGAAACTTGCACCATAATTCATCTGATTTATTGATCGGCTAAGGTGTGTTTTTTCCTATTTCTTATGGGTTAATATTTTATTTCTAAATTGTTTTTTTTTGTGTGTGTGTGTGTGGCCAAGTGAAGGTGATTGTATGCGCCCGTGTTAAATGCGCCAACAAGGTTCTTGTTTCATCCATGTTTGCCATAGTTCGGAGCAGGCACTCCATTTCGTCTCAGACAGAAAAGCAGATCCGTATCCGTGTTAACAATACGAAATCGGTTCGAATTCGATTTTGAATTTGAATTCGAATTCGATGCGAAATTTGCAACATAAATCATTAACTGTGGGAATATCGTGAATGGTGGCTATGTGAGTGCACAAAGTGTTTGTGTTTGTGTGTGTGTGTGTGTGTGTGCGCTTGCGCGTTGTTGTTGAACTGTCAAATCAAAAGTTCAATGATAGCACAGTTTAAATCATTTTTTAATAGATTAACATCATTTTTATTTTTTATTTAACGTTTTTTGCAGTACATTTTTTATTTTGCATTTAGTTGCTGTTGTTTTTGTTTTTGTTTTTCGCTTTTTGTTTTTGCATTAATGATCGTACGACTGAAAAACCGTTAACTAAAATGCAAGTTGATGGGTGTGTCTCGGTACACCATTCGTTGTGTGTGATTTATGATCATTGTAGTTTCTGCATATCGCACAATGGCCGGAATTAGTCACAGACACCGCAGACGGCTCTGATCGCACATCTAGAACCGCGCAAACTGTTGCCTCAAGACTTCCACAGATTATCGAAAATTTCACTTTGAAATGACAGCGCAAATGTTTTATTTCCAACTGTCTTCCGTTGAAGATTGACGTTTTCTATGGGCAATTCACACTACGCTACGCTACGCTACTCTACTCTACTCTCCTCTGTTAGCATTGCCACACTTAACAATCTCCATTGTGTATTTAGTAAATAGAAAAAAAAGAAGAAAAATATTCATTTATAAAAAAATAACCGCAACCGTTACCGTATGTCAATCACAGCCGTTTGATCTTTGACTTATGCTAAATCACTGCGATGCAAATTAAGGCGCAAAGATGCACGCTATTATAAACAACAAAAAAACAAAATAGTTAACTTCGACATTACTTACCCACTGTTATGTATCTAGGTTCGGCGCCTTTAAAGCCAACCGTCGGCATGGCAAGTGCCGCGCACTTGGTATGCATGTGAGAAAATCTAAAGTGTTTAGTACGAGTATGTGCAGCCAGTTTTTAAAATTCCGTCAAAGGAACCTCTGTAATTTTGGCAGCTAAACTGTAAACTGCAAAAAAAAAATCATTCGACTTTGTTTTTTGTTGTAATCATAATTTTGAGCGCGCCAATTCAGATATGCAAAATTCTGTTTCGCCGATTTACCATAAATGGTGCAAACCAACTAAGATCCAGTCGACTGCGACTGCGACTGCGACTGCACTACTGCGTCAGTTCGTAGGCACTTCTGCTGAGTTGAGTTTGCCATTTAACGTCATCTGTTCGGTCGGTTGTCAGTGTTATTTTTCTTCTTCTTCTTCAACTTCTCTTCATGTTATTTTACTAGGTTGTATCCCTGTCACTGGTAACATGGACATCATTTGTTAGCCAAATTGGTTAGTAGTTTGGTTTTTGTTTGGTTGTTGTTGTTGTTTTTTCCTTCAGCTTGTTATTGTTATTGTTGTTAGTAATTTCATTATGCATTCTTTTTTTCCGTTATGTTTAATGTCTTTTTAAGATGCGCTGCTGCGATCGTGCACCTTTGGTTTTATTATTTAAGTTTTCTTTTTGAGATGTCTCTTACACCCTGCATCGAATTGAGTTTACTGCAATGAGCTTCTTCTTTTTTTCCCAAAATATGAATGAGTTTAGTCATCATAAGCTCAGCATAGTCAGCTAAAATCATATCAATTGTGTATCAATTAAAGATGTTAAATTTCTAGGAAGCTTAAACTGTTATTTGAATTAAATTAATTTGTAAAAATATTAAGTGTGCAAGGTATTCAAGTTTCGGCCTAGTCTACAAAGTGTACTTACGATTTTTTTAATGCATTTGTTTAATTCATAATTCCCATGTACGTCGTTTATCTTAATCACACTGGTGCAGTGGATTTCTTGTCCCGACAGACTGGAAATCGAAAAAGAAGCAAAATGCAAAACTTAACAAGTGCCCAAATGTAAAAAAAAAACTTTACATAATATAACGTAAACAAAAGTTACAAAATTTAACAAAACATAAAAGGCGCAACTTTGTCCCAACAAAAAACAACTATAAATTTTACTATACTTCTTATAGTAATAGAAAAATTTTGTTGTTGTGGTCGAATCCTCGTCTAAAATAAATTTACAAAATTATTAAAATAACGGCGTAAATTAATTTTTATTGTTTTTAAAAAAATCTCAGCTATATTCTTACTTGAACAGCTTTTTAACAACTTAGTAAGGATCGGAAACGCCATGATATCATGCGGATCACTTACATCTGCACCTGACACTGACCCATATAGGAACACGCCCGTAGACTGGGAATCGCCTGTAATGTTCATTCGGCTACTCCAGTGCTCCGGCACGCTGGTATACTTCTTCTGTGAATGTCCGGCTCTAGCAAGAGTAAGACTTCACATTATTCACTCCGCTTTCGCTGTCTCTCTAAAAGAAAAACTTTCTGGCATGCCACTGTACTAAAATTTCTCAACAATTCAGAGTGGTTTCAGCATGGATCTCATTCACTTATTTCAGATGTTCGTGGTATCAACTATTCTGCTTGCACTGTTGGCGTTTCGCCAGTCACCATTACTACTATTACTAGTAAAGATCAAATACCCTTCGCTATTTCAGAAAGTGGGCGTTGTTCTTATCTTGTCAGTAGTTTCATGTTACTTTTCTTGTGAATTTAAACCGGTATATAGGATGAAGTTGGGGCTTAACTACACAAATTAAGTCAGTTATAACAAAAATATGTCCAACCTTTTTGTATGTGTCTCTAGTTCGGCTTACTTATCGTTAGATTTCACAATTATGCAGTTTTAGAATTTTGGATTCTTAAATTAAATTTACTGCACTTACAAATGATGCCTCCACTAATCCCTTATACCGAAGTTCTATTAGCAGTTGCATTTGTAAAAACGCAATTGCAACTAAATGCGAACCAATCCTCGAAAAAGATCGATCGTCTTCATTTTTTTTGCGAGCGTTTTGCGCGAAATGTGCTGTCAATTTGAATTAGAAATGTGGTGCGCGTAAATGCTCCCATGAACCCGAATAAAGAAAAAAAGCTCAACTAGTGCCAATATTCGGTACCAATAGGTAGACTTAATTTGCCGTTGTTGTGGTAGGCACATCGCACGTTTTCGCTTTCGATGCGGCACGGGAACACAACAAAAAAAAAACAACAAGAAAAGTCCACAGAACAAACTCCGAACGACCTGACTCCAAATTGTTAACCATTGTTTCCACTTACTGTGCGGCGCGTTCGACGTCTACCAACGGCAACAACAACGATTATTATATTTTGGTATGTTACTTGGAGCGCCACAGACTCTAAGCTCGAGTCAAGTATTTAGCGCGAGCGTTCCCAACAGGTTGCACCCGAGCACTAGCGGCAGAAACAACATCAACAACATCGGCAACAACAACAATAGAAACAACAACAATAACAAAAACAGCGATCTACAACAACAGCAACCATAAAAACGCCAATAAACAAAATCTGTTGATCTTGGTAACCCAATGCAGCAGTCTCCAACTACAACTCCGTCTTCAGCCGTCCGTCCGTCGGTCCGTCTGTCTGATCGTCGTCTACATCGTCTTAACGTCGCGTCGCGTCGATCGGTCGCTCGCTCGCAAATTGAGCCTAACCCATATATTTGTCAGTAATGCGAATAAAATTTGATTTAGCGAGGAGGTACGGACGTAGTCTTTACTCTGCAAGCAACTAATACCACCGTTTACATATCTAAATATTTGGGTTAGATGAATCGAACATAATCGCTCTATTGGGAATTTTCCGTCTGCGAGTATGCCATGCTGTACAAAATCAAAAACTCGTTGCGGCAGCATGGAACCTTCAAATGTGGAAGTGAGGTAGTCGTCGCTACATCGAAGTAGTGGTACGGTATATGATGGTAATGGTTGCGGTGGTGATGGTGGTAGCACGGCAAGGAAAAACAGAGCAAAGCAGATGAGGCAGTATTGCCTACCGGCATTTTGTGTCGACGACGGTGGTGTCGCGAGTTCGATACGTCATCATCGGTATCATCATCATCGTCATCTACGCAAATGATCACCACACTTTTTGAGGCAGCTTAATGTGGCTACGAAACTATTATTAAATCAATAATGAAGCACACGAAGCCCGCGAGGTGTTCCACCGGAGTAAAACAATCAACAATGCGATATTTAGCTACACCCAACTTAAAAGGAGTAGGAAAAGTAAAGGATTGTGTTCACTTCGCTATTCAGTAATATAAACTTTAGTAGGGATTAGTTGGAAATAAGTCCAGGGACACCATTTAACTAGAGTTTTGAATCGAAGTTAAAACCTATTTAGGGTGTTATTGATTCCGCCAGGATGTTAATTTAACAATAATTAATTTGTTTAAAATTAATCTGACTCTTAAATTTGTTTTATGTACCTACTCTTAAACTTTATAAACCTAGTTGTTAGTTCATCATCAACATGATCTTACTTGCACCATCTACATTAATATCATCATTATCATCATGATGATTAAGAGCATCGTTGTTATGATCATTAACGAGCGACGACGCGTCGCTAGGCTAATAGTGATCGTGGAGTTCACAGAACGCACCCATAAGCCACAGTTTTGTTAGGTTTGGTTCGACTTAGGGGCTCCGCGTTTAAGTTTGCTTTCGATACGGTGCTTCTCCTTGTGATGACGATGTTTTGCTGTTGCTATTGTCTGCTGTTGTTGTTGTTGCTCGTGCTGTGCCAATGCAGTTCGAACTATTAACTCACTGTTGTTCGCAATTCTTCAAGACATATTTTGGCAGCGGCAGCGGCAGCAGCGCCAGTGTCTGCATCGCATTCCACGATTTTTTGGTTTCTGGCACTTGGGATGATATATTCTTGTGTCACTTTCAGAGTTCGTCGGCAGCAGTTACATAGGTGTTACTCGGGTTAACTAAGGTGTGATGAACAAAATATGTTCCACATTACAAAGGTCTAATTGTTAAATTGCTCCAGCGCAAGTTGTCTCAAAACTCAAAACGTTTGCAATTATTTTGTTCATTTGCTGAATAGCGATTTTTATAATAAAGTTTGTGTGTGTTTGTTGGTTTTTGTACATATCAATACATACATATATCGAATGTGACCATAGAAACTTCTTCAAAATAAATAGAATCGATATTTGTTTTGACCATTCTCACTGTCCGCTGGTAATATTTAGAACCAATTCGTTGAAGGATTTCCAATTCTTGGAAACCCAGAATTTTTTCTTACTTGCTTTTTTTTAAGTAAGAGGATCAACAAAGATCTGCAAAGACAATTGCTAAACTAAAGTTATACAAGCGTTGTTTCTAAAGTTAGATTTGATTTGAATTTTATAAGCAAGGTATGACAATGTTGGCCTTTGCTTAGACACTCATAGACAAGTTGTTTAGGATTACTTTCAATTGAAGTTCGATCCTCTCAAAAAAAACATTATAGTATTTATTTAGTATCCGATTTAATTGTATCTATATCTATTCGTATGTATGTATGTATGTATGTATGTATGTATGTATGTATGTATGTATGTATGTATGTATGTATGTATGTATGCAACTATCAATCCATCACAATTGAATTACAATTTCGTTTTAAGTTAAACTCGCATCTAAAACTTAAAACAAGGCATTTGCCAATCCCTAACAAAATCGATATGGTAACGAGGTTTCTTTTTATGGCATCCACTTTCCCAATGCGTCGTCGTTGTCGTCTACGTTGCACGCTATATCCTGCGCTGAAATAGTCGTGACTTGGAAACATTTGAAATCAGTTTTGAATCTCACCAGAAATGCATATTAAAATTCCTACCCAACTAATTGTCGTAAGCGACAGCGACAAAGCAATTAAGTAATAGACGCAAGCAAGCCTTCATTGAAGAAGATCGCGCGCACACAGCTTCTTCACTTTTGGCGATAAATCAACTCACGGCAAGCATTTGCGTGTCGGAAAAAGTGAACAGCAACATTTTCCACGAGTTGGCAATAAGTGAAGAAATTATTTAATATGGAAAAAGAAATAAAAATTACCTGCCGATGTTACTTGTTGCGGTTATTAGTTATTTCGAGAAAAAGAAACTCCATTATGAATATTTAGGAAATAAATTAACAAAGTCTTCAGAAATTAGATAATAGCCAATTAACTCTTTAGGATGCATACCATACATGAATAAATTTATAGCGAATTAATCCGTTGGTGCAGTGCCAGACATCCTATCGTCTGGGTTAATCCATTGCTGGATGGATTCACACTATTAAAAGACGCTAGATTTTGGTTTTGTGTAAGTGTAAGTGTTCAGATGCCAATACCTTACCAGTATCTCATTTAAATTTTTAAACACTGCACGTTTTGCCATAACTTCCCTTCTTCTTCTCGCTTCTTTTTGCATTGGTAGCTTCCTCATCGTCTTGATCACGCCGAAGAAGCATACTCGAACTTTATGCGGTGTTTTGTCATATTCAGCAACAAAAATAAATAATAAATAAAAAATCAGAGAACCGACTAAAATGTTCATGTATACGAAATGTATTGGTTGTAACTAATTTGTCACGGCAGAAAAATTGAGTATGCGAAAAATATTGCCGCACAGCAGGATCCCCCGCAAAACCACCGCGGATCGCAATAACATTTATTGCCTCTTGGTAGTCGCACTCGTAAATAAAGTGGCTGGTCAGCGCGTCTTGGCCGCATGCGTTGGTAGATAGACAAGTAGAATTGCCTCTATTGATGTTTACTTAATTACAGTTTTTAAACAGTATATTTTATACAAGTCTCTTGAAGCAGGCAGTCTTCAGATATTTAAAAATCTGGTATCAAACTGGGCGGGTCGTAAAACTTTTGTGGAATGCTATTGCAGATTATAATTGAAGTTTACAATAAGAACTAACAATTTAAAACCAAAAACTTGGAAAAGTCACTTTTTGGATGACTTAGCTTGTATGGGAACTATTCATGTTGCTCCGATTTGGGCTAAATAGCCACCACGCAAAGTTGTATCTAATTTTGTCATCGTTAGATGGGCGCGAAATCATTTTGAAAATCGGAAATAGCCATGTAGAAAGTTGCTTATCTACATAGATCCGGTCGCCAATCGAAAATGAATTAATTGAATTATTATTATAATATAAATATAAATTGCCCCTATCACACTTACCCGATTAACCCATTAAGATGTGTTATTTTTGTCACGTGGATTGAAAGAATTCACAAGTTTTTTCAATATTAAATTTTTGTGTTGGGATGCCAACGCATCACTTTGTTGTAGTCTCAAAAAAAATAAATCCAGTTTCACCAAATCGCAATAATACAATTTGTTGTTTTTTGTGTGTATGTGTGTGTGTGTGTTTTGTCAATACACCAGCCCATACTTATAATAACTGCAAAATCGTCGAAGGCCATCTTGGACATTTCAGCGATGCTTTGGCGGATTGAAACCGCAATGCGCGCATCGCAACCAGTTCATTTCGAGATGGTGCTTCAATGATGGAGGAGGGGGCGACACGGCAGTAGCAGCAAGCAGCAAGCAGCAGCACCAAAGACGCTCACAGCGTTTCGCGCTTGTTCACATACTCAAAACGCTGCATACAATGCGAATTTGAATAATATTCTAATGAAATCGAAAACAAACGTGTCGCCGGTTTTTTTTATTTTTATTCTTCTTCATCTGTTATTAGTTTATCTGATTTTATAGTATTCTTAATACGAAATGCATGTATTGAATTAAATTAAAAAAGAACAAAAGCATCGAGTTCGGAATAAACTTTTTGCGATCTTCGATATGTTTAGTCTGCAGTTCATTAGTTGATCTAACGCTCTGTGTATCGATTCGAAATCATTCTGAAAAAAAAAATAAATAAATCAGCATCAAATCTTTTTGGTTGAAAAAAAACCGATGCTCCTACAAATTTGTTGTTCGGTTTGGTGTCGACAACATTGACAAATTAATAAATCAATAAATTAATAAATAATAAATTTCTACGGTCAGTGCATTGCGGCATTCTATAAAATTTACGGCCACAGTTCAAACCATTAAGCCAACAAATTTTTACATTTTTACGTACCCAAGACTACGCAATAAAAGTTATTTCTCTGACTTGTTTGAAGCAACATGCAACATAACATACGAGTACGAGTAAATGGCAATGATCACCAAATGATGCCACATGCGGTAGCCTCAAAATGAAGCGCCGCCTTTTAGGTGTAAAATTGCAGGCAACAAATGTTTAACGTTTTTTTTTTTTTTTTGAAACTATCAGAATCATATTTCTAGTAGCTGAGTAGCTTATTGGATTTTTACTTTACGATTCTAAGTTATGTTTTGACTCTAAATTAAGTAGGTAGGTTCCTCGGTGCAGACAACAAGCTGTCACGTTCTACCTTTAAGGAAGTTGGCAGTGACAAATACTCGTAGCATTTGAATATTTCGTTTGTACTCAATGACTTCGGATTGTACTAACTAAATTAAAATAGAATTGTCAGTTTGAATGTAGATACAGATACGAGGGTATGCAAATTCCTTTGAGAAGTCGCTTGATATTCTTTTTGACTTTACCGCACCAACTATAAATGCACATACATATGTACTTACATATGTATAGTATCTATGTAGATATATGAATTTAAATGCAGACAGGGAGATATTGAAAAATATGACAACTTAATTTAATAACTTTTTAGCATTTGCAAAAAGTTGGTATTGCCTCTTTTTGTGTTGTTGTAGTATTTGATAAGTTCAAGAGTTAGTAACATTTAGCTTAGTTTTTATAACGTAAAATTTAAAATCGATTACCAAAATTCTTATTTTTGACAATTGTTTATTTTTGATAGCTATGAAGAAGTATTAACTTTACCTTTTCGGAACTGTCCTCTGAAAGAGTTTGTTAATAACTTTTGCAGTTGTTTCTTGTCTCTTCAAAAATCATGAGAGGACTTTGAGGTCAATCTTTTTGTACCGATTTATCATTACTTAAATGTGATTAATGTTATTTTAACATTTTCTTAATATGAATTTACAACTGACAGTTTAAGAAAAGACATTTAAACTTTAACTGAACTTTAAGAACAACGACATAATATTTTTTATTATTATACAATATAAACTTAATTGTCGAAGATTTTGATGACAAAACGTTAAAATCGTAATTATTTAAAACCGAACTTAAATGTTTAAATAAAATCAACATTAAACTGTTGACTGTTTTCTTTTCGTTGAGTTGATCTTGTAAATAAAAAGGAATAGCCAGATAAAAATTCGTAGTATAACTTCATTAAGGACGAGATTCGATTTGAAATGACAAAAACAAAAACGAAAGAAATAAAATTTTTTATTGGCACACCAGCTTAAATAACATAACCATTACGACTTGTTGCCAATTGATGAGTATCGACAATTAATAGTGAAAGTCTTCACAAGTTGACCTGAAAGAAGTGGAAAAAAAAATAAAATTAAAAATACAACATCGCATTGGTTAGAAGATACGAACAAAACAAAAATAGTAGGAGGAAGTCTATTAACTTCAATGAAGCAACCTAGCATGAGCGATCTGACGTCGTGGGTTTGCGGCGGCGATACCATCAAACATAGACGAAAACGACGCTGCGCGGTTTTGGTTTTAAGTGAACCTGCTGCATTGTATCAGTGACTAACTGCGCCGGCCCGGCTCAGGCGCAGAGACACAACTCTGCAAATTGGAAATTCCCTTTTATTTTTGTTTTTTAACCCGATATTATTCTCACAAATGAAGGCACTTCACACGAATTTCGACAGGCAATCGAACTGCGACTGCGTCTCGTTTGTAGGTACAAAAGTGGCGGTTGTGGAATGAATGTGGTGTGTTGATGTGGATGTGGCCAGAGTTTAATTTCGGCAAAAAGCGCGCGACGTGAACCCACTGACTCAGTGACTGAGTTGGAGTGTCGTCTGACATCGGCTCTGAACGTCTTTCAAGTCTTTTGGAAGTACACCGCAACAAATACAACTCCATACAATCAAAGCATCTTAACGATACGGATACATGAAATGATATACTATAGGATAAGAGTACAAATATTATAAACTTACAAATTTGTCGAAATAGACAGGAGTTAAGTACAATGTCATGCAAAGATCTATTTCCATTGGGTAATAGATCGTTTAGTAAGTCCCTATTCGAAAAAATCGGATCTGCTATTGGTAAGATACAAAAATGTAACTTTAATGAAAATTTTTTATAGAAAAACACTTTTCATAAATTTTGTGACACATAAATCCCTTAGCATCTCCTCTGTTCCTGCCCAACTTTATCGAAAAACTCGTTAAGGAGTATTAATGTTCTTTTAAAGTTTGCGAATCGTTCCCGCAGACTGAATGACTTCAACTCTACTTAAAAAATAATGGTCAAAAAGAACCTCAATCTGGTATCACTAAGAACCTAATAGGTCTATGCCTCGGGCAACCAGTACAACCTAACCTAATGTCTTAAAAAAACTAAAGTTATTTTAAGTAGCTTTGATTTTATATGAAATAAAAATATTGTTGGAATGTGCAAATTTTGTTCTGTGTAAAGATTCGTTTTCATTTCGACTTTGGGTCATTGATGGGCGCAGACACTCGTGCATTTTAGTCGCTGTGTCTGGAAATCATAGACGAGCAAAGACGGTGACGTCCTCTGCTTAGATTCATGCTAATATTGCCAAAATAAATGCTCATCCACATCCAAATTCATGTCTATCGATCAATGAATGAGCCGGCAAGGCAGGCCCAGGCAGGCCGGCAGGCACCTTGTTAGATGCATGAACGGATGGAGGCACTCTACAATAAGCTAGGCAAGAGTTAGCAAGTACGAAGTAATAAAAAACTAAAAAAATAAAACTTCGATTTAAGGCCGTCGCCGTCATGTGATCGAACCGAACCGAACTAAACAAAACCGTACCCAGGCTAAGACAGGCAAAGGCACAGGCACACAGGCCAGGCCAGGCTAGGCTGAGACCGAAGACGCCGCCGCAGGCCATTACAATGCATGTTGCAACAAGCAAACAGGCTAGCAAGTAAACTCTAAAGAAAATAATATGTATTAACAACAATATTATATAAAAAATTAGCAAACTTATGTAACTTCAAGAAGACACGAAGGAAGGAGTCTGTTGTTTGTTCGTTCGTTCGTTCATTGGCTCGTTGGTTGGCTGGTTGGTTTGTTGTGGTATCTTCATGTCTTCCCAACGTCATTACAATAAATTTGCGAAAATGTTTTATAGTAGTTAAACATTTTTGTGTGTGCGCGTTTGGACTTGGATGGATGTACAACGAGATGCATTCAGAAAGAAATATACAAAATGTGTACAAAAACTGACCAAATAAGTCGCATACAATTAGAAGACCAGACTTCGGATAAGATCAGTTTGGAAAACTTAAAAAATTCAAAGCTAAAATACTCGTACAACTAATAACAATAACAATAAAATTTTAATTTTAATAAAAATTCACTTATACGAAATTGCACAAGCGTCATTGGAGTCCCATAGAAAATGACATAAATATCGCAGCCGGCGTCATATATCGCGGATTCGGGCGCATCTGAAATTACAATTTCTGATTGGCATCGAACCAATCCTTTTTTGTGTCTCATGACAGCCTTATGAGGTATACAAGAATTGTGGTTTGGCTACCAACATCAAATTATAATGCTTCCATTGTGGCTAACATAAAGTTTAAAATGAGCTAATGACAATTAAATATCGATTTAAAAATATCCAAAAACTAAGTTTGGATCTTTTATTGATCGGATCGTTTGAACAATAACAAAACGTCAATATGAGTGTAGTCAAGTCCTCAATATATGGTCAAGTTCTACTTTTGTTTTCTTGGATTTGATGTAGTATTACATCCCAAATCATCTGGTTCATGTTAAAATAACAATTTATTCAGTTGTCAGATAATGTCGGCATATTCTGTCAATAATTAACTATAGGAAAGTCTTGGGCCTATAAGACTTAATGTTAATTTAATACTTTTTATCGTCTTATTTTTTACAACATCTTTGGCAAGTTACCTTAAGAAGTGTTAATTTTACATTATATCATGTTATAGAAATACTTTCTTCATTCATAAAATGCTTTAAATTAACTACAATTCATATTAAACAAACAATGTTAAAATTTCAAAGAAAATGTATTACTTATAATTTAACATTAACAAACTGTTAAAAATATTTTCTAAAATGATTATCACATCGGCATATAAGTTAGAAGGTGATTTTGCAACATCGGGGCAGGTCGAATGCATTTGATTTCGATTATTCGCCCAATTTGCTGAAGTCTTTGCTGGGTCTTTGCTTCGATCCCGCTGTCTGCAGCCAACATTGTTGCTTCATGCGCGATATGATGATGTCAAAGAAGCAATTGCCAATTGGCAAGACGCTGTATGCTAGACGTGATCGCAGATACTCGCACTTAGTGCTGCAAAAACGCGTCATAATGCACAATCATAGGTGTCGTCGACAAGGCACAAAGGCACCACACATACTCGTCGATCCGTTCGTCTGTCCGCATGCCGTCCGTCCGTCCGTGTACATAATTAAGATATTCGATTCGGCGGCAGTGGCGATGCGGTTAGCGTGTGGAACGCAAGGCGCCGCCAAAAACGCTGACAGAGACAAAAATTACGCTCACCAATGGACGGATATTCAGTAGGATGTTTCGGAACTGCAAAAGTGTTAACGTGTTCTTCATATATTTTTTTAAATTTTGCTAAGGAAACGAAAAGTTTCATGAACAATAGTTAAAATTATTTGTTTCGAATTAAAATGTCCCTTCAGGATTCTTTCAAGCAGTCAAAGCGTTTAAAATGGGTAAATTATTCTCTCATTTTTAATGTTTATCAAGAGATCTTGAAACACCCTAAAATGCAGCGTGGGCGAAGAGTTAATAATGTGGAGGGTGCCTAAATAAGTCATTACAGACGACAGTTGACGTTTTATTACTTCAATTTTAATTAAATAAATCAAAATTGAATTGGCGAGATCTGCGGCACGGCACCAAAACTCAAACTGCTGTTCCAATCACGTTTGTTTGTATGTATGTATGTATGTATGTATGTATGTATGTATGTATGTATGTATGTATGTATGTATGTATGTATGTATGTATGTATGTATGTATGTATAAATGTCTATATATCTGTGTTTAGTTATACGTGAGTTCAAAGCGCAGCCATAAGCTAAGCAGCACAGGTACTTCTTGTACCTGAGATTAGGCACTGCAGCCTACAGATGCAATACTTAGATACCTATTAAGATATTTAGATACTCACTTTACACACACGACTTGCATAATCGTCGGTGCTTGTCGTTAGGGATTTTAATTTCACAATCGTTGGAGACACAGATTTTTACTATTTTTCGTTTTTGGCTTTAATTGGCGTATAATTGGTAACTAATTGTTAGCTTCATCTATTCGCATGTCGCCTCAGCAGTCCGAAACGGGCGTGTGCTGGCAGGAGTGAAGTGGAGTGTATGTGTAGTATGTGTGTGGAGTATTTCTTACATTGCACCATCTTACCACGACCCTCAGCAGAAACAAGTTCCAGCAAACGAAATAATCTCCCGCCAACAAGATGTACAAATGCACTGAACGCAATAATTGCACGAAATTAAATCTTAGAGAGGTGTCATCAACAAAATGGTCCTTCATTAACAAAAGGAGGTATCATCAATATTGAAAAATGACGAAATTTCAGTAAAATTTCCATGAAACCGTTTATGGAAACTTGGCCTTACGGATTTTGCGTTCTTTCAATATTAGATAACATATCATTGCACGCATATAGACAAATTGCTTGGTTAACAAAGAAAAGCTTAAAAGCTTTGAGAACTTAGAAGTTTTCCTCGTTGTTTATGGTCTTGTATTATTTTTACTTCAAACTTCAAGTGCATTTGTTTTGAATGTTTGAGAAAAACTAAATTTTTTTAAATTATATAGAAAATATATTGATTTATATAATATTCTTAACATACTTAACGATACTTTATTAATTGATAAAATACTTAAGAGATCGATGAATATCCATTTCATCTCGCACTTCGTACTTGAATCACTTATGTTTCTGCTCGGTGTAGGCGTGTATATTCCTCACAACTTGTTCACCTACATTTCTGTACTTGTCCAAACAACGCAACTTCCAGTGTTCGCACTACGAACCGCAACGTACTCGTACATGCCCATGCGAGCATATATTAATTTCTTGTGGTCAATACAAATTGCAAACAGACGTAGTGCAGTGCCTCCTGCAATCTGTAAACTTCATGGCTAAGTTAATACTTAAGTCCACATTTTAAATCTCAGCATGGCGCAAGTTTAGCCGCAAGCAACCCTGGTCATATATCAACTTTGACTGGCGCATTGATTCTTGTTTTATTTTATACTTTTTTTATATTAAAATATTTTTATTTTCTATGATATCTGTTGGTATTATTTTAAAATAAGTGTCAGCACTAAATTAAACTTCATCATTGAAAGAATTAACACGCTATAAATTGTGTGCATTAACCCAATGAACTGCGTCGTTTGATAATACCGTCCGTCAGCTTTTGGATTAACGAAAATTTTATACTCGTGCCCAATAGTTAACTCATCCATGAATAAAGCAGCGGTAAGCACAGCCCAATCGAAGTGTCGAATGTGGCAGTTAGAGAAGTTTTGTTTGAATCTGCAAAATGTTCGATTGTGACGAGGAAGATTAGCCGCAAGCATATGAGATTTATATCAGGTTCAGTGTCTTGTATTCATTTAAATCCTTTCACTTTCAATCTAGGTGCAGTTGTCATACAAAAAAAAAACACCAACCAAAATCTCATCACTGAAATGTCAGACTTTAAATGGATAAGTGAAACTGCGAACCTATTTAAATTTAGCAGAAACTGTTAAATTTCATTGATCTGCATGTTAAGATTGTCGTCTACAAATGATGATCAGTTACACCAGACTTGGTCTATATTGATGGTATAATTTATATATTAATAATATTTCTATATACTCATACATACAAACAGAATATTTTTTAAATCACATGTTATTTTTTCACTTTAATTCTAATATCAAATTTTTGCTTAAGCTTATTTTCTTTTGAAATGTCATCTCATATTATGTTTTCTTTTCTCCCAAGGGACCGCTTGATATTTGCAAACCCATTAATTTCACTTCAAGCATGTCTAACATACACACACACAATATGTTCTTCTCTGGACGACTTCTTAGTACGCAAACAATAATTTTTATTTTTTAATTTCATTCCAGGTGCACCGAAATCATTTAACGCAAGCTTAACGCAGACAGAACGTTTAACGCCAACGTCAACGACCAATTCGAAATCGGCAATAACCACACACACTGGCAACATTGCTTTGCGTTCGACAACACCGGCAACAACAAGCAAATCGTCGAAAAGTGACAGCAACAAAACATTTCAGGCTCAAACCATCATCAATAACAAACTCGGCAACTCGAGGCTTAACAGCGCTACATCAAGCATGTTACTGTTGCAATCAAATGTAAGAGCCACCACTGAAGTATATAAAACAAAAATAAGTTAATTAAATAATAATAATAGTCTCCCACATATCTACATAACTGGGGATAAGGTACCTGATAAACCTTATCCCCAGTTATAAATACTTTTTGAGATAGAATCCTCTAAAATATATAGACAAACAAATTAATAATAATGTTCCTTGATAGTATGTACAAACATATATTACAAGTATGTTTTTTTTTAGCAATATGTCATGGGTTTCCTGACATATTGACAGTTGAGATTCGCAACAATAGATCCTTAATTGAATTTGCATTCGGTTTCGCTAAATATGTCTTTAGAAACTCATCACCATTAACCGAGTTACCTCGCTAAAACCAAATCCGACCGTAACCAATTACTATCACAACAAACTCACCTAAGTGCAGCGAATGTTGTTAAGGGTTGAAGTCCTGCGACTAGCATAGAAAGGCGCACGATTTTACCCCAACAATGAGAATAATTTTTTCAGGTATTGTGCGTTGCAATACAAATAAAAAAATTATCACTGCTTTGCTGGATGTTCTTGTGATATCCGCCAATCAAAAGCGTTTATTGTGTAGCGCATGTCTTTGGGCAGAGAAAATTGCCTGCTTCGACCTGACAGACTTTACCACGAGCTTTTAGTAATTCAGTCTTTTGGTTTGTGTCTTTCGTTACAGAACTCTTTTAGTTCACTTTCTCCGTTTGATAATTTTTCGACGCAACAAGCGAACACGCAACATCACCAAATCCATCACAACAATCACAATCACCAGCAGCAGCAGCAACAACAGCAGCAGCATCATCATCATCACCTTCAGCAACATCACGATACAGAGCAGCATTTGATTTCCAATGAAGAAGACCATCATCCGATTAGTAGCTTAACGGACACCGCTGTCGAACATTTGGAACTAATCGATCATACCTTCAATCAGCTCTCGGATCTTTTCTTTCCTACGGACTCGAATCATTCGCTGCTGTCGCCTAACATAGATCACCACCAACAACACTACGCTGACTCGATTGCTGATAATCCTACGACAAGTATTCAAGATCTTCACTCATCCTGTGAAACCCTGATCGGGAGTACAGAGGATATCACAAGCTCAATTGAGAATCTTACGAAACTAACCTGCTTGCGGGATAAGCGACTCTCCTCCATACCAGAACAGCATTCAGTGAGCACACCCTCATCCGAGCAGGAACATTCGTTGTGCTTCGATCGTACGACGCCGCAGGAAATCGGATTGCTAAGTTTGCGTTCTAGTAGTGATCCGGCAATTGCTTTGCACACGTTACAGGAGCGACGTCAAGCGCAGATTTTGCAACCATCAAATAGCGGCGCACGTACGACGGGCATTGATCCGCTCATTTCACCAGTGGGCGGACCGCTTTCTTGTGGTAGCTCATTACCCAGTTTCCAGGAGACCTATTCGTTGAAATACAATCCAGCTGCGCCAACGGAATCACCCAATTCTACAGCTGGATCTGCTGTTTCTAACCTGACACTGAAAATGGACGAAGACTGCTTTCAGCTCTCATCGCCAGCAGTAGATATGGGCAGCGCTGGTCAAGTGCTTAGTCAGCAGCAACAACAGCAGCAGCATCAACAATCGCACAACCATCATCTGCATATGCATCAACACCTTCACCAGCATCAACACCATCACATCCACACCAGTAGCCATCAATCTCAGTCGCTGTCGAACAACAACAACATCAACACGAATAACAGTGGCTACAGCTATCATGGACACTTCAACACCAGCACCACTGCGTCGACAGCATCTTCGAACTCATCGGCAGCGTCCTCGTATGAATTTAACAATGGCACATGCACCGGTTCGGGTGGGTCTTCTTCGGAGCCAGGTCAGAGTTTCAACAACAGTGGCGATAACTTCTACCAGCAATATCAGTTGGCAACACAACAACAAAATGTAAGTTATATGATCAATTAACGGATCAAATAATTTTTTTATTTATGTATTCGTAAATCGTAATTTAAAATTTAAATAAAGTTTGAAAATTCGAAAACTGTTTTCGAAAAATGTTTACGGACGCTGAACGAATGAGGATTGCTTATTTTGTCTTGTCTATTAAATCGGGAAATCTCTATAAATTCAATAATTTGTTTCTTTACAGAGCCATTTTAGTGGCAACACATCGGCCGAACGCTATTCGCTTCCAACTCTTCCCACCATATCCGAACTGCAGGCAGTGACCGCAGCAGCAGCGATTGCAGTTGCCCCATTGCGACGCTCTTCGTTGCCAATGCAACGCTCCGATTCGCCTGCGACCAGCCACAGTCCGAAGCTTCCAAAACTAATCATTGCTGGTGGCGCACTGCTCAAACATTCTCATCAGTCGCATCAGCAATCGCATTCGGCGCAGTTATCAAGCACACCCAGTTCCGCTTCCAGTTCGCCCAGTTGTCATCAGCAGCAGTCAACATCATCATCCGTATCAACGCCCGTTCTTGCCACTGCAGCCATACTACACCACAACAACGGCTCTTCGGGCCATTTCCATGGCCTCAACAGCAGCTCCACTGCTGATATGCTTAACGGTGGCATTGGTGGACGTCTCATGCAATCGCCGTCGCAACTGTGTGCTGTGTGCGGTGATACGGCCGCCTGTCAGCACTATGGCGTGCGAACGTGCGAGGGTTGCAAGGGCTTTTTCAAACGTACCGTTCAGAAGGGCTCCAAGTATGTTTGCCTTGCAGACAAATCGTGTCCGGTGGACAAACGTCGCCGCAACCGTTGTCAGTTCTGTCGCTTTCAAAAATGTCTGGCCGTTGGTATGGTGAAGGAAGTGGTACGAACCGATTCGCTTAAAGGTCGCCGTGGTCGACTGCCTTCCAAGCCGAAATCGCCACAGGAATCACCGCCATCACCGCCCATCTCGCTTATAACGGCGCTTGTGCGCGGTCATGTAGATACTACGCCAGATCCATCGTGTTTGGACTACTCGCAATATAAGGAGGAGCCTAACCAAGACAAATCACCGTTGCAGCTAAATGAAGCCGAGAAGGTGCAACAGTTTTACGGTTTGCTAACCACATCGGTGGATGTCATCAAACAGTTTGCTGAGAAAATCCCCGGCTATACTGATTTGACCGCTGAAGATCAAGCGTTGCTCTTCCAGTCGGCATCGTTGGAGCTCTTTGTATTGCGATTGTCATATCGCGCTCGCATTGATGACACTAAGATGACCTTTTGCAACGGTACAGTGTTGCATCAAACCCAATGTCAGCGATCGTTTGGCGAGTGGCTCAGCGGCATTTTGGAGTTTAGTAAAAGCCTGCATAACTTAGAAATCGACATATCGGCGTTCGCGTGTCTCTGTGCACTAACTCTCATTACTGGTAAGTAGTAGCAGATATATTGGTAGTACCACTTGTAGTATATATCAGATGTAAAACCGATATTTAATTAAGTTGTAGTTACCATCACATACATACATACATTATATTGATTTTTTGTTTTCCTTTTTTTTCGTGTTTGTTTTTACAGAACGTCATGGCCTAAAAGAACCCAAAAAGGTGGAGCAACTGCAAATGAAAATCATTGGCAGCCTGCGCGATCATGTCACCTACAATGCGGAGGCCCAAAAGAAGCCGCACTATTTCAGTCGGCTGTTGGGCAAATTGCCCGAATTGCGTTCGCTCAGCGTGCAAGGGCTGCAAAGGATTTTCTATCTGAAACTGGAGGATCTGGTTCCGGCACCAGCCCTAATCGAGAATATGTTTGTGGCTACTATGCCATATTAAGTTACACATACATATGTACTCATAGTAGTATGTATTGCAATAACCCAGTTGAATATTTATTGCCCACCCAAAATTAAGAAAACTAGTTTAAGTAACAGTTTCAAAGGATTGTTTCGCTTCTTTTGAACATTTGTAAAATTGCGTTACATCCGATGAGAATTCTTCCTTTAAGAGTAAAACAAAAACAAAACTTACTTAGGCGTATATAATACAAGTTTTGTTGTATACTTAACATAGGCTAAACATATTTAAAAGTTTTATTTAAAGATAATAACCAATTCAAATAGTTTAAGAATACAGTTTGATTAAATTTGTGCTGTACGAGTTATGAACATAGTTTTAATGTGTTTAGAAAATCCTTGCCCAAGTACATATGTGTAGTACTTGTATGTATGTATGTCAATTTAATTGTTTCAATCGTTCTTTTTCATATCAATTAATCGCAAATTAATTCAACGCACGGAACGAACGAACGAACAAACGAAATATTGCTCATAATAATCAATCGTCGTGGTTTGGTCGTCGTTCGCGTCATGATTCACACAAATCGTTTTCGATGTAACTCGTTACACGTGTAATTACTTTGTTTCCTACGATATATCATAAATATTTAAGTAAGTTACAATTACTCCATGCCATGATTTCTTGCCTATTCGATTGTTCGTGAATCCTAACGTGACTTGTCAGCGCAATATCACCGAGTCCTCTCGCGTAACATAACGAGCCAGCCTGAGCGCCTGACGTTAATTGAAAAATTGCCTAGTTTAAGCTGTCAGAAACGCCCACAACTTGTTAGCATTGTTACTGATATGTACCTGCACTTACCTGCACCGGCTGTCGGCAAGTTGCTATTTAGTTAGCCCTAACGAGATGGCGAGTGAGTGTGAGCGTGGGCGTAGGCGTGGGCGAGCATGTATCTTCGAATGGTTTTTAATTTGATTTTTTAATATTTTTCTAGTCAATTGGTAGGTTTTTATGTATCGTACCTTAATGTAGCCCTAGATAATAGTTCATAGTGAGTATACTATTGTATTTTAATGCCAGCATATAAAGATTCTCAAAACAGATCATTTGATTTGAATGTTCTTGCCAGTGCATTGTCGTAACCTAATAATCTTAATAAAACAACTTACTTATAGTTCATACTAGAGTTAAGTAGCTAGGCTAAGCCAAAGGTTTCTTAACCGAAATCCTTCACTGAGAGTAAAGTACCTTTTGTGATGTGTGTCTTACGCAGCACAGTAAAAATCTTACGATATCTTAATCACACCTCGTTTAACCTTTACCTTTTCAGTTGTATAGTTAGTATCTACATTTATAGCCCTTAATAAAAACAAACAAACAAACAAACATACATACATTATGGTTACTTTTTTACACCTGTATAGGTGGTTGAAAAGAATGTCCTTAGTATGTCAGTTGACAGCCAAACAGAGTTCTTATCAGTGTTGCAATTGGTAAGTGTGTCTGTCCGTGATGTGTAAAGTGTGTCTGTTCCGAAGTGTATCAAGTGTGAGAATGCAACGTGTATAGGTTCTACTATATGTGAATTGTGATAAATAGTTCCGGAGGAAGAACCCTAAATGAATATCTCAAAAAGTGCGGGACGCGTTCTAAAGACGTTTCGTTCGCAACAGAACTATGTTAAATATTTCTAAATGTGCTTAACAAGAAACAAAAACAAAAACAAAACAACTTATTCTTTTTTAAACTAGGTTTTCTAAGCAACTCGATTTTTTATAAACATTATAAAAGTTATATGCGTAGTTAGGATTATAAATTTAGCCTCTTGATATACATACTTACATGCATAAACGTTTTTAAAATGAAAATTTAATATACATATATACATATTTGCAACATTTAATGTACCTTTTCACATACATATTTACCTACATATGCATACCTATATATACATATATAGAATAAATTCAAAATTACAAAAAAACTTATGAACTATATAAAAGTGTCATTTAAGACTTGACGTGTCATTGTTCCGTAATTTATTTGGATGTCTTGTGTTTTGCTTTCGCCACTTTAAAACTATCTTCGAAATGTTTTCGATATGTTAAATTTGCTATAACTTGATAAATTTGAAAATTGATGTTTTTCTAATTCAATTCGAATCGACTTTTATTTGTATTTGTATTCATTAAGAACATTTCTGTATGAACTTTATAAGGAACGACGTAGCCAAAAACTTGCCTAAGTAAATATTTTATAAATTTATCAAAAACAAAACTAGAGTAAATTTCATTTTTATACAAGATTAAACTATCCAAAATGATGATGATAACAATTCTTACGTTTCCTGGCACTGGTTTAAATCAATATTGAAATCCAATAAATCCAATATACAAATTACTGGACAATGCATGCACAAAAAACATATCTTTCGAATTGGAACAAATTCTAACTTATTTATTTTGAAAGTTTATTAAAGCAATAAGAACAAATAATTCATGTTACTATAAGGTTAAAATTTCGTTAATATATGTAGCTAGGTACAAGAAAGCATTATAAGCATTAATAACTAACTAACAAACGCATTCGCTCGTTGTAGATAAAACTAAACTTATCTTAACTAGATAACCAACCAACTGACGACTTGGTATATCCAGACCCTTTGAACCTTTTGGTGTTATTTTATTTGAGTGTCCTCGCGCCCATTATTCATAGCAAGCGTAACATAGATAAATACAGCAACCCACACGTTGAGAAACTTAAAGTACCTTATGTGCAGTCCAACTGCAAAAACTAACTAAGTTCTGAGAAACCGAGTATCTGAGCAATTGAACCTGAATCTGTATACGCGAGTCCAAGCAAATGGGATATAGTATGTACATATATATATATACGAGCATGTACGCCGAGTATCGTATATGACATGGAAATGTCGGTGGCTCTTGGCAAAAAGTTTGTTGTAAACTCTTTGAACGAGTGGTTCGTTTTTTGTATTTTTTATAAAACTTTATAAATACAATATAACAATTTTTGAGATGTCAACTTTATTTATTTGTGCGTGTGTGTGTATTTTTACTAATGACCGATGTTTTCTGATTTAACCTTTAAATAAATTAAATAGCTAAGAACTTATATTTTCAAAGCTGTTTCGCGTGTTTCTTAATACAAACAATTTTTACATGATACATTTAACGTATATTTACCTTTATATATATATTTATATATATACATACATATATATTTTGTTACCGATATAAGATTTATACACAACCGATATTTATATTTAAAGACATATATCCTTATAAAGTTAAACGCAACACAACAACACTCTTTCAAGCTCTAAAGATCACTTTTCCACTTTTCAAACTAAGGTAAATTAACACGACAAACCACAGACAGAAGGAAACGGCATTACCCGAAATCGCATTTCACAAATTCCTGTATCTAACAGATAAATATTTAAAAAATATACATATATAATAATTTCAATTATTTTATATACATATGAATTAAAGTGTATAACTTCAAGAGTGATTGGGGAATGCAATTTTTTTCTGTGTCCACATAAAATAAGTTTTTGTGTGTTTCCTTGCACCTAATTTACGTGTTTAAATGGATTGATTAATAAATTACTTGTACGATAATTATAAGCCAATATTGTTAAACATGTATTACAAACTAACTAACAAACAAACAAACAGACCCAAAAAACAAAAACAAAATACGATTATGTAAAAGTGTTATTGAATTAAAAATTCCTTAAAGATGCTACAACAAACAAATAAACAAATAAACAAACAAACAAACAAACAAACAAACAAACAAACAAACAAACAAACAAAATAGACATGATATACATACAATATTAGTTATTGATATTTTAAAATGCCTATGCAAATAACTGTAATATACATACTTTTGCAGCCTAATTCTGTGTTAGATATGTATCTGATTAAGTTTACTTTTCCGTTGTTGTATATTTGTATTGATTTACTCTGCACCTTAGAAGCCACGCTTCGAAGAGACCTTAAGATAAATCTGCACGTTGGAATGCGAACAAAGTTTGTAATTTCTGAAATTTTTATTGTATTGAAAATAAAATTTACTTTTCCTTAATGTACCAACAAATGGCTTTTATTGAAGTCGAGCATCACCCGATGGTAAGCTTATTAAATTATTATTAACCTTCGCCAAGTGAAAATTCACTTACCGAAGGGTATATTGAGAACGATTGAAAACTTGCATCTTTGTTCGCTGATAAGGAAGGGTAGCGCCTTCCGAAACAGCTGTCCGACCTGCTATTTTTATATTGTTGCTGCCTTAAAAATTAACAAAAACTTCTTTCGTTAAAAGGACCTTGAACTCGAATAATAATTCATATTATTTAACTTTTAAGGTCGTAAAAACTTTACTTTTTTTTTTAGTTTTCGAAGATTCTCATCATCTTATTTTCCGACTGTTGTTATTATGAACCACTCAGTGGTGTATATTGGTTTTGGTCCAATGTTTGTAACGTAGAGTCATAATCAAGATAGATATAGACATATACTTGTATATATATATTATTGATCAGAATCAAAAACTGAGTCGATCTAGCCATGTCCGTCTGCCTGTTATCATTTGTTGTTAACGCGATAGCGAGAAAACCGTTTGAGATATTGAGCTGTACACTGGTTGCTAGACGAACTAATTAGATTTTTGAGCAAAACCGTCGATGACCACGCCCGCTATTACAAAAAATATTAATTTCTTGTTAAGACGATATCTTGAGATCTATATATAGTTTTAACCCAATATCTCGGTTTAAAACTTTGTACATCTCCTCGCGCGAGTTAAATTTTTAAGTTTTGGAACAATTGGGTGAATAAGATGGATGGGGAATATTTTATATATATATTGGAGCCCTAAATCGTTGCTTTTAGCCATGGTTTCGATGCTCTTGTGTGCCGGCGCATTGTCTTGCAAAAACAAAAATGTTATTCTCTTTATGTAACTCCGTTTCGCTGCGATTTCGGCCTTCAATTGCTCCAATAATGCGCAGTAATACTCGCTGTTTATCGTTTTTCCTTTTTCGAGGTAGTTCACGAAGAGTATTCCATGACAATCCCAGAAAACCGACGACATGGCCTTTCCGACCTATTGAGCCTCCCTCGGCCGCTTCGGAGCACTCGTGTCGGCTTCAGTCCTTTGCCGGGCACTAATTCTCTTCTCGGTCGTGTAACAGTGGTTGCAGGTTACCAATCGAAGTCAAAAGTCCACCCGATTTCGCATCAGCATGGCTAAACACACTTCGGAATTGCACTCACCTTCGTGGTTTTTCTCCGGAGTCAGCATGCGCGACACTCAGCGGCAGAACAATTTTTTCATGTGCAGAATCTCGCCCAAAATATGAAATATGATGTGCGCTCAGTACCTAACCTTGTGGCATCTGCTAGCTCGCGCACCTTCACTTTCCGGTCGACCAACACCATTTCAAGAATTTAACTTTTTCGATGTGTAACCGCATTGGAGGGCCTGCCGCTAAGGACTTCATAGGTAGTGGCGTTTCGGTCACCTCGAAACTCTCGAAACCAATATTTCAGGGTGTAATCTGAAGGAGCACTAGCCCCCATAAAATAAAGAAACTAATATCGTTGTTTTCCATACTCAACACGATGCCAAACCCGTCCTCAAAAATCGACTGTCAAAGCAAAATAAATGGCTGTGTCGCGCTGAAATTTGACATGTCTGTCTAAATATGAATGGACTATAAGGCGCCATAATCTAGTCTGCGTTTGCAGAGCATTGTGCGATCGAGGAGGTCACTTTTCCCTCCACCTAGTACTTATATGACAACTAAGTCACGCCTTTTTGCGTTCACCCAACATTTTAACAAATTTAACTTTACATATCAGTAAAAATAAAAGAAAACGATGGTATTACGGATTTTTATTTTTATAGATTTTATTGACTTCTTTGTTATATGTTATTTTTTTAGAATTTCTATTATTTTCATTGTGCATAGAGATACGTAGATACATTTGCAACATTGCAATCATTAACTACTTGAATAAATGTAAATTAACATTACAGAAATACGGTTTAAAGTTGATCTATTATCAAATCTTCTTGCAAAGAACAGATTTCGATTTCGAATTCGAATTCGGGCGTGACGAAACAAACCTTTACGCCAAGTGATAATTTATTTCAAAAACGCTGTTGTTGTATGATACGACATAAATTGTGTTGACAAGTTAAAATTGTTAACAATTCGTTGAAAAACATTAACAAAAGTATAAAAAAAAACATATAAGAAATGATTTTTCCAAATGAAGAAATGAATAATATACGCAACGCAATGTTTACAACGATTTGTTGAGAATTTTAAATCTTTTTAAATTCGAATATTACATATGTACTAATTTGAACCATTTTCTAAATGATATATAAAAAAAAAAGAAAAAACTGCTCAGACTAAAGGGAATAAATAAAGCATTCAACGAATAGAAGAATGTGCCTAACGTTAAACATCACTTGTTGTCGTTCACTGAAAAAAATAAATGAAAGTGATTAGTTTGAATAGCATATCTTACCTCGGTCATCGACGTTGTGGTCGTTGCTTATACGCAATTTGAGATAATTCAATAAAATGTTCAGAAGTAGCGAATGCTAGCATTGTTTTTAATTATTAAGTGTGGAAAAATGGGTTGGGTGTGTCAAAAGTTGCACGAAACGCTTTCGATCTTTAGACTAGGAAGTTTTTTTTTTCACATAAGTTTACGTAGTGAAAAATCTTGATAACGTTAGATGGCTCACACTTTAGTATTTCTTATATCCGCGACGATTTCTATTGAAGCTTCCACCGCCGCCGTTGCGTGAACGTGAGCGATTGTTGTTGCCGCCACCAGCGCCGCCATAGTTCTGAACCTTGGCTGAGTACTTGCCAGATGGTGGTGAGTAAATTTTCTGATCTGATGATGGTTTTGATTTTTTCTCCTCGGGTTCCTTGCTGCCATTTTCGTTTTTACCTCCGAAGGTGATGGGCGCGTGACGTTTGGAGCTAATTTTACTCTAAAAATAAAGAAAAAAATTGTAAAATATATATATATATATATATAATCAATTGAGTCTACATTTTTGCGCGTCACCCAGGAAAGTTGAACCTCGTGTTTGAAGCTGGGTGGCGAATGGAAGAGATCCCTGATAAGCGTACTAATATTGGATGTCGTCTTTAGCGCAGTAAGTTTTACTTGATTGTCCTCTGATTTCAGTTCCTCTGCCGATTTTCCCTTAACAGCTTCTTCGAGCTTCTTAATGTATCTACGTATGAAAATATTTCAAAATAATGTTAAAATTCAATAAAAAATATTAAATTACTTTGTCAATTCCTTATACAAATTTTATTAAGAATTTGATAAAATTTGT
The DNA here is from genome assembly GCA_949127995.1 of Suillia variegata. Lineage (NCBI taxonomy): Eukaryota > Metazoa > Arthropoda > Insecta > Diptera > Heleomyzidae > Suillia > Suillia variegata. Next base: position 21,281,738 of record OX421844.1, read on the forward strand.
TAAGTAAAATCAATAAGAAATAAATTTGTTTGTACTAACCCTTGTGTTCCTCGTGCCAAATACTGTAATCTTGAGCGAAAGTCCTTAAGCTTCTCCGGCTCATTGACAAACGAAAGACTTTCCGGACTCTTTTTGCCCAATGTGTGTAGAGCATACAAGAGGCATTCAGCGTGCGAAAATTGGAATGATGGTGGTGCACTGGCAATGTCATCGTCGCCGCTCAGTTGTGGCAAGGGCATGTATTCCTGCAGATTTTAAAGCAATGTTAACAAAATTGTATAATCAATCAAAATTAATCTTAAAATTAAACGTACCCTCAAAACGGTGTATACCGCATTAATGCGTTCAGCTGCATCCTCCTGCAAATCGCAATACGCACACATCTCGGCAAAAACCTTTAAGAGACGTAATTGCACCTGATCCTGATGCACTGCGGTGGCAATCATGTTCCACGTACTTAATGGCAACAGCTTATCGCACACGTACACAACGAATGCGGTCGATTTGATTGTGTTCTATTGAACGAAATAAATAAATGAAATAAGATCGATGTTTAATAGAAGTAATGAAATATTCTCAAAATATTGATTAAATCTTTAAAAAAAAAATCGTTATTTTTACCGAAAAGTACGGCATCGCATGAGTAGCACATTGAATAAATCGTTCCACAATCTCATCTTCAATTGTGATTGCGTCGATATCAGCTACTAGTTCAGCTTGTTCAGTAGCCAAATTAACGAGTTCGGCGTGTCCAGTGATGGTCGAGCCCAGTTTTGTGGATCCCAAAATACTCATACACAAATGAAATTCATCTGCGGTAACGTCCTTTAGTAAAAAATACAAAAGCAAATTCTTAGTTTTGATATTTAAAGAAATTCACTAAAAACAAACCTGTAGAATCTTTTTAATCTCATCAATGAGAAATTCCTCAACTTCTTTGCTGACGATTGTCGGTCCCATGGCAAAGAGTTTTGTAGCAATAAATTTAAAACAGCGTTCGCGTGTTGTCTCATCTCCAGTGGCGATTTGTGTAAAAACTCCGGTTAGAGCGCCTTTAGCATCCATCTACGAATAATGAATACAATTATTATAAACATTTAAAAAATTAATGTTGAAAATCATATACAAGTTTAAATATTTAAATTAATGTTTACAAAAAATAGACCCTGGTGAGAAATGATATTGTCGTTTAGACCCTTTGACCGAAAATCGCTTTTGACTTGCTTAACAACTATTAGGCAGCCAAGAAAAAAATAATAATTTAATCCCTACGTACCTTAATGATTGTCTGCAGTGAATTATTTACTTGCTGCAACTCAAGCGGATCGTCCAGAACCAAAAGTTGCGCCAACGTATCACCTACTTTAGCAGTCGTTTCGACAGTATCTTGGCATAACTTTGGCAAATCTTTAATGGCTTGGCGGCGTATCTATAAAAAACAAAAATGTATTTCTATAACGCAATTGATTGTTACTACTGACGTACCTGCATATCGTCATCCTCGCACAGATCTAGTTGAGCATCAATCGCGGTATCTGATAGGTCCGGAAAATGTTTGAAAAATTTCCCAATGAATTGTGAGGCAAGTCGCTTTTCTTTGGATGAGCCTTTTACGGCTTTAAGTATGTCCTTGTATTCCGAAACGTGCTACAAATAAAAACAGTTATACATTATAAAAGTTAAGAGATTTAAAAATTTGCGTATATTTTACCTCGGAAATTTTATCGCCTGCATCCGAAAGGATTTCGTAGCATTTATACAAATGCTCAATGTTGTCCATGGCTTGAATATATAACAAAAATTGTCTTTAATTTTTTAAGGTTTCTTTCCACTGTACTTAACAATTCTCGGGCTCCGGTAGCAACTGAAATTGAAGCAAAAACAATTTTTTTTAAACAATTCACTTATTTCTCACTTTTTTTGTTCATTTACAAAGTAAAAATAGTTCTTGCGGCTTACTTCTTTTTGTTTCTCGTTTTAATTCTGCAAATAATTTACTTTTAACGCGATGGTTTCACAACGAAATCAAACGCGTGCGACAAAAGTTTTGTTAGCAAAAAAGATGGCGTCTCTCTCTCTTTTCTTAAACAACTGTAAAAAGTGAGCAGCTCCTTTATTGTTTTGTAATATTTTCTCACTCTAACCATACCACAGTACTGTTTAACCAAAAAAAGGCAACACTTAGTGATTATAGTTGCCACTCTCCCAAAAAATTTTCCAACAAAATTTAAAAATAATGACCAAAAATCTATTTTTGGTACATGACGAGAAAAAATTATTGCGACATGTTTCATTCTTGAGAAAAGCAGTTAAGTGGACGAAATCGAGGTCAAAAACTATTTTTTCAAATAAAATGAGAATGGGTGGTCGGATTTGATTGCGGTTTTTTGTTTGTGGTCTATAATCATTCCAAGAACTTTGTAAAAATACTTTTGTGGGCGTAAGTGGGCATGGTCAAACAGTTTTTTAGACAAACAAAATTTGGTTGATTGTGTACTTCTCTTGAAAATGGCTTTATCGTTTTTGATGGAACTTGCCAGTTTGGCTGCTATCATTTTCAATACATAATTGTAATAAACTGTAAACACTCTTTTTTAACTGTAGTTATATTTGCTATCCGTTTTTTTTTAGATGACGCTGATACATTTTACCAGGGATATAGAAATATTGATCTATATGAAATATTTTCTTAATTTTTTCATATACATATATGCATTTTTTTTTTTAAATAAGTTTAAGATTAATGGATCTTTTTAAATTTTATATTTTTGTATAACATGTGAGAGTTTCTAGAATTTGTTTACAGTCATTAAAAAAAAACGCTACTGTGTTTTGTGTGAAGCAGTGATGCTAACTTATTTTTGAATTTACTGTATTAAAAAAAAAACTGTTTTGCAGAGATATTACTGTAGATATTTAAAAATCATTCATTATCGTTTTTATTTAAAAAGTTTCTTTTCGAAATTGTTTCTTTTAGTAATAAATAGAGAAAAATATGTTTATAAAAATATATCAACAAACAAAAAAAAAAGAAAGAAGAAGGTTCACCATCTTAAATTTTTATGTTTTCCTCATTTTATTTCTTAGTTTATTCCGAAAAGTATTTGAAAAAAGTTTCCCACTTTGCAATTTGGACAATTACTGTATTTTTAAATAAAAATACTGGCAAATTTTCAAAATTACTGTATTTTTAAGAAAAATACGGTAGCATTTTTTTATTTTTTTAAATTACTGTAGAAAAATTACTTGTTACTTTATATGCAACCAAATTACTGTAGAGTAACGTAATTTCGATGCAGTTAACATCACTGGTGCAAAGTGACTATAAGTACCGTAATTTTGGTAGAGTTAACATCACTGGGAATGTTTTAAGGGTACCAGATTTTACCATTTTTAGTTCAAAGTTTTGTAATTGTTATACCACTTAGATTTAAGCAAAAATGTAACTGAACGAAAAGTCAAAATAAAAAAATTATGTATAATTCATTCATCTATTATATTAAGTAGAGATCTGTTAATAAACGGTATATATAAAAAGCTAATCGAAATAATTTCTTGGGTTTACATTAATAGGTGCTGTAGTCAACCCTAATGTAAGACGTCAACTGGAATGTAAAGTTAAAAAAAGAAATAATGTTCATTTTCTTTAGTTTCTATAGAGTGTTACTAGAAAATATTATTAGATAATAAGTTAGTGAAACTTTCCATTGTTGTGTTTCTGTGTTATGGCGATGGGAATTTAATTGAACAGTGCCCATACAAACTCAGATACCAAATTTCAAATTTGTATGCGCAATATTAGCAAAATAATTGAATAAAAAAATTTGGGAGTGTCAAATTCTTAATATAACATATTTTAACCCAGTCCCTTAGACGATATCCGACAAATTTAAATTTAACGATTCTATTTAAAAGTGTTCGTCTGTCCAAGCGATAACGGCAGTTTTTTAGGAAATATCAAACTAACAATTGTTATGTCAGGCAAATTTACAACTAACAGCCTTATTATGACAATCAAAACGAAACGAAATGTTTCACTCAAACTCATTCACTTTCGTTTTAATTTGCAATTATAACGATATCAAAGGCTCTTTCGTTTTATTTTCGTTGAGTATTTTTTCTAGTCATGTACATATGTACGTTGTCCATAGATATTTCTCGCAAAAGCTTTTTAGTTTTCTAAAGAAAACTACAAAAATGTTTGCGTTTGGTTCATAATAAGGCTGTAAGAGTTTAAAATTAAGCAAAATCATTAAAACATTTTATTGCCACCTACAAAGCGTGAAAATGTTAAAAGCCGCTGATGATCGACGAAGTAATCGGCGCGACTAGGTTTTATGCAGAGAACAATAAGAAGGCACTCTTCGTGTCCGGCATTACACTGTCCTTACAACAAACACAATAAATGTTGTTGTACAACAGCAACAACTCAGCCGAAACTCCCCACAATTTCCAATTTTTTTCGAAAAATTGAACTCTCCACAATTTCCAACAACCACATTGAATTGTTGTTGGACGCTGCTTGTGTATTTTGTTGTTTTAGGTGAATAATAAATCAGCTGTTTAAATTTCGCGACAGCCGAAACTGAAAATTTTTTTATTTAATCATAAATTGCAATGACACAATACTTTTCTTTGCATCGAAGTGAATAGATTCCCTACGATAGTAATATAAGGCACATTTCGACATGCATAAAGTATAAATTTATGCGGTAACAAGCACACAATCATTGAAAAATGCTGAAGGTTCCGCTGAATAATTTTTTGGCCGACAGTGTTGCCGCCTCATAACCAAACAAGAAAAGGCTAAACCGTAGAAAAATTAAACTTAGCGGGTAAAAATTGATTTATATTATTTTTCTAATATTATAACGAACAATTTGATTTGTGAAGCGAAAATTATAAAAAAATACATTAAATATTATATTACAATAAAATAATTTAAAAATGTTAAAGTTATAATAAAAAATGTTTTTATTCTTTATAAAGAATTGTTTTATTAAAACTTAAATTATTTAAAAAGTGGTAAAAGAATAGCCTTCAGCTGAGCCGCCATTTCAGTGACACCAAAAAATTTGATTTTATCACTAAAGTGCTACATGTCTCTATTATAAATTTTTTTATCAAATCACGCTCATTTTTGGTTCGTAGTTTTGTATTCCTACGAAAATGTTAAATACTAAAAATTAACTGGTTATTTGCACTGTAACTATATTAATTTATTTATTTTTCGTATAGAAATAGGTGGTTTGTATGGGGTAGTAGTAGTTTTAGTCGGACAGCTAACTTTTATTTGGTTTTAATTGACAACACTGTCGGCCCGCAAACTTTTTCACGGAACCTTCAGTAGTAATTCAATGATTATGAACTTATTTCTGCCTTGAGTTGTATTTTATATGCACCAAAAGATTCTAGAAATGTATATATATTGAAATGTATTCTTTAAACAGTATATTAACACGTAAAATCAAAGCAATTTGTCTCTTAAAAAAATTTACAAAGAATCTTAAAAATTGAACAGCTGTTTAATTATTCCCCATACTATTTCCATCTTTCGTTAAACCAACAACAAAAATGACGAGGTAAACTCCGCCAATGAAATTGTTGTTACTTTGACAGCAGTGTGCTTTAAATTTATCTTCTTTCCACTCCTATCCTCCTTGGTTTTATGTGCCGCTCATAATTTAATGGTTGTTTATCTCTGCAATTCGCAATGCTAAAATAAAAAAATGGACTTCCTCCGGTTGGAGTGCACTTCAACATTTTAAATTCATTACGAATACAATTTCGTGGACGTGTTTGTTTATTTGTTTTTCAAGATTAGCATTGAACCGTCTTGTCTTTTCTTTCGAATTATGCAAATTTTGCTGCTGGCTTTGGAAGTAATTCACTTAGTGCGTGCCGTCTGTTACTACGTGTTCCAGTTCCTTTATTATGTCGGACGCAGCGTCTTTTGGTTATTATCGAAAGTTTGCGCATTGGGGCATGCCACCCATGCCGATAGTTCGGCGATAGCATTTCTAACATTGCTACGCGATGCTTTGTTGCTAATTGCGGACAGTCTTTGGTGGGTGCTGAGTATCGTGCCAAATCTGTTGCTTAGCTTGGCATTTGCCGTGGGTGATGCTCTCGTTTTTATTGTTAGTGGCGTTACGCAGCTGGTTGTGAGTACTACACAAACGCTGATAGATGATATTTTCCGGCTGACAGTGGGCATGGTTATATTATTTTTGGTGTGGCGCCAGCGACACGGTGTGACAGTTTTACTGAGAGTTTTGTGGATCACTGTTAAAATGGTATATAAATGGTGAAAAGAAAAAATTCTAAATACCTATGTCAAAATTAAAAATGAAATTATCTAATAACACTATGCGGCAATTTCCTTCAGAAAGTTTTGTAAATGATTCCAAAAATGAGTAGCATATTACTTTGCAAGTCTATTGGTTAAATCCAGTAAAGATTAAATTAATAAATGAAATGCAGTTTAAGTCTACAATTTAAATTACAATACATTCTTAATCTTGTCATTTTTTTTTAACAAGTAAAAGGTTTTGCACAACAATTATCAAGATTCAGAGAAGCCTCTTTAGAAAAAGGTTCTACTTATTTATTAATTAGTCCATTTCGAAAATAACTTTCCGTTTGGTTTAAACGAAAACTTATAAAAAATTAATACTCACTTCCTCTGAAGTGAGCTAAGTCAATTAGACTTATTTTTAAGTGTTTTAATTCGTAGATTTTCAAAATTTCTGTGGCGATAAGGAATAACAAACTTATATACAAGGGTGGTCCGATAAGTACTTAGCCTACAATAGAAAAACGAAATTTATTTTCAACATAGTTTCCTTTTAGCTTGACCCAGCGATGCTACAACTTATATAATGAAAAATAACGTTTTATCGGTTGTTGAGGCTAAGTACCTATCGGACCACTCTCATTGGATGGTCATAATTCCTGCGGTTAAAATCATGTTGTTAGAAACTAAACTTGACTCTGGTTGTTATTTAAAAATTAAAAAAACTACAAAAAAATTGTATAATATAACTAAACTCGAATTTGGCTTAAGAAATTGTATATGAATTTAAATGTAAATTTATTTGAATATTCAATTGATTTGCAATGATTTTATTAAAAAAGATAAACATTAAAACTTTAAACTATAAAATCTTTTAAATAATTAAAAGAGATTTTACTGATTTTTTTATAGCTTTTTAAAACTCGTATTCAAGTAAATTTAATTTTTATATTCATACCCACATATGTGTCCAACTAAACTCTGGAGTCAGTTTTATTAATAATTATTTGTATACTCCTTTACAGACACTCGGACGAATTTCTCTTGGACGTCTGGCTGAACGTATTAATCGCACTTCCTTTCCTTCTGCGAGAAACATATTCTTCTCAAACAATGGTGATATGCGCAGAGCGCGACTGCAACGCCATCACAGTCCGTCACCGAGCGGTGAAAAAGTTGCCGAAGCTTATCGTTGTGTTATCTGCCGCGACCGTCAAAAATGTGTGCTCCTGCTTCCATGTCGACACCTTTGTCTTTGCAAAGAATGCGAAGATTTTATGAATTTCGAACCGCGTATGTCGTTTTGTCCGCTATGTCGCACTGCTGTAGTAAACACAATGTCTGTATATGTATGAGGTCTACATACACAAGTCACTGCCTATTTCGCTGTAATTTAATTTTAAGTTATTTAGATGTGTAATATTTCATTGGACCTATAGCAGAGACATTCGATTTAAGACAAGACTAACTGGTCTCAATATCATAAAGTGCATTAAAAAATATCCGTATATTTTTTCAGATAATGAAATTGAATTTGTATCAGTGAATTTTTACTGATTACTGAAAAAAATTATTAACTGACTTAATAGATAAAAAAGTTATATTTATTTTTCAGTAATCAGTAAAATTTTTCTGGTAATGCACATTAAATTGTATTTTTATTGCAATTTGACTGGTAACGCCAAGTGCCCATCAGTGCTAAAAATATATATACAATTTTACTACATAGCAATTATATATTGTATTTTATATTAAAATATATAATAATAAAAAAACTTTTATAACAATTAATACCAAGAATAATAAAATAATAAATTTAGTTCTTGTTTGATGTGTTGTTTTTGTAGTAAAAAAACCCATGACTTCAGAAGAAAAGGGTCGCAAATACGAATTTGCAAACAAAAAAATCAAATCAAACCTTTAAATTCTAGACTAGGTTAAAACATATTTTTAGTGAGGTTTTCATTTTCATGTTTCCGCTACCTATTACAAAATATATAGGCGTGTGAACTCTTGTTTTACAGTAGGAGGTTAAATTCTACGATGAGCAAAATCTGACGAGAACTACTCCCAACTCGTTTTTTTCAGTATAGATAAAAAGTTCAAATTCAGTATTTTACTTTTTAGTTGCAACATAAAACTACTATTTAAAAAATGAGCGTTATCAATTAAGAACAATGTCCACATGTAATAGAGACTTTCAGCCCATATATGCTACGAGAAGCACATTTTTTGGTGTCTCCTAAAATGGCGGAGGATATTTGAGCTAGGTTATTTTTTTTACTTTTTTTAAACATAAATTTTTGCGGTACAAATTGTAGATACTTGGTTTTCTTATTCCTCTTCATTGGTATTCTGATATTTATAACCGAAAACTATATTTTAGACTTTAAAAATAAAATAGAAAAACGATTTATCTGCTTAACTAATGCGATTTTTTGTTGTAATTTAAAACATAACAGTTAAAATTAAAATACGATCAAGTAAAAGATAAAATAAAAAAAACATAAATAAAAGATCGGCTAATAATAAAACAGTTATGCAGATTCTATCGATACAGCGCATATATTTATTAAATACCTTTCTTAACAATATTTAAACGTTTTCGCAAAATAAAAAGGTTACCACAAAATAACTCCAATTAGCATGCATGTTATTAAAATTAATTTAAAAACCATAGAAGACGCAACGTATCGAACGACCAACTGTTACAAATAAAACACTACAACTTCGACATCTCCAGCTCAACTAGACGTTTAGGATGAAGGTGGTGGTTGCTGCTGGTTGCCACTAGCGGGATCAGAACCATTCGAATCTGTATTAGCTCCACCGGCTGCCGGGTTGGACAACTGACTGGCAAAGGTCTGGAAGAGCTGCAGCATATCATTGGGCATAGGTGGCACAACACCCGCGCCGCCACCTCCAACTCCACCGCCACCCATACCACCACCGGCGCCCTGCAGTCCCGGAAACATCTGTCCAATCGCATTCATAATCATCGGATTCTGTGACATGTTCTGCAATTGCTGCAAATCAATTTCAGCGCTGCTAAATAGATTTCTTATAGCCGGATTCGAGAGCATTGCGTTCAAACCCTCTGTGAGCTGTGGTATAGCGGTCAGTGCCTGACTGCGCGCATTACGTGCCACCTCCAAATTATTGCGATAATCCTGATTCTCCGGTTCCAGTTCGATGGCTTTGGCGTATGCCTGTTGCGCCTCCTCGTACTTGCCCAGATTGGAGAAAGCAATTCCTAAACGTCCGTAGGCCTTACCATAGCCCGAATTATAGACCAAAGCTGACTTGCAATCGGTGACGGCGCGTTCATTATCACCCAAACGAATATAGGCAGCTGCGCGATTGCAATAGAAGATCGGGTTCTTTGGGTCAAAGGTAATAGCACGATTATATTGCAGCAGTGCCTCATTGTATTTGCCGTCCTTCATCAGACGATTACCTTCGTTTTTGATCGTCTCTGCCATTGCGAGTGATTGCGGATTACGCTCGATGTAGAGCGATTGAAACAGCTCGAAAAGATCAATTTCACGGGCATCGACTGCGGTCGTCGTACCGGTTGCGGCGGTTTCGGTTGCCGTTGTTGATGTCTCTGTTGCATCGACTTGTGACGCGTTCTGTAGCTGAGGTTCATCATCCTCCTCGCCCACATCGAAGGCGGCCTGCAGACATTGCACCGCAACTTCTACACTTTCCTGTGCGTCTGGCGAAAGCGCCTGGGATTCTACTTGTTTCTTAAGGTAACCAATAAAGGAACGCACAAAGGTTTTTTGCACTTCGTCTGGCATTTTGTGTATTAAAGCTTGGTTGAATGATAATTTTTATTTAAATGCGAAACTGAAATTATCGTCGACTCACGAAAATGATTATTTTTTCTTTTTTAGGAAACTGGTGCGGCGTGCGGCAAAGTATTGCAAGCACAGAAAAAATAGTAAAATCTCCAAAAAAATCCCCACAAATGCTGTCATCAAGTTCTGTCATTGAAGGCTTTGCAGTTTGCAGACAGTTATTTGTTGTTGTTTTTTTTTTTGAATATTAAAATCAGTCTGCGTCTGCAAGCAAACTGGAATTGTGGTGTTTTACGGTTGTTCCTCGTTTGTGCTGGCCAGTTTCTTAATTTAATATTTTGGGCGTCGTAAGAGGTTGATTTTGTTGTGTACACAGGAATTTAATTTTTGTGTCCAGAAGAATGTTTCAGAATATGGTCATGACTAAGCGGACACAAATACTGCATGAACTGTAAATTTGGCAACATATAATTTAAAAAGAAAACAAAAGTGCATCTTGTGGTAGAGTGAGTGTCATCATCGATCATTCAGGAATTCCTTTCATTGTTCCCAGTGTTTGGTGTTTGTTTGTCGTGTGCCATACTCGTGTGTGTGTGTCTAGTTCAGCCCCTGGATCCAACCAACCCGTATTTGCACCCACTAGTTACTTCCTCCTTGAACCGAGCTTTTTGTTTTTACCATGGTCCGACTCACACGCAAAGAGCGCCAGGATAAGGTGGAACTCTTGGCCAGCATCAATAAAGTGAATTGTGGCGATGAAGCCACCGACAATGGTTCGTAGCCAAAAGATTTGTTTTTCTAGTTTTGTGTTTTTGCTTTTTGTTTTTCTTTGGTTTATGGTATTTGATTTTGTTATTCTTGGCTAATGGCTTTTCTCCTACCATATTTGTTTGTTTTTGCTTCTTTTTTGGTCTGACCAAAACATGCTGGTTTATCTATTTATAGCATAGACTTTGTTTCCTTCGTCCAACTGAATAATTTAATTGTTTTTTTTTTTACTTTAGATGCGTACAAACATTGCGCGGACTATCGTCACTCGGTGGATTTTTCTGACACCGACGAAATATTTCTGAAAGGACTCCTGCTAAGCAATCCGTCAACGCCAAACAAGGAGCTGTTAGTAAGTTTTTCCGTTTTTGATTGAGTGACCTACATTGGGGGCAGTGGGTATAAGCGGCTGTATTTTGCGGTTTTGGTTTGTACTATACGTGGTTTTAAATGCATGAAAAGGATTCTTGTATAAAAAGAACACAAATCAATTCAGTTGAAATATCATTTCGGCTTAGGAAAATTTAAAAACGTTTAGCATTAAATTGAGATACACAATAACTAAGTGCACAAAATGTTATCAGATATATACATACGATTATGTATGTAGATAAATTTGGAAGTTGGGAAAGTTTTTGTGATTTTTGGTATGAAGACTAATTCTAATTAAAACTAATTTTTAATTAAGTACATGATTATTATTAATAAAAGGTTATAGAAGCATTGCGACCTGAAAGATCTATTGTGCAGCCTCGTTGTTCTACAAACTCAATTCTGAACTATTTATATATTTTGTTATTGTTGTTGGCTTAATTTTTGCTATGTGATTTGGAACTAGAATCCCATTGCCTAAGTAGTTAAATCTCCGTCTTGCAAACACTGGACAAGTGCAAAGAAAATGTTCAGCCGTTTCCTGTTCCTTTTGACAGAGTCGGCATGAATCATTACCGTTCCTATTTTCTTCAGATGGTAATTGAGTTTATAGTGTCCTGTTAAGTTCGGAAATTAATTAAGTACCAAGTACCATTAAAGATTTCGTTACAATTTGTTATTTATTTGAAAATTGGCAAAAATTTAAGCAAATTAATAAAGAAGTAAATTAAATCAACGCAACTTTTTGCAAATATTTTGACAAAACCGAGAACACATGTCATCCAGCTTGCTGATGCAATTTTTCATTATTGAATATTTAAAAATGAAAATTGACATTATAATAAAGAAAAGAATATCTTATCAAATTTTGAAAATAACGATTTTTTTTTATTAAATCGAGCAAATTTTCTTCACTATAATAATATCGTTAATTCAAGTTGATGCAAAATATTGTGATTAAAATAAATTAAAAAATAAATACAAATCTTTTGGATAAAAATTATGCATTTATAGTTGACAAGATAAAATAATCAAAAACTCTCTTTTTTTAAATGTACATATATATAAAATTGAGTATCTTTATTTTTATTCATTAATGTCATTCAAGTTTAAATCAGAGAGTTAATTATTATTGCATTCTGTGATTCTATTCAAGATAAAATCTAGAGATTTAATTCTTATTATAAAATAAACATTCCAGTTCGAAACAATCATTGCTGCAATTATTTAAAGCCTTTACTAAAAAGGCTCAACTCTCTTTTCAATCGATTTTACTTTGCAAATCTGTGGGTTCACGACATTTTCCCATTGACAACACGGCAATAGCATTTTTCTCGCGTGACTCGTGTAATTTGAAAATTTTAGTGAAAGCAATTAGACCAACGACGACCATTAAGGGACGCACTAAAGTTTGCCCACAGAGATTGGCAACGTGATAACTAATAAAATAAAATCAATTTTTTTGCTATTGCTCAAACGAAACTGATTGTCAAGTTAGCTTCGCCCTTTAATAGAAACTGTTTTCTCCATTACTGTCGAATCAGCGCGTTACATAAACGTTTCTGAAAAAGCTTTTTCCTGCTTATGTTATTTTTAAAAAGTGACGTCTAAAAAACGACAAATAAACAAACAAACGAACAGCGAAAACTGGTAACGAAAGAAGGCATCAACAAAGCAAGCATAAAACCAGTTTTTATGTTAAAAATAAAAGCAAACAAGAAAATATTGTATGCTTATGTTTTAAGCTTGATGCAATGTGTGAATAAGTTTTTTAGAAAGAAAATTCAAAGCACTCCTGCACATTGCATATTGAATATTTGTTTGGGCAGCCTGCTTAAACGTTCAAGTGCCGTTGGCCTACTAAACACAACAAACGTGTGTGAACCGAAATTAATTCACAAATATGTTACAAGTATAAGCAATGAGCTCCTCGAGCGCAACACGGTGACGTATTTTCTGTTTTGTTTTTGTTTTTCAAACTTATTTTAAGCGGTTATTTCGGTATAGGGCAGTTCAACAGAAGCTAATAAGGTTGTGCGCCTGCTTCTATTAATGCAAGAGAAACACGTTTTTTGTGTCTTCATGTCAAAGGACGCTCTTCGGGTTTATCGCTAACAAATTCCAGATAGTTTAACAAAAAATTGTTTGTGTAAAAAAACTTTTTTATATTCCTCATTTAAATTATTTTATAATTACAACTAAGCAGCGAAATGTTTATTTGATGATTTAAAGTTTGTGTAAGAAAGTTCTCAAGCGGGGATCTAATTAAAAAATAATAATATTTGAGAAATTTCGTGAAGCGTTAATCAACATTTTATTTTTTTAACAAATTTTAACCACTTTTATGCATGAAAATAAAATTCAAATTTGGTTTCTTCAGCGTGTATTTTTCCATACACCTTTCCAACTTCCAGCGAATTCACTTAACTGGAAAAAACTAGTTAGTTGGTTGGCTATCGAGTCGACCGAAAGTACGTTTGCGTTTGAGGAGAGGTTCGCTTGCTTCGAAGCCGAACACTTGGCATCAGTAACGTTTGGACTGTACTAAGGTGAGGCTGCTCTTTCAAATACAACGCGTAAACAAATTCGAATCGGAATTGTGCTCACGACCAGTTAGTATCTTTGTGACAGTGAGTGACTGGAGAGTGTTTGTGTGTTAACTCGCTCTTTGCGCTTGTAGTATGATTTTCGATATCGAAACGTGCGCTTAAAAATCGCATTCAACAGTCTAACTCAAAGTCAAAGACGACGAATTGTAAGCGCGACTTTTCAGTATTCAGTTGACTCAGCTTGGCCGCGCCGTTTAAACGTTTCGTTGAGTTCGTTCGGTTCTGACTTGAAAAGTGTATCTTCCAAGTTTGTTGGTGGTTCCAAACCTGAACTTTTATTTTTAGGTGTGTGTGTGTGTAGTTGTTTTTTCTTTTTTTTGTATTTATATGCGTTTTAATATAAATTCAAATATCACGATTTGAAGTGAAATTTAAATTTGGCTTTTTTGTTGCAACGAAAGTTCTTGTGTTGTTTCATTTGACTCACTCTTGCTGGGCAGAAGTATAGTGTGAAAAACCAAGCACAAGTGTTTCTTTTGTATTTTGTATTTGCTGTTTGCTACCTTGGTGATGATTTGTTTCGCTGGCGACAACAACAAAAATATAAATAAAATAAAAAAATACCTAGTCAAGACGATGATGACGTGCTTTTGTGCCCCGTTGTTATTTCAGTCCTCTACACGGAAGATATAATATTGTTGAAAGTAAATTTAATATATAAGTAAATTGAATATGAGGTTCGAACAACTAAAAAGAAGTTTTAAAAAAATATATATAAAAATCATTCTAAAAATTTTACATGATGTACGAGGGTGGTCCGATAAGTACTACAAAAGAAAAACGAAAATGTTGAAGAAGTGGCTATTTATTTTCTCAACATAGTCTCCTTTTAGCTCGATACACTTGACCCAGCTGTGCTTCAAGTTCTTTAACCCGTCTAAAAAATACGTTATCTCAAGGTCTACGAAGTAGGCTTCCATCGGCGGTAAGGCTATGCATCTAAAAATCGCAATTTGTAAAAGTGGCTACTTAAACGGGTTGAGGGCTTCAAACCTCGAGGCTCTTATATATTTATTTTGTTATTTAGAAAAAAATGCAAATGTAATAGTTAATAACAGTTCCAAACTTAAAATTATTTATCCATTATTATTGTTGAAAATTTTTAGCTCAGACTTGTTCTCGGGAACTTAAAATTGAAACTAAAAGAAGTGGATTATGCAATTGGAGTTACTATATCTACTTTTAAAGGAAACATTTAGAATCGGACAACACATTTTGAGGTACAATTGGTACATGATGTGTACCAATTGTATAAATATTAGATAACAATTACAAGTAAGATCCTCGATTCTAGTGATCTTTTATTTATGGATTTGTTAATAAAATTAAGTAAGATATAAAATAAACCCTTTGCAACTCGATCATAGTTGAGAATATTAACATTTTGTATTAAATTCTGGATAATGAGTAGATGTGCCAAATTTGTGATTATTCTAATGTCAATTTCTTTCTGTGTACTCAGCCGTGTATACGAATTCAGTTAGTCTCGAGCGAGACACACATTCCAATAAGCCTAGAGTAAAGTGGTGGGGTATCGAAGTATCTCCAAGCATTGTGTAACCTATTGTCTTCAACTTGCGCTCGCTCATTCGCTCACTCTCGCGCTCTGCAGTTGCTCGTGCTTCGTACGTTAGTAAGTGTGCTTGTTTGCGCGTTTTTGGGAGTGGCTGCCAGAAAATCGAAAAGTTTTCTTTTTCATATATAGTTATACTCTAAAAACATAGTTTTGTAATAAATTGTTAATTAATAAATTATCAAGCAGTTAGTTGCTAATTAAAACCGACAATTAGGGCTTAATGTTAGACTAAGTGTTTACATAAGACATTCAAGTTTCAACAAAGAAGTCATTTGTTAAACCTTTTTTGCTTAAAATAAATAGTTTCGACGAGATCTTCTGACTAACCAATTTAAACCTTACAAAAAAAAAACACCTACAATTAAGGCTAATTGTTCATTATTTTGCTAGCCAAAACAACTCCATAATACGAGTTTTTATTTTCGCTCGTGTTGACAAATAAGCGTCATTCGTTGTGGCTATGTAATTTTCTTGCCGAAATTCGTTAGACTTTTTCTTTCTCAAACTTGACTTACTGTATTTATTACTGCACAAATTTTTATTGCCTTACCTGTTGCCGATGCCGTTGAACGGCCATTTGTTTGGTTTTTTCTTCTTGCTGCTTTTTTGCAAACGTAAAATGAAAGCGTGTATGATCGCAAAAAGGTTAAAGCCCTTCGAATTGAAAATGTAAAGGAAAACACTTCCAGTTGTTGTGTGGCTTCGGTGGCTGTTTTGCATTTGCTGGGAAGATTACAAAACAAAAATGTTGGCATATTGTCACTTTCTTGTGTTTTATGTTGTGTTTTTTTTTGTGTGTGTGTGTGTCATGGCAAATATTTAATTAAAATTCAATAACAATTTAATTAAATCGTCTCTGTCGTTGTCTTTACGAAATGCTTAGCTTAAAAGTTTTTGATTTCGATTTTCTTTGTGCATTTTTTACTTTCTAATTTGCGTCGTCGTTGCTTCTTCAATCATTTTCCAATTTGCCACAATGAAAAACACAAATTGCGGTTGTTTTCCCAAAGTTTGCCGTTTTCTCGCAGCTGGGAAATACGCTTCATCGTCGTCGTCGTCGCCGTCGTTGCATGTGGAACCTAGAAAGTAATTGAGGCATTTCGCTAAATTACATTACAATAGAAAACAAAATAAGTTCAACATGAATTATGACTGAAATGCACACAAACCAAAGAATATAAAATTTCTTATTTTCGTTTTTTAAATACTTCATGTGTGTACCTGAGATTTCTTTGAGTCTTTTTTAACAAGAGATATTTCAGTTTTATGTTATCATTTATCAAGAGTACAGCAATATTTCAGTTTTATACCGACCGATTATTTTGGTTTCACTTTACACTATAAATTGTTGTTTTTTGTTAACCCTTTAGATAATTCTCTACAAAACGGATTCACCTAGGTTCATGCTCAAAATATTATCTAATGTCGACTTAGTCAAATGATCTCACCACAAAAATATTGCACCTGGAACAAATGAAACTAAAACTGATTTTAAATTAAAACAGAAAAGTTCAAGTTAAAATCTAAGGAAATATGAATTCCAGAATGTTTTTATCTTTGAGTATCTACTCTTACTAAACTACAATTACAATATTGTCAATTTAACAAATTATATGAAATTAAATTAACATAAATGATAATCCTCTAATTTCGGATACATACTTCGAGTACAAAGTTGATTTCATAAATGATTGTAAGATTGTGAATAACTGTGATTATCTACAAAAATCTCGCTTCCTCTTATTTTTCCTTTATCTATTTTATCAAAGACATTGCTTATTACAAGATCCATATTTTTATTGATACTTTTTTGGGTCACCTAGAAACAGAATATATATATGTACAACATAACCTCGATTAAAATAGTTCAAGTTTATTTACACAATTAACTCGTCACTTTTCTTTAATAAAGTTACAAAAGTCCAAATTGCATTTGTCTAAATGCTGACCTTACATTCGACAAAATCTATTTTGCGCTTTCAACTTCAGTCAGCATTTCATTTTCTCGAACACTTAGTTCAGGGGTTAATAAGAGACAACCGATTAGAATTCTTCCAACCGACCGATCAACCATCTACCACGCATTCTGTGGAATTATTGCCCAACTCAATTGTTTTCAATTAATATTCGTCATCTGACATGACCTACGCCAGCCGAATTTACAACGTGCCCCCCTCGCCGACATTTGCTTTAATTTAATTATTATTTTCTTACGCTTAATTTCTCTGCTCAGTTGAATCCAACCGAACCGCAGCCAGTACCGCTTTTTCTGCCAGCGCATTTGAATAACAAACCGATCTGCGACGATATCATACGGAAATTTTCGCCATCGCGTCGCTTGGAATCGCGCGAATTGGCCAAACTCTTGGCCCAACCACATTTTCGTGCGCTGATTCGTGCTCACGATGAAATAGGTCATCTTTACGAAAATCGTTTGAAAGCGGCCAGTGGCTCCTGTTCGAAACTTGAATCTGCATCGAATCGTAAAAGTGGTTATCTTTATCCGCCCGAAGTACTAAATAGCAAAATGCCCGTGGAGACAATTAAAATGGTGGGTTTGCGTCGCGATCCAAATCAACCGCTCGGACTCACTGTCGAATTGGACGAACACAAACAACTCGTTGTGGCACGCATACTCGCCGGTGGTGTTATCGATAAGCAGGGTCTGCTGCATCATGGCGATGTTATACTCGAAGTGAATGGTACGGCGGTGCATACGCCCGAAGAGTTGCAGGTTGAGGTATCGCGCGCTAAGGAAAATCTAACGCTGAAAATCGGACCGAATGTCGATGAGGAAATCAAATCGGCACGCCTTACAATGGGTGGTGGCGGTGGTCAGGTAAAACAGAACGGCGCGATCACAAATCTCGAACCGGGCAAAAAACTAACGGTAAGTGGTGTTAGAGCGGAATGTGGTAGTTTTAGAAAGTTGTCGTTTTCGTTTTTGGCGCCTAACGAAATTGAAAAAGATTAATAATACAATATATAAATAGCCCACATCCCAAAATTAATGAATTAAATCAAATATAAAATTTAAGTTATTGAACAAAAACTCTTTTTTTTGGTACTTATACAAATGTAAATTCGAATGTTAATTAAAAAGATAAAATTAGTTTCTTCTTTTCCAACTTTACTAATGAAAATACGGTAATTTTTTTATTTTATTCTCGTTTTTTCTGCTTCATTTCGTTGGGCGTGAATTCATAGCGCTCTTATCTTGGGCAATACTTTTAAACAGAGCTGTAAATTTATTACTAAATAGTCAATACAAAATATTAATTGAGAGTGGCTTAGACATTAAAAATGTTGTTGCAAATAAACATTAACAGAGTGTAGCAGAGTTTTGTTTGTTCTTTTCGAGAAGTTTTTGTAATTTCACATAGTTGTTGAAGACTATTTCTTTTTCTAAGTTACATATATATGAAGCTAAATTTACAGCTCTTGTTAAAATTTGATTAAAATTTTTTTATTATTCTAATTGAGCATTTTGAAGTTTAAATATTCGTGTCCGAAAGTTTTCTCTGTACTGAAAAGCATTAAAATATGACATAATATGCTGCAAACACTTCTAGTAGGACGTTTCTGCATGTTTGAAATTACATTATTTTTGCGAAGTTAGTTTTGATTATTTATTTACGATATTTACCAAAATTTGGCTTTGTTGCATTTGTGTTTTTTTGAATCTTGAATGAAATTTATTGTCTACAAAATTATTAAAATTAAATCAATATTTTTCGCAAAAGTCCCGATAATGTAATTGAGTAAGTAAACTCCAGCAAAGAGAAATTTACAAAAAATAACCAAAAAGTTTAGATAATAAAAGTCTTAATGTTTTCTTTTTCGTTGTGTAATAATCAATATAGTGCTACATGCGTGCTTTGTTCACTTATAATCCGTCGGAAGATTCGCTGCTGCCATGCAAGGACATTGGATTGATGTTCAAATCGGGCGACATTTTGCAGGTACGTTATTATTATTATTATTATTATTATTATTATTATTATTTCGTAATAATTATGTTATACATAAATTTTGTGCATTTTCAGATCATCAATGTCAAGGATCCCAACTGGTGGCAGGCGAAGAACATTACCGCCGAGTCGGATCGCATCGGCTTGATACCATCACAAGAGCTGGAAGAGCGACGCAAAGCTTTTGTTGCGCCCGAGGCGGACTATGTGCATAAAATCGGCATCTGTGGCACACGGGTTGGTTCCGTCAATATTTGAACAAGCTAAAATTAAATACTAAATATTTGAATTTGTTCTCTCACCACCACAGATCTCAAAACGTAAACGCAAGACTATGTATCGCTCGGTTGCCAATTGCGAATTTGACAAGGCCGATCTTATGCTTTACGAGGAGGTGACTCGCATGCCGCCATTCCGCAGGAAAACTCTTGTTTTGATTGGCGTTTCTGGAGTGGGCAGGCGCACGCTAAAGAATCGCTTAGTCAACAGTGATCCCGATCGGTTTGGTGTTGTTATTCCTCGTAAGTGATTTTTTTGTTTGGTTTTATTTTGTACGATGTTTTTCGAGAGCGTTATGAATCAATCAACATTTAATGGAATAAAGCCTAAGTAATGATTTGATAAAGTTATTTTCAATAACATTTTCGAAGAAAAACGAAACAAAAAATAACTATCAACAATAAAAAAAAAATATCGAAAAAATTATTCTTTTAAAAAATGAAAAAATTATGAAATAATTCCTAAAATAGGTGATCGCCTTATTTTCAAAAATGCAGTTTAAGTTTTATTTGATAAATAAGGCATATTTTTTTTTGATACTCCAATGCCTTACAAGTTCTTTCAAAAAATATATACACCTATCTGCATCCGCACGTTAGCTCAGATTGAGGGACAATTAGAATTACTCAGAGAATATGTATATACTCGTATGTTATTTGATATAAGCTATGTTTGTTAATATTTTGGACTAAGTGTATTATTAAAATTTAAATTTTAGATAGACCTTATACTTATTTTTTATTTAATAATACTCCGAGTTAGATTAAATTAGAACTTGAAAATGGATATATGCTTAAAATGGCATAAAAAACTTTAAAATCAAATCAAAGTTGACATATTGACTTATATATTCATTCCTTTCGAAGTTATTAACCCAACAACGATATATTTTGAATTTAAATTTTCATTCTTTTAATAATAACGTTATCGATAACTTTTTATAAAATAACGTTATTTATAAATTAAAATAAAATTAAAATAAGGCGAAGTAAATATATGATTTAAATAACTAAAATACTTGTTAAGTATGTTACATAAATAAAATAAATAAATAAATAACTAAAATACCTTAGGACGACTTTTAAAAATAAAGGAAGATACACCCAGCAAATATAGAAAAAGGCCAAGTAGTTATTAAGTGGCCTAGTCAATTTGGTACAAAAGTGAAGAACATTTTAAAACATAATAAAATACTATTTCGTGCTTATTTAACTTTTTATAGATACCACGCGTCCAAAGAGAGCACTCGAGGAGAATGGACGGACATATTGGTTCTTGGATCGCGAAGAAATGGATGAAGAAATTAAACAGAATAAGTTTCTCGAGTATGGCGAGCACAATGGCAACTTATATGGCACGCATTTGCAGTCGATTAAGGATGTAATCAATGGCGGTAAATAATGTTTATTTAATCTTTTATATAACTTTTTATTATCGTACATTACGCGCAAACACAAACCATAAGGTATATTGAGTTTGGTCTTCCATTTGTATTTCTATCAGTGTCGACTTCTAAGTCGATTAACCAATGTCGATCTGTCGGTCTGACCTAGCGATCACACACGCAATTTAAGAGATATTGATAAGAAAAAGCGTATATTCACAAAGTATAGCAAGATCAGAAAAAAATTACTCCCATATAAACTCCCGCTTTTTTGGGGGTTTAAATGAGGTATTCTTCATTCGAGTAGCAACATAACACTATTGCCAAAAATATCGGCTTGAACGGATAAGAACGACGCATACTTAATTGAAACAGACCTTAAATGGGTTACCGAAAAAACATATTTTGTAGATTTACACATGAAAAAAAAGTGTTACTTTGATATACTTTTTTTTTTTTTTACTAATTTTGTTTGTTTAAACTTTATAGGACGAATGTGTGTCTTGGATTGTGCGCCAAACGCTTTAAAAATCTTGCACAGCAGCCAAGATCTGATGCCATTTGTTATTTTTGTCGGTGCTCCGGGCATGGAACAATTGAAGACCATCTATGCTGAACGACGTGCGACTGGCTCTACTAAAAATCTAACGGTAAATAAGAATTATTTTTTTATAGTTTGAGTTAAAAAACTAAAATAAACAACTTTATTTTCTATTTACAGTTTGATCGTCAAAGTTCAATTCGCTTTAGTTCACGGCGTGCGCGTACTCTCGAGTCTCTTGCTTCACTTTATGAGGTACGTTACCATAAGACATAAAAAAACACAGAGCGACATAAGTAAATCTATTTTCTCAAATTTATATTTTAAGATAAAATATAATCTTTCATAATTAAAAATGTAGATTATCCTTGCAGCAGGGACCGTTGATTTAAAAAAAAATTATTTTATGTCTTAAATTTCTTTTCAAATAAATAATGTACTTATCACTTTTTATGTACGTATGTATAGGACGATGACCTAATTGCCACAGTGGAGGAGAGCGCTTTCGTTCAGCGCAAATATGAGAAATACTTCGATATGGTCATCACAAATGAGGATTTCGACGAGACTTTCCGTCAAGTAGTCGAAACGCTCGATCAGATGAGTCACGAGGAACAATGGGTTCCGGTAAATTGGATTTACTAAGCGCTGTTAAACTTTCAACTTAATGACGTTCAACTATCGCTTCCTCTATACGCTCTTTGATGTTAAACGAAGCGCCTTCTTCGCGCCACGCTCTGCTTTATAAAGTGTTCTTATTTTAAATTTACAAACAAGCAAATAAAATATTTACGAAATAGAGAGTTCTAGGAAGAGAAAATTATTATTAATACTATTTTGTTAAATGATTTAAGTAAGAAATTAGCATATCTTAATTGTGCTATCCCGGAAAGACGCCTCATCCATCGTCTTTATCACAAACGAAATAATTTTTAATTTTTGGATTGAATTTTACATTTTATCGTATTATTTTAGTGATTAAATTATTTTTGTTTATAAACAAAACAACAAAAAAAAAACGAATTCGTCCATATTCAATTGCTTTACATGTTTGTTGCAATGTAGTCGTGTATTTTATATTCTATTTTTGTTCTGATTAAGTACAATTTTATTTTATTATTTTTTGTAATTTTACCAATTTCATTTAAATGTATTTAGTATATGAAATGTATTTTTTGTTTGTTTGCATTATGTGTAATTTTTAACTGCAATTCAATTGCGAGTTTAAGATCCCCGCTGCATTTATACTGTTGTAGTGTATTTTGTATTTTAATCCTCATCAAATAAACAGTTAAATGTACGTATATTTGCTGTGTGCGCCTCCGCGGAAGAAGAACCTTAGCTTATAGTAAAAATTAAATAAATATATACGCATCTGGCTCAAACATTTTAAAGTCTACTTTTAATTATTGTATTTTAGCTTTAAACTCTTACATTAGTTTTTAAAATATTTACAAGGTTTTAATCATACGTTGGAAATGGACATTAAGAAAATATCAAGCCTTCTGCCGGAAGAAAAAGTTTTTGAATATTTCTAAGCTATAATGAGGGCCTGGGCACTGTGGTACTGCAGGGAATAAACTGGCTGACCAAATGGCTAAAGAAATTTTACCACTGGATCCGAAGCCAATTGTTGGTATAAGTTCAGCGGAAATTATGCGTTGGCCTAGCAGCCACATAGACTCGATTCATGGTAGAAGGTGGTCCGACCTTCTAAACTCCTTCAAAACCACCAAGTGCTTCGTAACGCTTAGAAATTAGCATACCTTCAAGCTATGTGGTCAACATATGACCAACATGGGCGTCATCAGCGATTCAATCTATCAGGCCTGCCTTGATAGCAATGGCACTACAGAGCATTACCTCTGCATATGTCCAGCTTTTGCAAGAGGGAGACTGCAGATACTGGGATGTGTTGTGTAGTGATGTGTTGGTTATGAATAATAATTGTATTCTCTCTATCCTTAAACTTCTTAAATTCATTCGTTATACAAAGATGTTTGGGGAATAGCGTATGAACTTATATTCTAAACTTCTTACTTTAACACTAGATTCTTATTCCGACATGACCCATGAGGACTGAGTGCTATGGTCCCATACCAACCACACTCAACTCTATGCTATACTTTTAATTCCGACACTGAGTAGTTAAAGCCAAAGATTCTTAGTAAAATAATGTTACGAAGATTTTGCAAAATTGTTTCATTCCATTGCTGTGGGTTTATTAAATTATATTAATAATAGTGGAATCCGGTCAAAAATTTAATTTTCGGACTAAATCTGTTCGATCATTCGGAAGAAAATGTTTTTGCAACCGAACAAATGACACAAAAATTAAAGGGGTATGACCTTCCTGATTCGTAAAAGGTATTTGATTTTGCTTGAAATGGCCACCATGTTTAGTTTCAAAAAATATGTTGTCACTCATAGTACATAATAAAAAAATTAGCGCAAATACAATATATAAATATATATTAAATTTTTTCAATCATTAACCACCCTAACTTCATAAATCATGAACCAAATCTAATAAGATTACTACTTAATAATATATATATATATATATATATATATATATATATATATATATATATATATATATATATATATATATATATATATATATATATATATATATATATATATATATATATATATATATATATATATATATATATATATATATATATATATATATATATATATATACAATATAATATACTAATAAATCTCCAATTAAATTTATTATGACTTTATTTTTAACATATATTTTTATATATTTAGTTCCCAAGCTTAACACGATTTCTCTAATGGCTCTCAAGATATCGTGTTAACAAAAAATCAAAATTTAGTGGGCGTGGTTGGATTGGCCTATGATCAGTTCGTCTAGAGCATTAGAGCAAACAGTGTACATAATTTCAGCTCAATAACCTTGTTTTTTTTTGGCATTATACGCGCATGTACATATGTATCAGATCAATAAACTTTTTAGAAAACGTCCAATTATTTTGAACATTTAATTAGTTTCAGCCAATCTGTTATGTTAATTTGTTAATAAACTATTTATATGTATTTGTGCAAGAATTAAAATATTCGCTTTCAGCAAACTTAAACCGAAGTTACATTTTTTAAAATCATTCTACAAAAAGAAAACATAAATTGTTGAGGTTTTTTTTATCAACTTATAGGCAGTGTCGTAGCGTCGCTTGTATTGACCTTCGTTGCGGAAAGTCCTAGTTTTGTCTCTTGGTATACGCAAAAATTGTGTTTTCAATTGAAAAACATTTAAGAGATCTACTGAGAGTAGCAACTTGCAATGAATAAGCTTCGTAAAAAGAAAAACTAGTCCTATACTACTACTAGATTGGTTGCTTCAAATATTTACTTTTTATTTATCAACATTTTTTTGCAAATGTGTATTTAATAAGTTAAAGTTTTTTCCGTTTAGTTATTTGATGACACCTTTAGTTGAAATCAATTAAGAATTTCGTTGATAAAAACCTGCATTATTTAACCAAATCCGTAATCAGTTTTATTTTCTTATTTTGAAGTTTTGTAAGCAAAATACATTTACGCTAAATATTGAAGTCATTGTATGACAAATGGGCAGAAATTTACGTGGTCTACATAATGCCAAGTTTCTTCTCTACCACCACATGTGGCTGTCGCATGAATTCATTGTTTTCTGGCACACCCAGGAAATCGGAAAATCCAATCATTTCGTCTCTGCCCAGAAGCACGTCTTCCATCATATTGCTGTGGATAGTACAAATCGAAGTGTTATTAAATGTCAAGCTACGGTGACGTTGCAAAATGAGGTTGTGCTAGCACTACTACAACTTACCTTGACTGCAGGAAGGGCAATCTGCCGATTTGACGTGCGGCAAACAGTTCCATGCCCATTTTCAGTGGCGCGCCCATGCCTTCACGATTTCGAATAATCTGCATGGAGAGATTGTGTTGGTGCTGGTCGTAGTTGGCTTCAGAGTCGCGCAGCCGATGGATGTGCGCCACCTGCATCAGGCAGTTCGCGTCACTGGGGCCGGCAACATTTGGCGATGCCTTAAGCACGGCTGGAATCGTAGGTTGGACCTTGATTGACTGTTCCTGTGAATAAGTGTAATTTTAAATAGATTTCTTTTTTGAGGATTTACTATCAAACAAACCATTTTTTCTTATTTAATTTAATTCGCACAAAAATCACCAAATCACAAAAAGAAGAATTCAGACGAATGACAAACAAATTGAATATAAGTGAGGTTGGTTGTGGTTTCGTAATTCCTTTTTGACGTTATTACATTCCACTAAAAGTGGTTTGTGCATTGGCTAAGCGTTTTTTTTTTTTTTTATACAGTGTGACAAGAACATTAATTACAAGAAAAACTCGTTGATATATAATATAAATAATTTAAAATTAACTTTAATTTTATTTGAAGTTAATTTTGTTTTTCAACTTAATTCAACGGCAAAAAGAAACGTTTACACAAAATCCCAAATTCCCCACCTTTCAATCTTCTTCGGAAATTATTCAACATCGAAAAACTTCGTTTAGTCGTTCTTATGAGTATGTTTTTATAGTATACTCGTATATGATGTTATATGCAGTGCATTTGATAAGTACTTAGCCTCACCGCCCGATGGATGCTTACTTTGTAGACCTCGGGTAAACGTATTTTTCAGACAGATTAAAGAAGTTGGAGCATCGCATCGTCCAGTTCATCGAACTAAAGGCAGATTCCGTTAAGAAATAAATAACCACTATTCCAAAATTTTCGTTATTCTTTTGTAGGCTAAGAACTTCTCGGACCAC
Source organism: Suillia variegata (assembly GCA_949127995.1). NCBI lineage: Eukaryota > Metazoa > Arthropoda > Insecta > Diptera > Heleomyzidae > Suillia > Suillia variegata. Next base: position 21,308,146 of record OX421844.1, read on the forward strand.
CCTCGTACATTTAACTATTCTACCATTTGATATTTTCTGAAGTACACCTGACCAATCTAATTGATGTTTTCGGAAGTAAATGTAGTATTCATATATAATTGAATTATTCTGAAATATATTTAATTGACGCTTTCTGAAATTAACTTTACATATTTTGAGTATTTATTACGATCGCAAAACTTAAAAATTAATATCAATATATTTGAAATTGGATTGAATCCGTATGTATGCAGATCCAAATGATAATGCCAAAATAATGTCGGTCAAATACTGTTTAAAAATTTAATTACTAATATTTAGCTCCTAAAAATTCCTACTCTGTATTTGAGGGGGTAGTTTTGAACCGATCACACGCATTTTTTTACTATACTACTTAAATGTCAAATACCGAATTTCAACAGATTATCTACTAGTAAAATGGAACTATTTTAATTATTATTTTCTCTTTATAAAAATGAAGAGTTTGTATGGGATTGGGGAGTAGTTATAGTCCGATCTTGCTCATATTAGACCTTATCCTCCGTTTGGACCTCACATACCAAATTTCAGCTCAGCAGACTGACATACAGACATATAGACAGACGAACAGAAGGACAGCGTTAAATCGACTACCTCTCTACCTTCCTATATATGATCATTTTTACATACATATTTCTATACCTACCACGCCTCATTTTGGGCGGTAGAAATGGAAGAACTAACTCGGTACGTACACTTGAATAAAAGAAAACATTCATCCACATGTCGTCATAATTTTCCATAAGTCACAATCTTTTATTAAATAATCTAGAATTAAAATCAACTGAAATTAAAATTAATTGTTGATAATGACGATCAAACAAAAGTGTTTTTCTTCCTCTCAATCGGTTTAAAAAAGCGACGTTGACTTGTGTGATTAGCACCAGTCAAATGACATCGGAGCGTCTAAAACCATGAAACAAGATGCGTGATGGATGTTATTCCCAGTGAATCTCGTGTTTTATCGATTTAATTAATTAGCCAAACAGACGAGAATGACTGCCCACACCTTTTAGCGGGTTTTTGAATTTAGCGTTTTGTTTTTGTTTTATTTAGGCCACAACTAGAAGGGCAACAACAACGAAATATTAATTAGTGCATGTGCACTAATAAACATTGTCGCCAAATTGTGAAGTGACATGACGTGACGTGACGTGAAGTGACAATCAACTCCCGCACTCAGAAGCGACGACGACGACAAAAGCGCGAATAACTTGAAAGCATTTGTCCGGACCGACTGCGAAGCATTTTAATTAATCGCGCAGTCAGGTAACTTTTTTCTTGTTGTTTGTTTGTTTGTTTGCTTGTCACTTCGGTCGATAACTGTTAAATAAATTTGGTAAATTTTTGGACGCAGACCATCCTCACGAATTTTATTTTTATACTTCGATTTATAATTTTTTTTTTTTATTTAAATTGTATGCGTCAGCTTTACGTATGCAAAGGTTAAATTAACCAAGCTTGTAAATCTATTTGGCTTATTAAATCTTTTTTCTGTTTCATCTAATAAATTTTAGATTGACAAAATTTTGTATTTTTAATTCGACAAAGGAAGAAAAACATCTTCAATGAGACAATTATTATTTGTCCCACATCTTACTAACAATCTTAAATTGTTTAAATCGCTTTTTATGCACCACTCAGTGGTGTATATTGGTTGCTCTTATGCCCAAATAGAACTGATTAGATGTTGAAGCCCATGACCGCCTATGACCACGCCCAATGTTATATGAAATGCTGATTTCTTGTTAACACGATATTTTGAGAACCAATGAAGATATTAGGATAGAACTTGGTACAAAATTTTATACTTTAGACCAACTGATTAAATTTTAGACCAACTGATTAAATTTTGGTCCATGTTTGTTATATTTTTATTATATGGTTAAAAAAAGCCCTTAAAACTTTTTCAGGTTATTTCGATCTTACGATCTTAAATAAGTAGAGTAAACAAATGAGGGAGCTTCACTATTTGTTTTTCTTGATATTATTATGAACCACCATAATAACATTAGTAGTCGGTATGACCGACTGTAATTTCCTACTTGTTTTTTCTAAATTTTAAGTAATTTCCTTCAAAAACTCATTTCTTTTTCCATAATTTTGTTTTAATTAAAATCTTATGAAATTTTAATGTCATATTTTTCTCACAATGTGCCTTGTACCTATAAAATAAATAAATTTTCATATAAGTAAATTTTATGCAAATTTTTCTAAACTAATATCAACCATTTTGTTAACGTACCATAAGCCGAGAAGCCTGGAAGCTAGTGCAATAATCTTTGTTACGATTTCAATTATAATAAATAAATGAATCATACTTTTACTGAAAAGAAATTAGATCAATCTTATTAAATCCTAGGGAAGTAATTAAATCGACAACGATAGTTTTTGAATTACATTTTTCATGATGTAATAAATAACATATCAGGTGAGGAAAGTAGAAAATTTTCCCTTCCCATTTAAATATTGATATTGTCTTTGAAAATTAAAGTAACTACAAAATTATAAAGTCAATAAAAACATCAATTAAGAGAAGAATTAAAAAAACAAACTTCATAATAAGGCAGACAAATTGGGCCGAAATCGAGGTGAGTTCGCTCAATTGGCATTTTCATTTCTACTTTCCTAACCTTATTATTCAACCATGCATTTTTCCGTTTTTTAAAGAGTTACATTATATGTAGGTAACATTGTTCAAACTAATAGAAAAGTAACGAAATACAAAGTGAATAACGTATTCGTGTAGCTCAAGTTTATATTCGTGAGTATTTATTTTAATATATGAGAGTATAAATTTAAATGTAAATTTTAGTGATCGGCCATTGGCCAAAACATCGTCATTTAAGCTTTAACTTTTTCACATTCAGATTAAAGCCAAAACTTGTTGACTCCAAGATAATCACATGTAAATAATATGCAAATAAACAATTCGAAAACCCAAAATTTGTTGTATTTCAAAATATCAAAAATCAGTACGAGATGTTCTTTCAAAAAAAAAAAAAAATTGAGGACCACAGGTCAACGGACTCAGAAAACTCAAATTCGTGATCGGTTTTGCGCTATCTCCTCTGGTTTATTATGGTCGTCCCAAACGGATTAAGGATTATGGAAGATAATTTAAGGTAAGCTAATTTTAAGATCTACATTTCATGTACAAGTTATGTTGAAAATGAATGACTAATTAAGATCATATTAGACAAAAAAAAAACCCGGTTATTATATTTGAATTTTGTTCCAATGTTAAGCAACATCGGAAGAGTAAGTAAAGCGGCACAAAAACCTTTTTTTTTTGTTGCCTTTACCTACTTAAAATAACCAAATGCCTTCACACTTATACAATATACAGTAGTACATTATGTACCTGAAAACTCGTCTGAATGTTTGAAATTCGCAGAAGTACACAAAGAATTTAGTTACAGAATTTAGTGAACATTTTTTTATTGTTGTTTATCAATTTGCATATGTTAGGTATACAAGGTAAACGCCCTCGTCTCGACATTCCTTTTGGCAAATACAAAAATATTTAACGAAACCATATCCCGAATTGTGTCATTATGCCAGGTAGGAAAAAAGGACAAAAAAACCATCGATCCTTTTCGTTTGGACGCGGCGGCATTTATTTGGGTTTGGTCAAATGTTTGTAACGCAGAGAAACACTCAATATCGATAGATATGTAATAATAATATTATTTAAAATTTACAACAATTAGTATCTGGCATTGCAGAAGAAACTGGTGAGACGCCACCATATTTAAGCTGTCTTGAATGGGGATGAGATCTATGCTAAAAACAACCCTGAATTGTTAAGGATTTTTAATACGTTAAGCAGTTAATGTCAGTTGACTTTGCCTCAAGGTTTGCCTATGAGTCAGCTTGTTCCGATCAGAACAGAGCCTGTACTAGCCAAGTCGTCAGCCATTTCGTTACCTTCCATGTTCATTGGAAAACTGGTTTTGAGGTTAAAATGGTGAATATGGCTTTATTCTTCTTACAAGACAGATTGCTACTGATAATGTTATAGGCTTCTACGATGGCCGTCAAATCCAGCGCCTTGATACCAGATCTTTTAAAATATTTAAACATATCACTCATAATAATCAACCACAGATGTGTGGAGAGAATCTGTCCCAGTTAGGTGATGCGGCAGCAGCCTAAATTCGCCTGAATTACACTTGACTGCAACATGGACAGAGTCTAAGTCCAACATATCATGCAAATGCTCGTTCAGGGAATTTCGAATGGCTTCAGAGCTTACATTATTAGTTGCTCCAGCCAAGAGACCACAGTGTATCTGAGGTTCCATATTCGGTAATTTTAGCGGAAGTTGTTAAATTTAAGTAAACATGTAAAAATAGTTATCAATGTTTTCGCAAAAACCAACACTACAGTAAATGTTCCATTAAGGGTGGATCCTTTTGGGTAAACCTTTTCTATATTTAAATATTGAAAGAATTAATATTGAATAACTAAGAGACTATATTAACGTAACAATTTTATTTCAACACGTTCAGTGGAGGTGAAAAATGTTGACATGAAATAGTGTTAACTTAATATAAATTTTACATGAGTTTTTCTCTATGTGAAAGTAGGAATTTACATCACTCCGCACATGATGGAATTTGTTATTTCGAAGGCATTTAAAAATCAAAATTTGTTTATATTTTTTTAATTAACCGTTGCTGTTAATTTGTTTGTAAAGTAAATTTGAACTTATTTTGTGGAATTTTGGCTTATTCGCAATTTTTCGTTGACAAACATTTTGTAGCTTCTGCTATAAACTAACTGCAATAAACGCATGTGTTGCCAAAAAGATATTTCACCCTGCTTAATGATGGAGGACGCAGAAGAGGACAACAATATCTCAGGTAGAAGGTGGTTCAAACGATGGTGAACCTGACTAAATACTAAGTTAAGCCAACTAGCATCTGGCGCGTGGCGCAGAGACAATAGACGCAGCTTTGGGTCGCGACCAAGATCAAGACAAACTAAGTAAAAGCAATTTGATATATTTTTGGGATATTTTGAGTTGCTTTGGCTGCCCATATAATTACTACTTAAATGAACGTGGGTAGTCCGATAAGTACTTTGCCTCACCGCTCGATGGAGACATACCTTGCAGAATATTGAATACTTTCATATTGGTATCAAATAAAAGGTAATTCATTTGAATTTACCTTACAACTCTTTCGGTGTCTTATAAACTTTTAAGGGACGCAACCTGGTCTAATCAATTTATAACATTTTTTTAACATCCCGTAGTTTGAAAATATTTTGACATGTGGATATGTTGCGTTGCGTTGCTCAACAACGCATGACGAATTGACCTCCAGTCGAGCGTCGAAAAGAGTGTATGCAAAAAAAAAAAAAAGAAACCTCAAAGTGAACCAACTGCACGATGAAAGTGTCTTTGTGTACGATCGACGATCGACGACCGACGACGATCAAAGGAAATCAAAAAACAGATAAAATTCATATCGGCAAAGTCGAGAATTCGTAAGCAAGTAAATTTTCACACCTACACGCTAAAAATCGAGGGCAATAATATTGACGAAATAAAGCGACGACGACTGTCGGACACATCCGCCTCCGCAACCGCATGTACACATGCAGCCAGCCGCCTTGCAAATTGGTTGCGCTTGCAGCCCGAAATGAAATGTGAAATCTACCGAGATATTGAGCTGCTCAAAAACAAAAGAATAGATCTACTATTTTTTAGGAAATACATTTTCAAGTATCGCCTAAAAAAATTTTATGTTTAGATTGTGGTATAAAATGGGTTAAGATCAGTCAGTTACCATTAGAGCGAAATCCGAAATAGTTTTGAGAAAATATCTGATAGCTTAATGCTAGATCGATTCTTGTGCGTTTCGTTGCGCAATCTGCTGGTATACAGTTTTTTGCCGACGGCTTTTTCTGCCAGCGTTTAAATGGAATTTTCATTCGTTTTAAGTGGAATTGAGGCGGCGGCATGCATTTTCAACTCTTTCGCTGTACTGCTCCAGTGGCTGCAACGAATCCGCCATTGTTCGTTGAGGCGTGTTTGTGCAATTGTTTCGTTTGCCGCCACTGAAGCCCGCGACGATTGTTGTCCGAAATGCGGTGCTACTTGATTACACGCTCTGTCGAATTTCCGGGTATGCTGCTGTTTGACACAAAATGGTTATTTCCAAGGAATTCACAACTTCGGGAACGTGTTTCACGATAAAAAGTATCCTTTTTGTACTGTGTAATGGCCATGTTAGGTAATACTGGATTAAATCGAAAATAAAAGTTTTATTTAATTTTCCAATGAAATCCCTCAGACATTTTTTATTTCATATTTTTAATAAATCTTTTTTTTTTCATCTTTTCATTATTTTACCTAGTTTTTAGATGAATCACTTTGTTCCACTTTATCGATTATATTTTAATGATATTTACTTATGTATTTTGTTTCAGAAGTTGTCTAACTGAGAAATTATTTATTTTCTACATTGATGTAGTACTGGAAATACGAATTATAAATTTACTCTGATTAATATAAACGATCTAATTAAAAAGTTAAAAGTTAATTAACGAAGTTAATTTATTTTTTCTAATTTTACACTTTCTCGTTCATTTTAACTAAAAAGTTAATTAACTCGCGTTAATTTTCTGCCGTTAATTTAAGTTAGTTAAAGATAAAACGACAATTTTAAAAGGTAAATCAATAACAAAAAAGTAAAAATTAAGAATTGACTTAGGGCAAATCGAATGATTTACTGACCAGATAATGTCTCTTTAGATATAAACAAAAATTTATATTATATTATATAAAAATTAACTGAGTTCGAGTTTTTGAAATATATTATTTTTTTGTTTTTCAGTAGAAATTTTAACTTGTACGTTAACTTGTCAACGAGTTTAACGAAATTAACTTAACGAGGTTAAGTTTTTGTTTAACTTTTCTCAGATTAACGAAGTAAAATTCTCAAGTAACGGTGCACACCTATGAATATAAATTACGAAATACCATCGAAACTATTTTTTAGTTCAATCATTCATCAACTCCTGCAATGAATCTCATAAAGGAAGCGAAGGTCCTGCTTTGGTTTGGAATTCAACAATACCAAAATCCAAAATTTCGCTGATTTATTGGGTCGGACGTTAAAAGTTCATCTAATTTAATCAACATAATCGAGAACAAAATTGATTGAACTTTAATTGAATCCAAAGTACATTATATAAATTTTGTTTGAAATTGATAAAAGTATCTTGTAAAAAGATTTTCTATAGAAAAAGGAAATCACTTGAATGCGGTTTTGATTTAATGTTTCCATGTCAAGCCAGTTCAAAGAATGTTTTACAATATAAAACAATGAAACTTTTGATTTAATTTCAATTGTTATTTGACTTTTTTTTATTAAAAAATAATAATTTGTTGACGTCTCTTTCGATGTACATATATAAAAATATTGATGGATGTTAGAACCCTTTTCTACGAAAACTTTGATTTTCGAACATTTTGTTCGAAAATTGTATTAACTCAAACATCAAACTATTCCTAACAGAAATATCTCAACATCATATTCTTCGTAACAAAAATTTGGTTATAAAATCTTTAAATTTGTAGTTCATTAGCTAATAATAAAATAATGAATACAATTTATAAATTTATAATAATTACTCTGAGGTCATTTTCTCGGTAAAGGCTGAAATTCTAAATTCTTGAAGAACCTTTTGTTATTAACGAACAATAAATTGTAAAATATTGTACAAAACCAAAAAAATATTTAGTAAAATTATTAATCTTGCATGTGCTTAAAAGAAAAAGTCGCCATCCTATTTTTTTAACATTAAAAACCAAAAAATATTTGGTGCAACCACTCTAGAAGATTGTGTTATTGGTTGTGCTTCAAACTCACGTATCTCTTAGATATTTTGATATCTTTTAAATATTGAATGGTTAAAAGTATTGTAATTGAGTTAAAAATATTGTAATTTTTAGAACATATAAATATTTAAATGATATACAAACTTGTTCTTCTTGATTTCAGGAGGACCTCTTCATATGCAAAACTTGTTTAAATTTTTTATTTAAATTAAGACTGCGCTCGATCTGTTAATAAAATAATATTGTTGCTTCGATTTAATTCAATTCAATTCAATTTATATATTCAAATATTCAGTACTAAAAAACAGTTATATTATATTAACTTTAATAATTTTGACATACATACTTAAAAAAAAATTCTCTAATAAAATTGTAAAAGTATTTGTTAAAGATATTTGAACTTCGAAATTTCATGTGGGGCATTGAATTTCGTTTTATTGTTTTACTTTTTGTGAATGCATTTTGGTGGCTGATTATTGGAACTGCTCACTTTTCGCTTGCTTCTTAGATCTACTTATACATAGTGTCCATTTTGCTTTTCATAAAACTCACCAAAATAGTTTATGGCATTTCTATGAAATTGTTGCAGCTGAAATTGAGGCAACAACGGATGACGATCGTCAATTATAAAACTTATAATCTCTTAAAGATCATACACAAACAAAAAAGAAAAAAAAGCAGAAAAGAAAAGTAAGAATATATTTATGATCCATTGCAGTCAGTCTTCCTAATTGAACCTTGTTCTCCGTTGGGACTGTTCCGTCTCATCAGCTGCAATGGCATCCATTCACATCGATCGGCATCCCAATAAATTTTATGGCATCCATCACTGTCAGCCATATATAAAAAAAGAAGTGGAAATGATGAATACGTTTCAAAGATGGCGAATGGCTCTCAACCGATTGATCCCGCTAAGATTGTATGTCTCTATTAGTGATTGGATCAAAAAACAAAAAAAAAAAACAAAAAAGCAGCAGCGTCTGTCTTCGGTGTTAAATTTGGAAATGCAGCAAAATAAAAAAGTTTTATGCTTTTATTGCTGTGAAACAATTCAGAAAAACGCTTTGCAATCGAACATTGATCAGCAGAAAAATACACACGTTTGTGCATACATACATGCATATAGGAATGCATACATAAATACATACATATATGTACCTTTCTATATTTTTGTTCACTTAATCAGAATCATCCACTCAGTGTCATTGTAAATCTTTAAATTGCCTTTTGTATATTCAAAAACAAAATAACAAATAATTAAGGTTCACAGACGTCAAACCTCTTTTTTTTAATATAATATATATATAGATGATATCTGTAGTAAAATATTGTATTCAGTTCAACCAGTCGATCAGGTTATTATTTCCTTGGCCAACAAGGCTCGGATTTTAATGACCTTCTTAAAAATAGCAACAAAAAAGAGGAAAAGTCCCAAAGCACCCTAAGAAAGAAGCTTACCGCCTTATAAGGCTTTCAAAACGAAAGTTTTCATTTCGCTTACAATTTTCACACTTTTGTCTAAAATTGCAATTGTTCTATTTTTTAAAAGCTCTTTTGTTTGTTTCTCGTTTTGAAGGTTTTCTAGTCATACAAATTGTCGAAATGTCTTCGATTTTTGTTGCCAATGGACACTTTCCTATAAGTTTTTTGCAATAGTTTTCTAAAGACAATTTTAGAATTTATTTATATATAATTTTTTTCTACTTTCTTGAGTTTTGTTTTATTTTTAAATATTTTCCAAAAAAATGTTTTTAAACTCGGGCGACTAATCTATTTTCAATGTAATCATAATTTACTATAACAAAAAAAGTTTGTTATACGTATATCATGCTTATATAGAGCGTCGGACTTAGCAAGCAAAACTATTTCAAGCCTCGATTGGATTTTAATGATTCTGAGAATTATATCTTGTCCCAAATCTGTCTATTTGTTTCATAGTAAAAATATATCAATAACTGAATTATCTTTCTGGACAAGTTTAGAACTGAAATTTTGTAGAACAGCGAGTTACTAGGAATCGTGATAAACGCTCGTAAAAAGTCTACAACAAATGTGAATGTATATATGAAATATACCAGAAAAATTTATAAAATTGTTGCTGGCCGAATATCCTTTACGTGTAATCGGTTAAAATATAATCAACTTTTATCCAGAAAAAAGATATACATCGACTTACAAAGGGGCAATCCCTAAAAGGTTTAACAAATCCTGCAAGTGACCAAGATATTGTGTGTACGTTATATTTCGCCGATAACAACAACTGAAAGTATAGGCACAGTTCGTCAGCTGAGAGCGAATTGTGAATTAAAAGAGATTTGCTTTCATAGAATTCCCGAGTTTCTTCCAAAAGTTAAAATTTTTAACTGAGTGTTGACTTTCAACATTTTAATTTTGGAACAAAACCTTTTTTTGATTATATAGCACTGGCGAATGCCCGGCATGCATTGCAATGCCACTTAAAAAAGTTATAACTATTCTGAGTAACGTGGGTGAAATTATCGCCAGTAACCATACAAACAAGAAACAAAATCTCAAATTTTTAGGAGCAGTATGAGCAATGTACGATTTTAAAACGCATTGTGGAAATAATAAGTGGGCGTGGCAGATTTTGTATATCCTGTTATTCATCCGGTATATAGAAAACATATCCCGGGATGCACCGGAATCAAAAGCTGAGTCGATTTAGCGATGTCCGTCTGTCTGTCTGTAATCATTTCTTGTTAACACGATAGCGGGAGAACCATATGAGATATTATGTTGAAGCTTTGCACAAAAAATTCTGTAGTCCTTGGGAAAAACTGATTAAATTTTGGAATCGATGTTTGTTATTTTTATATTATATCTTGAAACAAAGCCCTTAAAAGTTTATATAATATTTTGTACTCAAACGATCTTAAATAAGTAGAATAATCTAGTTAGGGTTGAAGATTTATAAAACTAGGGTGGTTCAAGATTACAATTTTATTTTATTTTTTATAGCATCATGAACCACCCAAATTTGAATCTGATATTTTATAATGTGGTGCATTTGTTGTTTTTGTAATTGATTTTACTTCTTTCGTTTTATATTTAACTAACTTGAATTAACAGAATAAATTTAACGAGAGTTAATTAAATTTTAAGTGATTTTCAAAATGAACGGGAGTTAAAAATTCACAAAAAATTTCACTTTGTTATCAGTGCCCGGTTTTGGTTACAACTATTTGGTTTGTCGGAACCTACATGTGTTTAAAACAGGAACAAAATATCAAAATTATTAACCAATAAGTGAAAAAGTTACTAAATTTTCATCAACTATTTAAATTTGATACATTGCAGTCTTCTAAACGTACCACTTCAGTTTGCTACTGAACTGAGTATATTACCAGAACAACATCTAAATCATACTTGTCCAAAAGTTCTAGTCTGTGATGGAGTGAAACAAAAATCAACAGAGAATGAATGCAATCGAAAGAAATTTTAAAATGTTAATGTAAATGTGCAAGTGCATGTGAGCAGTAAGTGCATTTTAATTAATCAAATCCACTTTTTTTATTATAAACTTGATTAACATTTTCGAAAATGGATGATTTGTTTACTGCTTATTGACAGATAATATCCAATCCAGATAACATCTATAAACAACAGCCTACAACTTTGTGACCCATTCAGTACTCTCTAATTCTCTCGAGATCTTCTCGATGTACACAGCAGAAGCATTTAGCAAATGTCTTGCCGCAGAGACAGTGTTGTTTGCAACTTGTTTCAGCCACATGTGCTGATGTGTTAATGTGGCCTTTTTATTTTTAAATTTTTAAATCATATGTTGTCAAACTTAAACTACTCTAAAAAACACAATATGTCTACTATAAGTGGTACATACTTGCATCTTTGTGCCAAAAACAATCAAGAACTTAAAAATGTGCTTCTTTTAGCACATAAGTGCTACATGTCTCTATTATAAGTGGGCGTTGTTTTTATTGGATTGTGACCCTTTTAGGTTAGGAGTTTTATGTTATTACCAAAATTTTAAATACCGATTGAATTAGAACTGGATATCTGCAGTGGAACTTTTTCAATTAATATTACAGCTCGACAGCTCTTAAACTATGGATATATCTGCTGGGATAGACAGACGGACGGACATTGTTAAATCGACTCAGAATCTGACGCTAATCATTTATATACGAGCATATAATTTGTCATATCTACTACGAATCCTTCTGTGCGTTACAAATGGAAGAACAAACTCAATATATCCAGTGGTAAGTGTCTGTCTGTCTGTCTGTCAATTTGACCTTTAATACATACATACCTTAAAATAAAAAAAAACAACAAAGAAATTTTCATATATATATAAAGTTGAGTTTATTGAATAATTAACCGGATTGTTAAAATTTAAATACTAAAAAAAAATAACAACAAATAACAAATGAAACAAACACGTTCTTCCAATTATCGATAAGTTTATTAAAATTTAAAAACTTTTCGAATGTACACATTTTTGTTTAGCTTTATATAAATTAATGATAATTGCATATAAATAAAATTAATTAATTAGTTAAACAATTTGTATCTAGTTGGAATAATTAAAATCTATAATTATTTTTTTTAAACATACTCGTACATATATATATATATATAATTTGCTTAGAATGTGTTTCTTCGTTTGTTCTCTTTGTACGCAGGCAAGTGTGGAATAAAATCAAATTGGCAGAGCACTTCAGTCCGCTTGGAATCGAAATTGTTCGCTATCATTAATAGACATTAAAAGAAGAAAAAAGAAAACACGCCAAAGACACAAAAGGTTCCTGAAACTATAGTCTAGGCAATATTTACAGGTTACGATTACTGATGCGCTCAGGTTTCGCGCACGAGAACTAAATTGCACCGAAATTTGCATAAACAATTAAGCACATAGTTTTTCTTTTCTTTTATTAATACACAAACATACAAACATACATACATATATAGATAAACAATTTCATTTCTTTAATGGCGCTATAGCATAATTTATCTTTTTCTTATTTTTTTTATTTAAAGATGTTGATTTTGTTGTTGTTGTGTGTTTTATAAGGTAAGCCTTAAATTTAAGTAAGATAAGAAGTGTTACTCGGGACGGTTGCAATAAATTTATGCGTGATTTGTGTTTTACTCTTTCTTTGCTTTGCTTTGCTTTATTTTTCTACTCTTTTGTTTTGTTTTGTTTAGAACCTTAAATCCTATTGTTAAAATCGCTTAAATTAATTACATTTATTTTTTAAATTATATACAAATAAACAAAAAACAAAAACAATTTGAAAATACAATATAAACACCAAGGAACACTCTCAGAAATGTGCATCTTATGAACAATTTTCGATTATGACGTCTCTTAAGGAGCAAACAGTTTTGTGGTAAGCAGGCGCCGAGCAATTAAAAATAAGTTGACCGATGCCGATGCATCGGTTGTCCGATATTTTTGCATAAATACTTAGAACAAATCAGACAGAGAAAGAGGAATTATCTTCGGCTATGTCGAAGTTCAAATACACTACACCATTGAATGGTGTCAAATGTCTCTACTATAAGTGAGTGTCGTTTGTATCTGATATTTGATATATTTTTTGTTGGTAGTTTCGGCATCGGCCGATGTTTTACCAGATGCCGATAATCGCTCCATCGAAATTTCTATTGATTTGTATGGGTCAAATTCGGAAATTTCAAATAATGATTTGATGGAAAGTAAATCGCAAAACTTGAGGTAAGAGTAACCAGTTAGATTTGTTTTTTATTTGAAGAAAATTGTAAAGGGTCTCAAAATTGGTGAGACTGCTCGGGCATGTAATATGTGAAAAAGCTTTTCATTTTAATTGTTTAAATAAAAACGGATATATTTATAACATATTGATTTGAAGGTGACATACACCCTTTAACACTGAATGTAATCCGCGGAGGCTCCGACTGTGGTCAACATTGTGAGTATACAACCACAAAACTAAACAAAGTTCAGTATTCCATTGAAATACACTTGTACCGTGACTTGTTTCTATATTTCACTAGGACAAGAACTGTGATGGTGTTGGTGTTGGTGGTGAACACTAGAAGCGGCCGCAACGGCGGCTAGTGCAGCTTCAACCTCATCGGCCGCTGCTGCTGTTGTTAACTCTTCGTCGGCCGCCGACGCATAACTGGAATTGATGGCATAGGGTTGTCACATTGACAACGTACCTACGCTTGCCGCTGCTGCTGCTGACATTTGCGATTGATGCAGTTGGTGTGAATGGGCAGCGGCGGCGCTCACCGCAAGCGGATGATGCGGATGCAGATGATGGTGCAGGTGGCTCATCGAGGGCATACTCATCGCCGCCATTGAGCTCATCGAGTGGAGCGAGTGTTGCAGATGTTGAAGGCCCGGTTCTAATTTTGGTTTCGTGTCCACCATCAGATTTGCATAGTCATTGTGTTGGCCGCCCATCGGGACGGGGTCGTTGCCCTTTTTGTTCTGTTTGCGCTCCTTGGCGCGTCGATTTTGAAACCAGATCTTCACCTGTCGCTCGGACAGTGAGAGCGTTTGTGCCAGTTCGGTTTTGCGGCGTATGGTAATGTAGCGTGAGGTGCAGTACTCCTTCTCAAGTTCAAGACGCTGGTAGTCGGTGTAGACGACGCGGTATTTGTCCTTGGTGCGGGTTTTTCCTAAAAGAAATTTAATTTTTAATAAAATGCAGTAAGAATGAATTTAAAAATCTAATTTGTAAACTAATAAACTACACAGAAAAAATAATCAGAATAAAATGTAATCGAATATAAATAATATTTTGATTGATATAATTAATTTGTAAAATATACAAATTGATAAAATTGCATCAATACTTTTTATTTTTATTTTTATGAATAAACAAATTCAAACAAGCTATAATGGGTTTGAGGGCAACGAGGTCAAGACCATTTGACTTTCGGCGAATATGCATTCGAAACTATTAAAGTCATATAATTAAGTAAGTATGTAAGTATGTAGGTTAAACCTAGCCTACATACTTGTAATGGCTGTCTCTTGAAGAGAGACTCACTTAGGCTAGGAGCTCTTTGTGATGCCATGCGGTAGATGAGTTATAACTGTTTATGAAATAAAGAATATTATTTATAATTGATTTGGATATATCTACTAGGTCTACGAAAAAAGCTTTTCTAGATGTATATATCGTTTATTAGCCAAAGCGGGGCATGCACAAAAAAGGTTTAAGTAAGTATGTAAGTAAGTAAGTAAATAAATAAGTAAGTAAGTAATTAAGTATCCTTAAATCCATAGACTTTTAAACTTATGTTAAAGATACAGAAATTAAAATTTCCTCTTATACATATGTATATAGTTTAAATTTATATATGTATTAATTTTTGTAGTTTTTAATTTAAGTGGACTATACATCTTATTAAAACCCTTTGGCAAATAATTGGCCAAATTGTTGTTTATTGTTCTGGTAACATGAAAAGGTGTTACTCAGACATGTGTCTCGTTTATCCGACAATTTTAATCAAATTGTATATTTTCATTTAAACTCTGATAACGACTTTACGTAATCTGCTTCTTCTTAGACAGGAATTAAGGCATTAAACATTGTTAAACAAGTTTCCGTTTATTATCTTTCTGTGTGATGAAATAGCAACAAATTTGAATGCTAAAAAATAGAACCGAAATCGTGTTCCATTGCGAAATTCACGAAATTCATAAAGTAGGAAAACAACAATCAGAAATCATTAAGTACACAGTGAAATGTTCGTCTCCGTAAATTTGTAAAGGTTTTACGTGATCTCTTAATGTTCAAATGACTTTTCATTTCTTGTGTGTTTGTGTGTGTGTGTGTGTTTCTTTTTTAAATCTAATCAAACAAATGAAGAAACGTTATCACTTCTTTTTAACGCCAACACAAATAAATCTAATAAAGCGAACGAAAAAAAAATACAAACAAAATAGGAATTGCGAAAAATTCAAGACGAAAACGCCGAGCAATCACAAAAGTAGATCGCTCTCGGAGGCCGTGTTCCGAGTGACATTTGGAGCGGATCGCAATGTGGATTAGAATACCTCAGCACAGACACAAACGCAGATACCTGTACACATATACTCGTGCACAACGAGTAAACACGTTATAAATTCACGTCTAAACAAAAGTGTAAAAGCAAATACACGACCAGGGCAAGATAAGCTCAGATTCAAATTCTATTTTGAAAAAAAAAAAAAAAACAACAACAACAAAAATAATAACACTATATCCACGACACAAAATCTTATTTTTCGCAGCACACACACACACACACACACATACGAGTAGATATATCTACCTAGCCACTTTTTCCATATGTGTGATTCCAAACTTAACTAGACTAAGTCGACTTTGGTCTATCGCAAATGTAGTTCATATTATTTAAAACCGTTGAAGTAGTTAGAAATCATTTCAGCTGATAATTAAGTATTGATATCTCATAGAAAGCTAAAGTTATAGCGAATACCATATCTTCGTACAACATTTCGTTGGTTGTTGCTTTCAAATGGTTCTTGTGTCAGCAGACATTTCTCGACTTGGGCTCTTTTCGTTTGGTGCCAACTGCATGTATCTGAATTTTCGTGGACTTATCATCTGGGAAAATATTTGTGTTTGCTCGTTCGTTTTAATTGTCTGCTTACATACAAAATTAGAGCAAAATCCCAAAACTGTTTGCACTGTTCGCGCGGTTGAAGAATGATAATTGCTTGCTTGCGTTTGTATCTCCCTCACCGCCACACGGACGGACGGATGGATGGATGGACTTCCCACAACTGCCTTTCTCTCGCACTGTTGTCACACCATCCACCAGCCGCCATTGGAGTAGCATATGACATTGTTTATGACAGCTGTCATTTGTTTAACTTTTGATTGACTAATTGCGCAGTTCCTACCATATAAGAAAAAAACGGGTAATTTGTTGTTTTTTTTTTCTTTAAAAAATCCAACGAAATTTGAAGTTCGCCGCCTAGTATCATAATTCAAATATTGGCGAGACAGATGAGACACATACGAGTACATGCAGGCAGGCAGATAGATAGATAGATGGATGGATGTACAAAAAGAATGCCTACACAATTAACCCGTTAAGTATATGTAGATACTTTGAGACTTTTCGAGAGACTGACTTCATGTCTAAAATGGATTTTTCAAATACGTTAGTGCAATGGAAATGGTTTTCTTTTGTTTTCATTTACTTTTAAACTGAAATCTTTATGACGAAAGATATCCTAATAAATAATAAGATATCCTAAATTTCACAAAAATCGTAACGAATAAAATTGTATCTTAATCATAAATCTGAAACTTTTTGCGACTTCTTCTTTATTTTCGGGTACTTATGAGAGTAAAAATTAAAGGATTTTTAAATTTGTTCAGTTTTTGGTTGAGTTGTCCAGTCTATGAAATTGACTCGAAATGGTTTGAACGTTTTAAAAATATGTTCACTCAGTTCTAGTTCGTGTCTTAAGCAATGTTTCTAAATGTTAAGTTAGTACATATACGTTAGACCTAGAAGCCTGCAGATCAGCGTAGAACACAATCTTCTACTCTGCCAGACATAACAGATACAGCATTGATAAGATAGCAACAGACAAACTGGAATGGTACTGCGAGATACACGAGCAGCATAACAGTTCCAAGTGTTTCTCTTTTCTTTTTTTTTGCTTTTTCTTAACACAACCGTTATTTATAATCTTAAAAGTACATAAATTTTGTATGTCATTTAGCAAATAATAGTGTTAAACAATTAAAGAAGAGAAAAAACGAACTTAAAAAATAAAAAACCTTATCATTTGGGATTTTTTGTAGAGCAGTTAAGTTTTTTTTTTGTTTTCGTGTGTTTGGTTATTTGTCGAGTGCGCCAAATTAGCAAAGGGGTAAACATTAGAAACCAAGTTTGTAGGTGGAGTTAGATATGGGGCACATACAGGACGGCACAGTTGGTGGGGTAAGGTTGAATTTTTATTTGCGACAACAAAAAATTTAATTGTTTTTTTTTGCTTTTGCTTTAAAGAACACTTTATGCGCGTTTTTATTGCACAAATTCAGCGAAGGTGTGAAATGGTTTATGACGGTGTCAGTCAATGGTTTTTCGGGCAGCCGTAAAAAATAAAGAAATTAGCACATTCTCGGGAAGCCGTTGTGGCTGTTTGAACTGTTTAGAGCTGGGAAAACATTAAAAATGACAAGTGCTCCAATTTGGTGGACTAAGAAAATACAAATTAAATGACAATTAAACAAACGCCATACTTAAATTAAAGTTTCTAGGCAAATATGAATCCCTTCAAGTACACTAACTTATAGGCGATCTTTTGAACGGCACAGACGTACTGACGGCTCACGTTCACGGCCACGCAATATTGCCTTTACCGTGCCGCTTGGTTTAACAGGCGATTTGTTCTCGATTTAATTGCACTAGAACGTGGCAAACGAGCGAGCGGCACTCAATGCCTGTCCGCCATGATAGATTAGGTGCTGCAATGCAGCCATGCTTGTTCAGTTCGAGGTACGAGTATGTATGTGTGGTACGAACCTTCAATTGACATAAATGTGCAATATGACAGTGACGTATCTATCGTGTCCAACTACGGTGCAGTGCAGCGGGCGCACCACATCAAATGCACCGCTTCTATAAAAACTTGTAATCCCACTTGAGGAACAAATCAACACAAAATAGTTCACTTTTTTCGTTTGTATCGTTCGCTGATACTGTCGTGCGTTTAGATAAGCCAATAAATAGTCGCATTGACAGTAGGACGATGATACCTATAGTACAGTAGTCTTACTGCCTGAACGAACGACGTAGTAGCTTTTTAATACAGGGTGGAGTACAAAAACATAACTCGTTCCTTAGTCGAGAGAATCTACATCTCGTCTGTTCTTTTCCAAATTAAGAATTTTAAGCGTGTTATATATAAAAGTTGTTGACTCATTTTTCCGATAAGGTTATTTTTGAGTTGTGGATTAAACAACTTAGATTAACTAATTAAGCATAGTTGTCTACTATTTACCAAATTGGATCCACCAATTAAAATTCAGTATTAAATACTGCTTAAAATTTGAATTTTCAAAGAGAAACACAATATCGAGGTGGAGAGGGACAATTCTTTACTTTCTTCACCTTAAATTTAATACGCCATGCTCAGAACAAAGTTATATTTAGTTTTTAAGGAAGTAATTCTTTTGATTTCTTTTGCAAAATTTTTCAAAAATTTGTTGTAAAGAGTTAATCTTAATACTTAAAAGATTCTTAATATAAATTCAAACTCTTTCTTGAATAGCTCGAAAATTAAGATTTCAACTTATACGAGTATATCAAAAACTGATATATACAAAAACTTTCTTAAGCAACCAAAGATTTAAAATCATAAGCTGATATTCTCAAATCGCGATCGATTGTAAGATTAACAGTTTAAAATAAAAATAAATATACGAGGGTGGTTCGATAAGTATTTAACCTCATCGCTTGATGGAGGCCAATTTTGCAACTTCGAGAAAACATATTTTTCAGACGGGTTAAAGAAGCTGGAGCATCGCTGGGTCTATTGTATCGAGCTCAAAGGAGACTATGTTGAGAAATAATTAGCTACTTTTCCAAAATTTTAATTTTCTTTTGTAGGCTAAATACTTATCGGACCACCCTCGTATATGTATATATTTTAAAAGTTATTTTCAAGGTCGTAATAAGTTTTTAATGTCTTTCTTTTAAATCTATTAGCTTTATTAGAGTTGACGGTAAAAAGAGAAGAAAAGGAATATTACTCGTAAGTTAAACTAAACTAGAGGATAGATAGATACCATTTAGGTATCTATAGTACGCCACCACTGTCCATAATCGTAATATATGTACTATGCGAAAGCTAACTTTAATAGTAAAATCCTTAAACTAACACAATCGACAAACGAGAACGTTAGATTTACCATCGCAATGCATGAATGCATGAATGCATGCAGCAAATGCAATGCAATGCAATGCAGCACCACAATTAATCAAACATTGTAAATGCGATCATGTTTATCGCGTTTCCGTGTGATTCGGAATGTAAAATGTTGTTATTGCAGTTGTTGAATTAGTGTTGTCTTCGAGCGGTTTAACACCGAACTTGCCGACAAAGCGAAGCGTGCAAACAAGAAAATAGCCCAAAGGCTTAAAGTTTTATAGAATGGGATTTTACAATAAAAATTGATTATTGTCGAAACGACAATCGATTGCAAAGTAACCACATACATACATACATACTCGTACATAAGTAAGTAAGTAAAACCTCAACTCGTTTGCCAAAGTATCTTATGGCTGTGCCCATTGTTATTTATGAAGTTCACCTTTAATTCAATTCGTTTTGTGCCAAATTTATTTCTCTAGTTGTTTGTTGATACTGGCACATACTCGTACGTACTATATACGCGGTATATGGACTTGAGTGATTGCGCGACGATAAAGAAACGCCCGGCGCTGATTGGTTCCTCGAGCACATTGGAAATGATTAACGATATTCTTGATATTATTGTGAAACTAAAATTTCGGCTGTAAATTTAAGTTAGATATGCTGGCATTAAAGTTTTCTAATGAAATAATTACTAAGCCATTGCACGTGAGGAAATAAACGATTTGTGGACAGTACAAGATAATGATTAAAATTGGAAAAATTAAGCTCATTTCATTGGGGTTTTCTATTACTCGTAATTAAAACTTAACTAATTCAATATGACTGCACAATTTAAATGATTTGCAGAGATACCTAAGTATATAGTACCTTGGATTGGTTTTACTTTAGCGTACAATATTTGCTTTTATTAAGGTAAAACATCGTACAATAAATTTTAATGTTTATATGATAATGTGTTCCAAACTAGATTATCACCTTTATTTAATGATGAAAGATGTGGAATTGTTTTGAAACTAAACGCTATCATATCAAACTTTTAGTAATAACATTAGACATTTTTCGTTTAGTTAAGCGATACTTCTTAGGAAAGAGTGTTGCATATTAATGGATGTTACTAGCGGACAATGTCTCATTGGACATCGACCTTTTAGGATGTGGCTTACAACTAACGAGTGGTGGGAAACTTTTATGAAACAGGTAAAGAAAAAACTCTGGAACATCTTCTTTGTCACTGTCCAGCTTTAGCCCGATTTAGATTGGTTGTTATTGGGAAGCTACTTTCAGCTCTAATTACCGCATCTTTCGAGTTTAACAAAATTCGAGGTCCAAACTCTTTCTCTACTAATGACTGATAGTAGATAGATATCACTATGGGCCTAGATTGATCTGTGTGAGGCATCTGACGCCACAACCAAAGCCATACTTTTTATTTTTCACCAGAATTTTAAATAACTTTGATAGAAGCGACTCAGATGCGCTAAAGAAAGAAAAACGTTCCTGATTTTAACTTCCTATATCTAAAACTGACCAGATGTGATATCGATAAGCCACAACAAAACAGTTTGAAATGTTCTCTCTCTCGAACATATACATTTCAACTAATTATAAATGCGGTCCAAAGCAGTCCCAAAGGACAAATCTTATAGCACATACAAACAGTGAGAGAGATACAACGAGTGTCCCTGTCGAGATGGCATAATAAGTGCTCAACGCAAAAACTCCCGCCTGCATAGCAATTTAAATTCGTTTAAGTCGGTTAAGCGACAAGGACGACCGCAACAACCACCACCGTCGTTGACAAACAACAAACAATGCCGCTGCCAGGATAATTGCCATTTCACGCATTATTTCTAAAAGATCGGGTGTGTAACTGTTGACAAGCAGTGGCGTCAATGATGACAAAATAATCATTTGTACTTTGTACTTGTGTCGAAATGCGCCTCCTACTGTGTCGACGGAAGTCCGTACGCATAGTGAGACTGTTATTGCGGGAGTGTCGCTGTCGCATTTTGAATACTGATGAACCGAAGCGCTGGGCAAATGTCCTGGGAAACATTTATTATTTCGCGGCTACTGTCTTGGCGCAGGAACTTGTGGAGTTTATTTTCAGTTCAAAATTTAAGCTCTTAAAGTGACTTTTGCGGCAGTGATAGGCTTGCCAAGGATACTTAAAAAGATTTTTAAAGTTTAAGAGAAATATGTTTAATCATATATATAAATATAAATAAAATGTTCAATTTCAATTATTCATTTAAAATAATTTCGAAATAATTTTCTCAGCAATATTTTAAGAAATTCGAAATATTCATTTGCTAAAAGTACCGCCTTGTACTACATAAGGACAAGTTGGCAAGCTTAGGGATGAAAGCGTCCTTTCTTTGGACCTGACCAAACAAATCAAAGCGGTTTGTTGTATTTTTTTGTTGTACTGTTTTTCTTTTCTCGACTCCAACATCACAAGTCGTAATTTCGTGAATGGCACCCCAGAGAGCGTACTTGTATCTCGGCATCTGTATCTGTCTGAATGGCATTTCACACTCAACAATTTGTTTCAGGGTCTTCATGGCAACCTAAACTTGTGTGTGTGTAGACAAAAATATGAACAACCGGAACGATTACTCTAGTTTTTATTTTTGCTCTAGCAAAAATGTTAGTTTGCAGTTAACAAAAAAAATAAAAACAAAACAAAAGAAAAAAAGAGTGGCTACTATCCAAGGTCCCTGATGGCAATCTATGACCGTGTGCGCTGCTGTTCTTCCCTCACCTTCGCAATGTTTCTCGTTTTCGGTCGGTCTCATCTTAAAGCGCTTTAACGCACATTTCGTTGGTGTTGCTACTTTGTGGTGGCGTAGAGTCGTAAATGTTGTATGCAGTCAACATTAGCCAACTCAACGCCGAGAGGAGGCATCTCACCAAAGCGACAATATAACCATAACATTATTTGGCATTTTGGTGTGTTTTAGATGCTGTTATATCGTAAATATTAGCTCAAATTACATCATAAAATCATTTGATTCGATTTGACGTTTATTTCCGGTCACACAAGTGTAACAATCACAAATTTCGCAAAAGCAAAAAATTGAGCGTATACGTTCAGGCATTATTTGAAATTTGTACAATTAAGTTTAAGTTTTTAAGCGGTTAATGTATTGTTTTTTTTTAAGAATTATTTTAATAACATTCTGAGCTCCTGAATGAAAAATTGCACAATTGCATTATCTTTTTGTTTTGACTTGTCTAGTACAAAATTGTTTTATCTTAAAATCAAATCAAATTCAGTTTGCAGTTTTAGAAAACCTTACTGTACCCCATTTCTGGTATTTTTGCATGAATTCTATAAGCTTTTAAACATTAAAAATAACTGAGAATTGTAGTAGCACAAAAAAAGAAGAAAAAAAACACGAAAAACAAATGCAAGATGCTTAAACTAAATATATTAAATGTGCTCATTTTGGGGTCAGATTTTATAGAGTCGCTATTTTCTTGCGTTGGTTTTGTTTTGTTAACTTATTATAATGGTGAAATAAAACTAAGGTGAGGAAAGTATAAATTTATCCCTCTCCACCTCGATATTATTTCTCTTTTTCAAAATTTAATTTTTGTGTAGTTGCGATGATTGCTACAAAATTAACAAGTAAATAAAAACAAAAATGTTGTTTGTTGTCAAAAATAAAAAAAATTAAACTTCAAAATAAGGCAGAAAAATGGGACAGAAATCGAGGTGAGTTCGCTCAATTTTCGTTCTCTCTCTACTTTCCTAACCTTATTATTCAACCATTCTTATTATAAAATTTTTTAATTATTCATATTTTCTAAAAGTCTTGCCGCGATAAAAAATTTAATATTTAGTTTAAGCCAAGTTTATATACAAAAGTTTGCTTTTTTAATAGACAAATCATTATATTAAACCATTTGAATGTATTATTTCAGTGAAGTAGAACATTATTTGAAGTTTTTCACATAGCATATGAATAATTTAATTTAATCGACCTAAAATAGGTTAAACATTTTTTAGTTTTATCGATTATAAGACTTAAACACTGCAAATCCAAAATGCATGTTGCAAAATGGTAACAAACATATTGTTCTAATGTTGTCAGACTGCTTAGCTATTTAATGCAATTTGTATTTCAAGCCAAATGAGAATTTTACTCATTGCATTAGAAGGAATAACATTGAATTTTTCTTCTGATAGTCTTTCGCAGACATAGATTTCCCACAAAGAGTTCAAGAATAAGATAGTTAAAATGTTGAAATAACTTATATAAATTGTTTAAACAAAAATCTCAGTTTACTTCCAAACCGATACCTGAAACTGAATTATGTATACAAATAAATGACTTAGATATGTGTAGATAGATATTCTAGATTAACTTTAAAGATTGAATATTAATTTAGGAAACAAAAAACGGTTTTCATGCAAACGTCGAAAAATCAAAAATGGCAACCATCACATAACGAATGACATGCAAGAGGGCGAGGCGAGCCGTGGAGTGGAGTGGCGTGGCATAGCGAGTTCGACGCCGCATTCATCGGAATAAAAATTCATGAATTATTTTATCCGATTGCGTGCAATTCATCGCAACTGTACGTGCCTGCATGCCTGCCCTAAGCGTGCGACACGCAACATGCAGCATAAACCAACCATACCATCCCGACTAACCATCCATCTTGCGACTCGGACCGGCCGGGCCGCCATTGGTTGGCTTAGACCGGTTTTACGACCGGGGTTTATGGCCATAAATGCGGGCATCGCATCTTGCATGCAGTTCTGCTGTGTTTTGAGTTTTGTGCCCAGAGAATCAACTTAAAATGGCAGTTGAACACGCCAACGTCGAGCACGAAGTTGGCTCTGGCATTCCACAACGGGTTGCAAGAATGGCTGGAAACAAAACACGCCAACCAACCAGCCAACCAAGCAACCCTGCAAAAAATGGTAGTAAAAGCGGCAAAGCCTTTTACCACTTTAGCGCGCTCGTTTCCAAAAGGTGCATGCAAAAGCCGCTATAAAACCATAAATTATTTTGGTAAAAAACGAAAGAAAGAAAAAAAAAGCATTACGAAACAAAAAGAAAAACATTTCTAAATTTGCGTAATTAACAATAATTTTAATTTTACTACATGCCTTGCGGGAAATATTTAATTGCACATACAATATTTGTAAGTAGAAAAAAGAGGTGAAACTAATTTGCCACATGCGAAGAAAAAACAACAACAACAGCAACATCACAAAATAAATAAATCAAATTTGAAGCGTTATTTTGAAATTGGTGCCTACCGCTTGAGTCCAATAATTCAGTGAAATCATCTAAACTAGGTGTGGTGCAAAGCTCAGCCTCAGTATATGTTCCTTTAATAAATCGGGATATATGATTAATTTATATTTTCATACAGATACAAAGTTATATGTTATTCTATATAATTGCAAAACATAATTTTAAGTTGAAGTGAATATTTGGTTATAACAATGAGTCAGGTTGGCCACAAGACAAACGGCACAATCGCATCGATTCGCTTTAAGCTCTTGATTTGATTTGAAATTCTTATCTCTAGGTTGTCTAAGGCTCATATTGTTTTAAGTTTTAACTTTAAGTTAAAACGTTTTAAGAAATCAAATTGGTTGTTCCACCATGGCTTTAATTCGAAGCCATTACCGAATATGATTGGTGGAGCTTGTCTGAATATGATAATAAAATATCTCAAAATTAAAAAAGATTTTACATTATAATTTTTTTTTACTTATTTGTGAATATGTCAAACAGGTCAAGAAGAAGAAGGTTTGGTCTATAAACTTGTATGGCGGAGTATTAAGCGATATTATCTTAATTTAACAAGTTTCTATGCTAGTGAAAACTTGTGCAAATTCCTGCCATAAAAATGTAAAAATAATTTACATTAATTTTTATTTTGACCTTAGTGCTTGTGGCGCCATAAACTTATTTTATTTATTGACATTGGCTTCTCCCACATACATAGATAGGTATTAACTTGAAAAATTAACACCAACCACCGTAACCAAGATTTTCTAACCTTAATCGCCAACTTAAATAAATAGTTTACATTCTCTAAACAAGAGCAGAAATAAAAATCCATTTGCAGAGCTTATCTTTACGGGTTACTTAGGTCAGCTTGGACAAATATTTGGAAAATCTCGCTGAACCAGCGGTAAACATTGATATTTGCATACCAGCTGGAAAACAATGAAAAAACAAAAAATGAAGGTGGTCATATTTTACGCAAACCGTAAAATAATACAATTATTACGATTATTGCGGTTAATCTGTCTTCATAAAAAAATCCAACAACGAGAAAGCAAAGCTGACAGGTCTATAGCGCCCATAATTGTGCTTTAATGATAGGCAGAGGAGGTGCGAATGTAAGTACCCCACAATAGTTGAGGTGGCGTTGCATGTTGTAGAATCAGCCGAAATCTGCGCCGATCCAATAGTGCACATACGATAGAAGGAAGGAAGGAAGGAAAGAAAGAAAGAAAGAAAGAAAACCAGATTAACGAATTTATTGGCGCATAAAAAAGAGGTTAATTATTTTATAATATTCGTATAAATAATTCGTTGATACTGAGTACGGGTCCCGCAATTCAGACGATTCTTCGACTTTAAACCATTCAAATCTACAAATCTCTGTCTGAGTCAACGTGTTGGTGTTGATTATGGGCGCGGCAAGGCGATCGCCCAAACGCGTTTATTATTGCACATAAATAAATATATAAATATAAGTACATATAAATTAATTAGAGAACCGGTTCTCGCAAATCAGTGCATCCCTCTTTTAATAATAACAATACAATTAAGTATATTGTGTAGTATTTTTTTACTACAGCCAACAACAACAACAACAACAACAACAACAACAACAACAACAACAACAACAACAACAATCACAATGCGTTGGGCATATTTACAGTTTCTCATTTAATTTTATAATTATTGCTACTTTATTGTATTGTTAAGCGATTACGCGCCGCGTATATTATTATGATGGCTGACTGTATTGTACGGAATCTTATATTAGCCATAAACATAAATTTACGAATATACGAGCCAAACGTGATGAAAAAGCCTCAGCCGTGGACACGTTATTCATTCTTTTGGACATTGTTTACGCGTTTTTTTTTAACTTTAAATTGTTGTTTTTTATTTTGACTTTTTTACTCACAAGTCTTAAATTTTGTATTGATTGACAAACTCGGTAAGCTCCGACTGTCACTCTTTTGGGAATTACTTGAAAAGGAAACATTCATTTGTGCATTTTTCCAACAGGTCTCAACGCTGATAATGATAAGACTGTGCTGAGTGTTAAGCGAATCGCGTCATGTCTTCGGCTTGTTCGATATGTGGGTAAACCCCAGACCTCAGTTGGTCGAACTTTTGGTGGCGTTGTATGAGCAAGTATCCGTTTAGTATAAAACGTTTTATTTGCTATTTTTGTACATATGTTATTTTGACATACATTTATAGGTTTATTTTTTAAAGTTTTGCTTAATTGAAAAGTTGCTTGAATTTATACTAGAAATTGTAGGAGAAATATCTTTTTTTATTAGAAGAAACCTGAGTTATATGAATACGTTATTCATTTTGTAAATCGTTACTAAAATAATTTCGTTATTTTGGATAACGTTGTTTATAACGTTATTCTTTAAAATACGAAAGAATTAGATTTGAAATATATCGTTTCCGTGCTTATATCTTTGATAACAAGTAAGATATATAAGGAATTCCTTTTGAATATCAAATATCAAAACATTGAACAAAAAAATAGTTCATGCAATGTCTTATTGCCCAAAATAAGCGTTAGATACAGTAACCTCTGGTAATAATCAATTTTTAGTGTTCTTCTTGAGAGAAATTAAATTACGTTTAAGACAAATTCAGAAATATATATATACAGTTGAAATTGATATTACTTGAAAAGGAAACATTCATTTGTGCATTTTTCCAACAGGTCTCAACGCTGATAATGATAAGACTGTGCTGAGTGTTAAGCGAATCGCTATATATTTCAAAATTATTTTTCTCGTTTTTTGATAAATAATGTTTTCGATATCGTTATTTTTGCGTTGTTTGGTTTTCGTTGTTTTTAAAGAAAATGTATTGAAAATAACATTATTAATTCATAACGAATTCGTGAAGCTCTGGGAGAAACTCTATAATACTTGATATTTAAATCATTCCATTCGTTTTTAAAGTAAAGGTAGAACGACATCTTTGAGTGGAAAATATTAAAAAGCAATAAAGCAAAACCGATTAATTTTTAAAGACCAAAACTATTTCAGCAAAATTATTTAGATACGGTTTATATTCTATTTCCTACTTGGAAATGTTTTCAACCTGCTCTTAAAATCAGGCCTGTATCTAGGGGGCGAAGGGGGTAAGTGCCCCGGGCGCCACTTTGTAAGGGCGGCATGTGGAAGAAGCTTTAGGGCGACATTTAGTTTAAGTTAGTACCGTTTTTTTTGCTTTCTAAAGAAAATGTACTGTACAATTTTAGGAAATTTTTCAACTTTCAACAGTGTACAATTTCATAAAAAAAATTTAACTAAAAATATTTTAATATTTTGAAAGGGCGTCAATATCTACCACTCTTACCCCGGGTACCAGAATTCCTAGGTACGGCCCTGCTTTAAATACCTTGTAGTTTACTTAATTAAGAAACATTTTTAAATATTCATATTTACAATAGTGGTACGAGTATAACCGATGAGGAGTAGAATGGAAATGTTAATTCCTGCTATTGTTTAAATGTTGAAATATTTTTGGAATTTTGGTTCTCCGTATTCCAATAAAAAAGTTTAGAGTATTTAAAAAGTTGAAACTAAACAAATTACGTCATACAAAAAGAAACATTCCAAAAATTCATGATTACTTTCCAGGAAAGTTTAAGAATAAATGCTTACCATTAAGCAAATATTCTTAAGAAATAATTAATTTTCGCTGACAAAGTTAATTTTGAAAAACTTATACCAAATTATTATTTGAAACAATTAAAACTGTTGAGTTGACTTTTAACAAAAAGTTAATAAGTTAAACATATATTAGTTGAAAAAAAAAAACGTTTTTATATGGAAAAATACATAACACAGCCTCATAGTACAAAAATGTTTCGAAAACAACTTAAATGCCAACTAAACGACATCACGTTACCGCGTTGGATTCGATGTTTACTTGGAATGCTTATCAGCAGCAGTTGAATTATACGAAAGTCACTGCGAACGTTCACGTTCAAATAGTTCTTTTTGTAATGCTCTTGGCCTGGCGATTAATACAAATAACCGAAAAACAAATTCAAAATATCCAACAACAACAACAACAACAGCAAAAATACTGTCGTTGTGTTTACATAACTAAAACCACGCAAAGCCTTAAGCCAACTTGACTTTAAACGTAAAACCCAGCGCACTCATGTTTTAAGAGTTAATCCTCTTGCGTCAGTCCGTCTGTCCGTCAGTCAGTCCGTCTGTCCGTCAGTCAGTCAATCGTCTAACATTTTGCCTTAATCGAAAAAATGTATAAAATTGACGGTCGCTCGGTTTGTGGCTGCCTCTCACTGCCTCTGCCTGAAGTATAGATTTGAAAGGTATAACAAAAATTGATAACGATCGTTTTTTTTCCATGATTTTGGTGAGGTGTGAAGCCATTTTTGTTCCATTTTATTGCCTTATCGAAATATGTATTTGGTGTGTGCGTGTGTGTGCGTGTGTGTACACACTTAGCGCATTTCAAATGCCAGACGAATTCGAACAAATCGAAAATGGAGTTTTAAACGCAGTTGTGGAACCTTTCGACTTTATATATGTATGAATGTATGTACATAGCCAACATTTCTTTTTGGGGGGTTGTATAAATCTTCGATGGAAATGATTTGTTTTTTATATATGGCCTCATATAAATTCTGTGCATATTGACATATTAAATCTCAATGTGTCATTCTGAATGACATGTGGTATTAAATTTTATGCCAAGCATATTATGAAACCTGTCAATACAAATTTTATGAATTAATCTGGATTTAGTATCACTCACTCACTCCCTTGCTCCCTTCGTCGAGTCGAAAGATAAAAAATGGTCGATTTCTAAAGTAAACGCACATAATGTACTCGCGTTAATTTGGACGATTTTCTAATCACAATAAAAGACGAAATTGTTTTTCAAACAATCAAAACTAATTCCACAATGTAATTAAATGTTTTATCGAAGTTATAAGACCACAAAAGAATTTTGTATTTTTTGTTGTTTTCTTTTTTAAATTTTGTTTTAATGTTTTTTTCTTCAGTTTTTGCGCGCTGTTGCAATCAGTCACATCATCGACGTTTTTTTATCACAGGTATTTCCAAAATAATTGTATTGAAAAGATTTGCTAAATGTCGCTATTTAATTTTTATTGGAAGTAATTCTAATTTTTATTGGTTTATGGCGTATGGTCGGTCGGTCGGTTGGTTTTCGGTTTGGCTGTTGATATCAAGGCGCAATTGCTATTATTTGCCGCGCGATAATAACGTTAAAGAGTTATTTTTTGTATAATACAACCCCCACACCAAGCCGCCATATCATCTACAGACGATTGACAGCGACACCAAAGCCAAAAAAAAAAACGTAAAAAACCTAAAAAAAATAACCTTTATTTGAAAAGTTAATCTAATCGCGAAAAGTAAATTTTATTGCCACACCTATTGACGACAACAGCTCAAACAATTGGAGCAGCCTTAGAAGACTGAAAGCACGAAATTAAATTCATTCTGGCCGGAGAAATTTAGATTAATTTCTAGGAAGTATTTTGGCAGGAAAATTAACAGAATTATCAATAACTCCGTTGGTGAAGTGGTTGCGACTTTAAAAATTATGCGCGTGACTAATGGGAAATTTTGGAATTTCGTACTTCGATACCAAAGTTTAGTGGACAGCTAGCTTAACGGTGAGATTTTTATCATTCCTAGTGAAATTAGCCTCTGAAAGCTTTCGCAAAAAATTAGCTATTTGAAAATATGTCAGAAGAGATTTCACTTGATTTTGTTGGAATAACATAAAGAAACTTAAAAACTCCTCATAACAGCTGATAACTGATTTAAAATATATAAAATAAGTTTCAGTTCGGTCGATCATTGGTGTAGCTTTTAGCCTAAATCCTTTAAAGGAATGGAGTATTTTTGGAAAGTTGACACTGATATATTCTGAAATTTGATTGGACTATCTCGAAATGATTAGGGACTTTTGACTTCATAAATTATAATAATTTAGTTTAAATGAGATCCTATCTAATGTGCCTATTGATGTGCTTGAATTGCTTTACTCGGTTGCAGCCGAACTGATTTCATTTCAATTTACAGATACAATATTTCTTAGGAAATTTTGCAATTTTTCGGATTGAAACGAAAACCAATGTAATGAATATTGGCGTTATTATGTTTAGTTACTATCATCCGACATGATAATCTAATAATCTAATTCTTCAACAACCTCCTCTCAGATTTATTCTTATTGCGAATCTGTAGATACTTTTTGGTTTTTTCTTTTATCGAAACTTTTCGGTATGTGTCTGCAGAATGCCAATCAATCCTTAAAAGAATGTTTATACCGATAAAAGTTTTTTATGTCGCACAATGTTGACCGCTGGATCAAAATAAAAACCGACCATAAACGTTAATTGCGATCCATCAGATTTTATGGGCTTAATGGATATACACGCGGTCATAAATCGATGTGGAAAGAGATTTTAAGACAAACAAGCGTTCAAGGTAGGGAAATAAATGTCGACAGACAAACAGACAGACAGACAAACAAACAAACAAACAAAATCCAAAATCCATAAACAACAAAAATTTTGGAAATTCCTTTCGCACTTTTGTGCCCTAAATCATGATGAACGGCGATCGGCTGCGACGCGAGCAGTGCATCAAAAAAGAGTTTTTAGATGACTCAAAATGTTACATTAAAATTTGTGTATCTAGTCAATGGACAGACTAAGCCGACAATTGAATTAGAAAACGGCTATTTGAGTTCGAAATTATATATTCGATTGAGGTTTTGCCGTAATTTATTCAAACCACAAAAAGGAAATAAGCCATTTACTCGTATCTCAACCGACAAAAAATTACTTTTAAATGATTTACGATTTGAAATTAGTCAACATCATTTCTGATTTTTGACGACGGCAGAGTAGAAAGAGACTAAGAAATATAACACCTTTGATTGGCATATTTAAATCCAACTTTAGTATGTATCAGCCTAATAAAATTCGAAAGAGTTATAAAAATGCATTGTTGAGTTTTACAACTTAATGAGTCTGCGGATATTTTTTTGAAAACATTTCGAGCGCTCGTTCGTGTACAAGTTTGTGTGCTTAGGGCCCTAAAGCATGTCCAACACGAGCTTAGTTTTATGGAATACTTTCGTGGCGATTAGAAGAAAATCGTAAGAGTCTTTGATTGCGGTTTTTTTTTTGGTTTATTAATTTTGGTTTATTAAAAAAAAAAAAATTCAAAAAGGTTATCACGCAATTAGAAATGCTGAGCAAATTGTCAAGTTGAAACTAGGTATTAGATATCGGCAGGAATTCAATCTTTTTGTATGCGAAAGTATTTGTACTGCATTTTATTATTTCGATAGTCGTAATATTGTGAGTTATGAATGCTTTACATAATTCGTAATACGAAAAACTAATGTCGAACCACATTCTGTGTATCATTATTTCAAGTTTTATAACGTTATATATTTATACTATGAATTTTAAATTAATCGAATCAAGAAAGAATAAATAAAATATTGCCAATGTCTAGTGCCATAAAAAATAAGGAACAAGACGCCAGCCGACGTGATCGAATGGTTACAATATCTATGCACGTAAAGTTTTGATTGTGAGTATTTTTAAAATGAAAAAAAAAAAAAAAAAGATTTCAAATATTTCCCTGTATCTAATTAATTATAGCCAATTAATACACAAAATTAAATTTTTTTTAAATTTTATTTCGTAAGCAGATAGTTTGTTCCTATTAATTACTTAAGTATTGCAATAAGAAAGAGACAAAAACAGATGCCAAAATATATGTGAAATGTGCCATCCGAAAAGCGTTTGCATTTTAAGGAAGCATACAAGTCAATTGCAGATACAATTATGACATTATGACGACTAAAACGTACAGTAGGTACAAAAGATACAAAATACTGATTTTATGTACTATTTGCCAATCAACTAATAAAACAATTTTGAATTGAGTGATTTGTACTTAACATAGAGAACAGGAGCTCGGCAGTTTTAAACTACGAGTATAAACACTGGTAGAGACAGACAGTTAGACGTTTGGACATCGTTAAATCAACTTAGAATCCGACGCTGATTATTAAATTGTTAAAACCTTTTTTAAGTTTCCATGTGTCGAAAATTGCTCATAAGGGCTAAGTCAGATTATCTATCATTTATCGTCGAATTTCTATTAAAAGTTTTTAGTTTTTTTTTAAGTAAAAAATGTCCGCTTAGCAGGACATGTTGTAACTTGCATGGTATTTAGAATTTTTTAATTGGAAAATAAAAAATGACTGGGAAAATGTTTCCATTTTATGCATTAAATGAGTCTATGGTTGATTTTGGCCGATTGGAAGGTGATGGTTTCTTAAGTTCCCATCTTCTATACCCTTCGCCACGCGCAACAATGAACCGAAGGGTACCCTCAGTTTGTTCTTCCATTTGTATGACAATATATATATAAGTGATCAGCGTCGAATTCTAAGTCTATAAAACGATGTTAGTCTGTTCGTCAGTCTGTCTGTTCCCAGATAACAGCCGTAATTAAAATATACCGAGCTCTGTAAGGTCCTGTTCTCCAATGCAAAAATAGCAGGTCGGACAGCTGTTCCGGAAGACGCTACCCTTCATCAGCGACCAAAGATGCAAGTTTTCAATCGTTAGTTCAGAGTCCAAAAACAAAATTTACTTCTTGTTTCAACTAGGCATCTTTGTTGCTATTTTCATATAGCGTGCTCCGCTATATCTAGTTTAAAAAGTAAGTTTTGACATTTTTAAGTTAACAAAAGAAATGACCTAGAGATTAACTTACAGGTCCAAAACTTCTTTTTTCAAATGTTGGTTATTTAATTTAATGTGCGTTGATTTGATATTAAAGAATTGATTTTCAAAAAGTTACACAACCCTCAGTGCAGTCATTCACTCCATACCAAATTCAATTTTTAATACTCGTACTTTAGTAGTGACACGAAACTATGTGGCAAATTTTCACATGTCTAAAAAAGCGAAGGGTATTTGGGCTTCGGCATAGCCAAAGATAATTCTCTTACTGGCTTTTTCATACATTAAATTTTGATGTTAAAAATTCTACATCAATAATATTTCCACAAAATGGCAAAAATCATTTCAATTTATCATTTCACTTCAAATATTTTTCTGGCAACCTTGGCGTAAATGGAATGAAATAATTAAATTTTTGTTTTTAAATAACATAAATAAATACATAAATATATAATTTTGTTTTAAAACTTTATAAAAGACTTTTTTACAGTTTCGAGTATAGGCTAAACTGTGGATTAGTTTAATTTAAATATATGAAACAATTTACTAAACTCAAAGTATCTTCCATGTACATACGCGTTTGTAACAAGACACCGACGGAAAAACAAATTGAAAATATGCTTAAAAGTAGGCATTGCTTGATTAATCTCAGGGTTGGGAAAATTGTATTCCATTGATCACGTTTACGCCTGCATATGCTTTTAAACAAATCTTCAATATTTTCTATGTATATATTTGTCCTTATCCGATCACGATCATGTGATTAATTTCATGTTACTGCTAAAGTGTTAAATACCGAGTTTGAACTAGCAGCAATTATTTTTTATTATTTTTTGCTCGATTTTGCTAATCATAGAACTAAACCTCCGCATATCGAATGGGAGCTGACATTTCAAATATCAGGTCTATATCTCTTAAAATACGGTTGAAATTGCTGGGATGAACAGACGGATAGCTCAGTTTTCAACGCTGATATATATGTATATATTTTCATTACTATCACGCTTTCTTATGGTCGTTATAAATGCTATGACCGTTCATCTGATTGCCATTAAACTATGCCACACCCACCTATTACACTCACAATTAGTCGAAAACATCACCAAAAGTGGGTGTGATTGGACCAATTTAATGTCCACCATACAGTGATGGCCTGTATGGAACTGCTTGTCGACGATATCTATCATCTAACAAGAAATGGGCGTGGTGGAGGTAGTAAATACCCACCGCCTTAGCTCAAGATCGCGATACACCACTATAATAAAATGTTTTCCAATGTAAAAAGATCTGCTTCACACATATTAATTAAAATTGAGAAAGGGCTACGACTGTGAAAGTACCTAATTAGCCACTCATTTGAGTATATATACCAATAAAATTCAGGAAGAGGACAACTAAACCAATAGTTGTGTACATATATAAACGTCTATGTAGAAAGGTTATTATTATAAAAAAATAGTTTTGATTGCTTACTAACCTGGCGTTGGTTGTGCTGGATAAGCGGGCTTCTTCATCCAATCGTACTGTATCGAATTGCTATATTGTCCCGACTTCACTGGTGACGAACGATTTATGTTGCTGTTGTTGTGCGCGGTGGTATTATTGTTGTTGATTCCCGATGGACTATTATTGTTGTTGTTGTTGCTCAAATGATGCGCGATATTATGGGGTGACGACGATGAAGCAGGAACACCAGGGCTGGAGATCTCACTGCCCGACACGGTGATGGGTGGCGAAGGTAAACCCTCGGCAATGTGTTGCTGCTGCTGTTGAGAATGCGGTTCGACAATGCTGCTGACGCTCTCATTGAGTTGTGTATTACCGCTTACAACGCCTCCTCCAGAAGTAGGACCAGCCGAAGTCGAGGAGCTGCTGCCAGAACTGGCGGAGCTAGGAGTGCCGGCACCAGTACCGCTACCAGATCCATTAGCGTGGTGATGATGATGGTGATGATGCTGTTGTAGCATTTGATGAGCACTTGGCGCATTTTGAGGAAAATTGTCGGCTGACGAAGATGGCGAGTGCCAATCGGAGGCGGCGGCAGCACCAGCGGCAGTGTGAAACACATGTGGATTATAGTACATCTGATGGTGGGCGGCAGCATGCGAAGAATCCATTTCGCCCAGAAACTGATGATTCGGCGGTGTATGATAGTTGGCGGGCCATTGCCAGGGTTGGCCAGAGGGATAAGCCAGATTAGGAGCGCTATGCTTTTGCGTATATAGCGATGTGTTGTAGTATGAAACCATTTTGGGGTTTTATTTCGGAGATTTAAAAAAGTTAACGTTCAGTTTATTTCGAGGTCAGTTGACACAGGCGCGAGTTTTCGTTCTAACTAACACGATTTTCTCTTAAAGTAAACACTTAAAGCACACTCCAGAATGCAAGGATTTAAAATTATTATAACAATGTATAATTTCTATTGAGGGGGTAATTTTTCGTATATTCTTTGTAAAATTCACACACACTGATTATAGCTCTCACTCTTCGACTCTCTGAGAATAACTGTTTATGATATATTGTTTACTCTCGATATGTTAATAATGTGAGAGATGCTGTTAGTTCCACTCTGTGATCTTTTATAATAATTTCGAATTAAATAGCGATTAAGTATATAATATTGTTTTTGTTTTTCTTTTATTGTGTCGAGTATAAATCCTTATTTTATTGCGCGAAATTGCATTTGTTTTTATAATTGTTTGTCAAGAAACCATAAAAATAAAACACTTAAACTCACTAAATGCACGCAATTTTTATGCGGCAACGATAACCGTTCACCAAACTTGTCCGTCTCTAACTGAAGAGCTGATAAATAAATTCAACTGCTATTCAGCGGCAACAAACGACGACGACTTTCTTTAAGTACTTACTTCGTTGTTTTGGTTCGTGCAGGTACCTTTTTTTGCCGTTATCGTAGCGTGTCTGTTTGCCCGCGAGAGGTCGGATTATCGCTATATGCGTCTCACTCTCACATTATTATTTATTGCAGCCTTATCGCAGAGGTTCACTTAGCTCAACCCAAAATTAACCCCGCAAACACTCACAACACAAAAAAGACTACGGCGCCTTACCGTCGTTATTTTTAACATGAATTCAAGATGGCTCTCATTTTGTTTGCTATCTCAACTTGTTCCTATAGCTGTGCTTTTTGCTCGCGTGTAGCACATTTTCTGGTGGTGGCTGCTAACTCCGCCTTACCTCTTCTTAAGTTAACTCGTTTGTATAGTTTATTTTTAAGCCCGATAGTTTTTAACAAGTAGTTAGTATGAGATTATGTGGAATGGATATATAGTACACCTGTTTGTTTTAATGTAATTAGAGCAGGTAAAAGGCGTGTGCAGGGAATTCGATTTGGGAGCGATATTTTAGTGGTCCTGGTATTTGCTTTGTTTTAGACAAATTGCACTCATTTTACTGCAGTTATCGTTGTTAGATTATGGCTTGTTAATGGGTAAAACGTTTTCTGTAAAAAGGTTAGACTAGAATGTGTTTAAAACGTTTATGGCAACTATAATTGAATTAAATATTAATACATAAAATAAATCGATATCTCTTCAAAGTCATGAATGAAACGACGGCGATCAAAGTCAAGAGTCAAGGGCCTGGAGTATGAATTTTATCGAAGTTTTTTTTTTTTAAAATTAACCTTTGCCTTAACAACATACGAAAGTCTCATTATGATAGTAACTACCTTTAAGCCTTTTTTTTAACAAACAAATTAAATAAATATATACAAAATCTGCAAAATAATTGTTAACACAATAAACTAGCAAAACCTGTTTTGATTTTATTGTAAGATGCTTTAAAAAAAAAACAGTTTTGACATTTTTTATTTAACGACTGTCAGAATTTTGAGGCAATCAATTGGTAAATGTTAAACAGAACAATTTTGGATTGTGCCACTATTTGTTAATCTAATTATGTAATTTGTTTTGTTAATTACAATATGCATGTTTGTATGCTTGAAGTAAATAATATTACGTCTTCCAATCCCGGGATCATTTTTAAAATCTCGTGATTTCCGGATCCTGGTAATTCCGCAAATTTCCTTCTTTTACATAAATTTATTCGTTTACTGTCAAATAAAAAAAAACATTGTTTTATAACATATTATAAAATTTATATTTAAGAAGCAATCTAAATATATAAAAATGAATTCTTCTATCTTTCTTTCTTTCTATCTTTCTTTCTATCTTTGTACCAAATGGGCGTCTAAACCATTCATCCGATTGATGAAATTTTAGGGAGTTGCTGTGCTAACGCCAACTTAGGTTTAGGGCAAAGGAAATTTGCCACGCGCACATATTACGCCCACAATTTGTTAAACTAAGTTAAAATATTCGATTATTTCGCTAATATTGCTCCAAAAAATTTGAAATTCTGAAATTTGGTATCTGAATTTATATTGGCACTGTCGATAACTTCCCTAAAAATGGGCGTGGTTGGATCAATTTAACACACAATTCCCAGACCTAGTATTTGACTCTAGTAACGCCTTCTTTTTTTTAAATTTATATTTGTGGAGCTATTTTTAATAGAGTTTCAAAATAATTAAGTTTAAATCCATTTTAAGGGACATTCACGCATTCTGTGTAAATATGGTAAATTCTTGGATAAATTAATTTCTTTTAAAACCTTTCCTGGAATAATGCTAATAGTTGTAGCAAACTACCTGCGACGCAGAACGTCCATTGTCCGATCTCCGTTCTAGAACCATTTAAAAATGTATCTGTACTTGCCTTGAAAGAAACTTTGAAAAATGCCACCTACACCCTGATTGGGCGATTGTGTCAAATATTCATTTAAGGCCTTGTTCAAATAAAAAAAATATATATACATGCGAATTTTTATAATGTCATATTTGATGTTTTTGTGGTTGCAAAAGTTTCAATCATTTAATGTACACTCATAGCCACATTATAGAGTCGGGCTAAGAGCCATTTGTGGCAACCTGTGTGGGGGCGACACATTATCGTTGTATCCGAATTATAGCATCGGGTGAAGGGGTACAGTTTAAATCAGTGTAGAAACCAGGGATAAATAAAAGTTATTTTAAGAAGATATTATCATATTATTCTTAATTTTTTTTCAAATCATAAAATTTAAATTAAAAAATATAAAACCTTAATTTAAAATTTTTAATGGATAAAAATTAACTGTCACAGGCCCTGATTGTGACAAGCAATGTAGCTGAAGTAGGTACCTAAAAGTATTATATATTTAAATTATGTGCCTAGTAACACATTTTTTAAGTGTATAGAAATTGTTAAATTTGCGGTTCTTCAAGAAAGCAGACCTAAGAGACCAAAAGTTTTTATGACTCTTGTGACAAGAGTCTTGTCCCATTGTGCATGTTAGGTACTTTAAATTATTGTCTTAAATAAACCCAATTTGTAGTTACGGGTTTTACGTGTATTTAGACCGGGATTAAAATTTGTTGTTGCCATAATTAGATTAGGCACCTTAAACCTTAAAATCAAATCTTTGCTCGTATATACCAAAATAAATGTTACTTTCTTTTTTTCTATCTTTCTTTGCACCTACGCGCGTCTAAAGAATTCATACGATTTCGATTTAATTTAGGCGATTTGCCGTGTCTACGCCAAGGATGGTTTTCGGATAAAATAAAATAGCCTCACACACCTATTATGCCCACAATTTCCCGGGAGTACCAGGAAGTTCCGCTTACTACATATATTACATATTTATTTTCAAAACTAAACCCGGGCAACTAAAAAATAATGAAAATTGGTTAAAAATATGTGATCAATATTGAACCCTTTGCTACCACGTGTTACTTTTAATGTTATCGCATTAATACAATATTTAAATTTTTTAAGAGTGCCAATCAGCAAATATTATTTTTATTAAAGACAAAACACAACGACAAAATTAATAAAGATATCGCAAAAAGTGGTATGAGGTAGTAAAGCCCTCCTCAATTCCCTTTCATATGACCCCTAATATTCATCTTTGCCACATCAATATTAAGTTTTAACCCATTAGTTTCTTGAAAATGTAATGGAAGATTTTCTCCGGGATTTTACTTAAAATGATCTAATCTTGTTGCAGTTTTTGTGAAACTTAGCAACATTATCAAAATAAAATTAAAAAACTTAAACTCCAATATTCAAGAGAACTATCACTATCATCTTCATGGGAATTCAAATATATTTGAATTCGAATTTTTATTTTTTGAATAAATTTTGACAGAGTTCCGACTTCAAAGTAACTTTTACATTGCTTACAAAAGTTGACAGAATAAAGTTCATTACAGTTATCTGCAACTCACATC
Organism: Suillia variegata; assembly: GCA_949127995.1. Lineage (NCBI taxonomy): Eukaryota > Metazoa > Arthropoda > Insecta > Diptera > Heleomyzidae > Suillia > Suillia variegata. The sequence goes on from OX421844.1 coordinate 21,348,235, forward strand.
AATCCAGAAGATGCGTAGTTTAGAGTGCAATACTCGTACGATCTTAACTTGAAATTCCTTTAATTGTTGAAAAATAAAAAGGTTACATAGGAGTATAGTGCTTGGCATTTTTTCATGCTACGAAGTCATCGTTGAGGGGACGAAGTCATCATTCAGACACGTTTTACGCACAAAAGGGCACTTCTCATCTTGAGCCCTATCTCCTCAATTGCAAGTAGTTATTATACAATAGTATCTGGGAGACCGAGCTCGCTCGGCGGATTATTTAATCATACTACAGTTGAATTGTATCTTAAGTTTAATTATTTAAAAAGAGAAATTTAAATAACTGAGGAGTACATTGGTTTTGTGGTACCTTTGTGCCAATGGAACCGATTTATATTAAAAATTTATGAAGAACACGCATAAATATTCATAAATCCCAATGAAATTTATTTTTGAAGAGCACATGGGTTTTGTTGTTATTTGGTACCAATGAACCGATTTGCATTTAAAAGTTTCGGAGAACAGGCTTGAGCTGTCCAGAAACCCTAATTTCAGAAGTTTTTGAAGAGCACATGAATTTTGTTGTTAGCTAGTGCCAAGGGAACCGATTTGCATTTATACATTTTAAAGAACACTCCTAGGTTCTGGAGAAATCCTAGTGGAAGAAATTTTTGAAAAGCACATGGATTTTGTCGTTATTTGGTCCGAAAAGAACCGATTTGTTTAAAAAAGTTTTAGAGGACGCGCTTCAGTTCTGAAGAAATCGTAATGGAAAAGATTTGTCAAAACTTTAGTTTTATTGGATGATCAATCAAACAATTGCAAAAACCGGACTAACCGTTTTTATTTTACATGATTTGAAACAATTTTCGATCATTCCCTCGTTTTTATCCACTTTGCCAGTTTTCTCGGAGGTCAATTTTGTAATTTTATTGTTGTACAAAATAACGGCAAGCTGCCACGTTTCATCAAAATCGTTAGAGTCATTTTCAAGATAAAGTATGCAATCAACCAAATCTTGTTTGGTAAAAAATCTGTTTGACCATGCCCATTTACACCCACAAAAATATTTTTACTAAATTCTTGGTGGACCATCAGCAAAAAACCACATTAAAATCGGATCTCTCGTTCTTATTTTATTTCAAAAAATTGTTTTTGACCATGCCCAGTTAAAACCTCTATTTCGCCCACTTAACGGTTTTTTTCAAGTTTGAAACATTTTGTATCTTATTTTCTCGTCAAGTATCGTAATCTGCAAAATTTCATCAAAATCGCCGATCTTGAGATTCTGGAGACAATTTTATATACGAGGACGCAAATCACTTCTAACCGTAATGCCTCTCACGAACAAACTAAACGTGATATATAGCTGAAACTGTAAACATATGTTCATGACAAGTGTACCAACATAACATAACAAAACAAACAAAAAAAAACGATAATCGAATGTAGTACGTTGCCCGCGAAATTTGAAAAGTCGCCTTACTTTTTGAAAACACCTCGTACACAAGTATATATGTATGTATAATGGTTGGCACTTACTTTTTATTGAAAAGAACTCATTCAAGGAGGCAACCGACATTATAATTCAATTTGCTTTGAATCAATTCTTAATTTTTCCTTTTTGTTATTGAATTTACTTTTTAATTGTTTATTTTATAGTTAACTAAATTGAATTAACGGAAGAAATTTAACGGGAGTTTATTAACTTTTTAATGGTTTTCGAAATCAACGCAAAAGTTAAAAATAATCAAAAAATTTAACTTCGTTTATTAACTATTAACTAATTAACTAGTTTGTGCTTAGCTGTGGTTGCATCGATTAGTTATTCTGTCGAATAGACAACTTTTCAAATGTCATAATTTCGATAAGAACGATATATAATTTGAGGCTTAATATCTACGATTAACATGTTTTTAACCCAAAATCAACATTAATTTATTGTATATATATGGATTGTACCTACCACGCCTTCTTATAGGCGTAATAAATAAAAAACAAACAGAATATATATTTTTTCTACTTTACACGTGGCGAAGATATAAGAATAGCCATATAGCTCATAAAAGCCAAAATGTTGAAGGGTATTTAAACTTCGTGGTATCCGAAGATAATTTAGAAAACAACCATTTACAGTTTACAAGCATACATATATAAGTGCAAATTGCGGTCGAATGAAAATGTTTTATTTTTAAGTACGAGTACACCACAACACAAGTGGTTATAAATGGCCCATCTAAATTGGCCTGGTCGTCATCTCTTTGTGCAAGTATTTGCCTTTTTTTATGGTTGCAGCTAAATATGACGTTGAAGTGTAAATCTGTAATTATTAGCATGGGCAGATATGGATAATACTCGCACTTAGATGTGGATGTGAGGTATGAAATTATCGATGAAAACATTTTGTGCTCTCAGATGTTTAGTTAAAAATCAAATCGACTTACTAAGTAACAATCCACTTAATATATTCTGAGACTCATTTCAAAATGAAACTCATTCTGTTAAATGACATATATATTATATATATTATTATATACTTATATATTGAAATGGAGATTTTAGGTTAAGTCTTAAACTATTTTTTCCAATAAAATGTATTTGTATATTGTCAATCAGTCCACCAACATTTTTGTTAAAATCATTTAAGTGGGCATGGTAAAACATTTTAATAAATTATCAATGTTTGCTTAATGAAGTATTGTATTCCACAAATAAGTGCCCAGACCTTATTTCTAACTGAGCATTCGAAGATGCTACAATGGGTAACTCATGGCGATATAATCAGTTTGTCCATCGCTCGGACGCTTCGGCCATATCATATTACTCGTACTACCGCTAGTATCAAAGAAGGAGCTGATCCGGTTGTAGCATGTGCAACCGAGCCAGATGGATCCTTGTGACTTTAAATAAAAGTTGGACAACCGACCATCTACCAGTTAGGGTATTGATCCATTGCTTGTACGGTCTGGAAGGCTCTCCACACCCAAAATTGCAAATGGGGTCAAAAAGGCTTAGCCTTTTGCTGTTAGACGCTCATCAGGGAACTACAAAATTTAAAACAAAACAACCCACTAACCCATCAAGCCACTTTGCTCGGTTCTAGGGAGTGGGCTTTACACCTTTTTAACAGACTTTGGTTTGTTTTCGCGTGGTCCACTTGTTGAATAAGGAAATATGTCCTGGTTGCAATGACACGCTCCCCTTTTTATTAATTAATGCTTTATTTGGTGAATTTGATTTCATGTAATCATGTATTCTAAAAAAAATTCATTGAATACAATTTTCTTATCACTTTAAATCAGGCTCTTTGCTGAAAAAAAAACTCTGACGGTGAGCGAAAAGAATTATAAACGCATTCAGATGACACAAAGGAAACTTTTACACACAACAACGACTCAAACAAGCGCAACTTTTGTTTACTTATTATTAGTAAATATTGTCTTAAGCCTAGTCTGCTTAGCATGGTCAGCAATTGACACGTCACTGTGTCGTCACTAGAGCTGTAAAGTCAGGGGCGTATCACAGTCAGTTTACCAGTATGACAAAATAAGAGGCGAAGTATATCGATGAATTTGGTCGCTATGGAAAGGTAATAATAATTTTAAAAAATGTTGATCGTTTAACTAAATCTGTGCTCATAAAAATCTTGAAAAGTTCATATTTTTATTGTGTTATAATATTTTAATTTATAAATATTAAAAATTGCCAAAAATTTATTTCTGCAATAAAATAGAAATGAAGAAAGAAAGCGTGAATCCTTTAGATGAATCCATTTTATATGTACATATATACATTAAATAATTAATTAGTTGCAATTAAATTGTATTTAGCTCCAAATTTATACAGATGAAAAATTATTCAAAATATTCCGAATTTGGTTTAATTGTTTTGAATCAGATTTTAATTGTTTAGAAACTTTATATAAATAAATATGTTCGATGTGCAAAAAAATCGAAAGTTTAAATGCTATGAAAATGAGTACAGAAACTAAATATTATTAACAAAATATAACCAGTTCTCCTCCTGAAAAAATCCCATCGCTTCGTTACTGATCTTAGTCACCAAAACTCGTGTCACAGAGCCAGTAGTTTAAAGTTTGAAACCAAGTCGAGGTAAAATAAAATGGAACCCTTTACGACACTATTTGCATGTGCCTGTGAAGCGATTTAAAACAATTCAGCCGTAGCGTAAAAAAGGACAATAGCGCAATTTTATGAGTTCATAGATCTCTATAGAGGAGAGACAACGTCGAACGCGCTTCGCAGACATGTTCAGCGAACCTAGATTAACATAAATATTTGCCGCTGTAAAGGACAACAAACAAAAGGCCTTTGGAGGCCATAAAACTCACATAGCAATTACAGCCGCGCGTTCGATCTTCCAAATAATGAACTGTGTACAAGCGTCTTCCGAACAATTGAGCATGTTTTTAGTCTGGATGTGTCTAACACCCGCGTTCGGTTTTTTCTGCACTCGACCCTAATGATAATTCCAACAAAACGAAATGCGTGCAAAGTTATATATGAAATATTTCGCACATCTCTCAGCAACGAATCCAAACGCCTACTACCTAGCTACATAACTTGTCCCTTTATCTATACGGCTAGCTGTCTGCATTCGAGTATGTCGATGCTACTATACTTATTACATGCAACACGAGGAAGTACAGTGAGCAAGGCCAATTATTCGTGGATTTTCCTGGAAGTAATTAGAGGTAAAGCCGGTGCCACGATCTTTAACGAAAATTATGAAATGCGTTCTTTAGTGAAAAACTAAGGCGTTCCTTTTTTTTACTGAAAGGAAAATAAGCCATAAGGGTTTTTTTTTCAAAAGAATGGATAAATTTTGCATACAAGAAATTCGCACGTATTCGAATTTTATTTACAAACGAATTCTTAATAAGTTCGGAAAAAAATTATTTAAAACAAGGAATGTAGTATGTACCTACTACTACGTTAACCAAAAATATACATATACTCGAAAATACTTACATACATACATACATAGATACATACAATATACTTATTAAATTGTTGGTTTTTCTATTCTATAACTGATTTTAATTACTTAATAAAATATATATAATACTTCAGATATACTAAATTTATATTGTATTGCAATAAAAAAATATTCCTTTTTAGCCTTTGAACAAGATCTGCAAGTGCTTCGAATAGGTCAAAAGTCAGGATTTTCGGGTGCACTATCAATAGTTGAATACAATACGTAATCACGAATGAAATATGTCCATTTATCCCATAATCTGCGTTGGAATCCATTAATTCGATTACCGTATGACAAAAGCGACCTTTTGTTTTTGCTTCACGTATTTTGAATTCTTACTAAACGCAATCGAACGGTACCACTTTAGCTTAAAAAAAAACTGCAACGTTGTTAAAAATTAAAATCTAAGTCAGAAAACATTTATACACGTACATTCATATATGTATATGAAGAGTAATTGCATCTATTAAAGAATATTTTGATTCCAAAAAGAGTTACATTACAAATAAAAGTACCATGCCGAACAGATAATGTACGCGAAAATATTGAAGCATAATTGTTATAATTGGTGTCCCAATAATTGGAATATTGGCATTCAAGTGTGATAAATCTCTCCGTTGTTGATAGTGGCCAATAATTATGAATCAACCGTAAATGAGGCAGAAACCAATAAAGAAAATACTCCACAACAAAGAAAAAAAAAAAACAAGTTTCAGGATTTGGAGAATCTTTTAATTCTCTATTCTGTTTACCTGATACTAGAGATCATCGTCCGCACTAATCAAAAATTTTAAACCATTCATCAGATTGCGATAACAATTTTGGGGAGTTGCTGTGCTCACGGCAAGGATGGTTTTGACCAAAAAAAAAAAACCACCCATTACGCCCACAATTTGTAAAACTGAATACAAATATTCGATTATTTCGCTAATATTGCTCCTAAAAATCTGAATTGTAGAGGTACTGTCGACAACTTCCCCAAAAAATAGGCGTAATTGGATCAATTTAACGCTCACTATCGTAACTCAGAATCACATCAACGGAGAGTACCGGGAAGTTCCACAAATTAACGGGGAGTACCGGGAAGTTCCGCTAACTTATATCTATTAAATATATTAAAAAAACTTTTTTTTAGTGGCATTAAAACGCATGCCGGGTATTTGCTAGTAATTAATAAGAAGTATCAACGTTTTTTAGTTACCGTGATGTGTAAATTCGAACTTTGAATGGATGGAACCCTTCATATACTTATATAAGTATATCTTACAATACGTTTAGCAGCCGTCCAATGTGGTTTCCCAGGATTTTTGTTGAACCTGGATAACATCCCCACTGCTAATCTTAAATCTGGACTATTCAATTAAGCTTTGTACATGATACTGCTGATTGTCTCTTGATATAGTACTGCGCGTCTTCAGCGTAATCAAGTTGAAGAATAACGCACAATTACTGAAAACGTTTAATTATTCGGTTTCGTACCTTTGCGAGTACCTCTTTAAAATATCGCAAACTTTAAAATCGTTTGACTTTCGTCAAAAAAATGTTCACCGCTTTTGTTTGTCGAGCTGACGATATCGTTTTAATTATACGATTCCACCTCTAATATTTATAAACATACAAAACATATTTAAACTATTGTATTATTATCCACTTGGATAAGTTTTTTGTAGGTATAATTTATAAAAACACATTACAGCCAAACTCATGTTCATACCCTCGGGTATATTCATTTGGTTCTTCCATTTGTAACGAAACGTAGTTAGAATGACAATTGATAATGGTTTTTGTGGAATCCAATCACTATCGGATCGAATTGGAACTGAAACCTATAAAAAATTTGCTTTGGTGTCATAAGTACCGATACTATGTTTTAATTGGAATTATTGTGAGCTTTTGGTGTCATAAAATCCAATTTTTTAGATTTTTTTATCGAAAATGCAGGCAGGTTCCAGAAACCGTTGCGGAAGTTAAAAGTAATCGATTTGAAAACGAGGGGATTTCTTTTTGGTGTTCTAGAAAACGTAAGATTTCAAATTTTGCATGTTCCTATTCAACTCGTTATAACTTTTCTACTCGTCATTTTTCTGAACAGCTGTTTGCTCTTGCACAGAAGAAAAATGACAAAAAAAAAATTGTAAAATGAGTGCATTCATTGCATTTGCTGTGGGCAATCATGCCGATAAAAGTAAATATTCAGGCAGGTTCTATATTTCACTTCCGCAAAAATCGAAATTGGTTCGCAACGAAATTGGTTTTTTGGTGTTCTACGTTTCGCTTTCGCTACTCGTTACTTTTGAACCGTTTTCAAAACCAATTTCGCAAAAATTTGTAGGTTCGCATCTGCCGCAGTGGTCGAAAATAAAAATACTGCAGAAAAATTTAATGAAATTGAAGAAAATTTAAATAAAATTAATCAGAAAAAAATATTTATTTCAAGAGGAAAACACTCTGCGCAGGATGCAATACTCTTAAACTTTATGGAGGAGCACCAGAAAAATTCGTATTGTATGAATTTTTGCCTGCCAACATTTATTACATAAATTAAATTAATCCACCGCGCGCAAATTTGCTTTTCCAGGATTTATGGGATACAGTTTATTATTTCTATCACAGTGTTTCGCCTTAATTCAATGTCGCTGTCTTTTGCTTTTTGGAATCCACCTTCGGCAAGAAAAAGTTAAGTAGCAGCCAGCTGGACATTTGCTGGAATAGAAGACGGTTTCAGGCTCGGTTTTACAATGTTGATCAGCATATGAGATAAACTTTTTTTTTGATTATGTAGTGCGCAATAAAACTAAATTAAATAAATAAAAATCTTTTTTTTTCATGCATTTTAGTCACTTACACATATTTTACCATTTCCAGAGTGTCGAAGTGATCGCGCAAAATCTTTCTATTAAATTTGTCTTGTAAATATTTACTTTTATTGGATTATTGCCCAAGGCAAATGCAATTAATGCTCTCATTTTAAAAATTTTTCAAAATCATTTTTTTGTTTTTCTTCTGTGCAAGAGTAAACAGCTGTTGAGGAAAATGACGAGTAGAAAAGTTATAACGAATTGAACAGGAACATGTGAAATATGAAATTACTCGGATTCTAGAACATTTCGTTCAGTTTCAAATTCAAATACACATTTACTTTCCATTCGTTTTTGCAACATGCCTGTTGTCTATGTTGAGTATTTTCAACGTTTCAAACAGTTGACCAAATCTAATATACACCACTGTGTGATGCATAAAAAATTTTTCGACAAAACACCAAAATAAAAAATCCGATTAAATCAATTATAATTCATAAAATTTAAATAAAGCACGTTTTAATAAAAAATACCAAAAATAGAAATGTATGTTTTTGGAATTTTATTCCTTTTCTAAATAAAATTATAATGCAAATACATGCTTTCCAAATGTATACACAAGTTTTATAACATAATTTAACAAACTAATTGCTAACATCAAACAGCAAAAAAGTAAATTTGAACTGATCGCAATGACAAAAGTAATATATGAGAAAAGCTACGAAAAGCACTAGTTAAAAGTTAATAACAAAAAGCGTTTTTAATAAAGTGCAATTAAATTGCTCAGCGCAAGAAGGGACAAAACCCAACTCAATCAGAATGAACTAGGTCATATCTTGCACTAACCACCGCACTTAAAAAGGAATATTTTGAGAATAAGATCATCATATGGACTCAAGTCTTGTACAGTATTAATATAAAAAACATTATTTTACACTTTCGAAGTATGTATCAAAAATAGTTTGTATATAAGAGTTCGATTTAAAAAAGTTCAATGAAATAGGACAAAATAATGATTAATTTTAAGCTTATATCAATACAAGTGGGCATTATGTACACGTTGGGAGCAGGAGCAGATGAGGAAGGTAGGCGCACAGCTTATTATGCCGAGCCCAGTAGCGCTTCGTTTGACAACATTTCGCGCGTTACAAGAGCCGCGCCGGGATTGACCCGCGTACGTGAACGACTTCGACTTAATTGTGCACGCCGTTCTGCGCCGGCAGGGCGTTGTCGTCGTTGCTGGCGCTGATTGCGATTGCCAAAGGCTGAGCCGGTTTGCAGCGCCTCCAGCAGACTGTCCATGACACCCTCCTGCGTATGGGCTGCATCCATGTCGACTAGCGCCAGTTTACGTTGCTGTCGTTCGAGCTGTTCGCGTACGGATTGTTCGCGCGCCTCCTGCATGCGTCGTTTCTTTTCTTCCTCTTCACGCATGCGTACAATGTCCTGATGCGCTTGCAAAAATGAATCCTTAAATGTTTTAATATCGGCGAAGAATTCTTCCATAGTGTATTTGTTGGGGTCGAATGCATAGTACTCGCCCAGTTCCTTAAAGAGCTTCTCCATTTGTACTTGCATTTTACCTGGAAGATATATAAAAGTTGTATAAGTGTTTTTACATTATCAGGCTGTTTCTAAAACTTTTCGGTCTTTATTTTTACTCAAAAGGAAACAATAAAAGTATTTTCTTAAACGCGAAAATGTTTTGAAAATTACGAAACTGTGCAAGTTTTCGAGCTTGGAAAAAGAACTATCATTATCATATGATATATATAGGCCTTAGGAGTCGGGTCTTGGTAAAGGCTATGAAATAATGACGGATATGACTAGAAAAATTCAGTTAAAGTATTTCTTTTGTTGCGGCGGTTAATTAATCAGTGGATTGGTGCTTTTAGTCAACTGAGTACGCTCAGTGTATTGCTTCAATTCTTATTCGGACAAAGGTAAAAATTGAAATTGTTGTTTGAAGGTCATATAAACAACTTCATTTAATTTAGAAAAATAAATTTCATATTTAAAAAAAATCATAATAGAATAAACTGCCTTATTTAATTACGAACAAAAACAAAAAATTACACGAAATTAGTAGACCAAACTACGCTGTTTAATATCGTTACTACGATATTAATCCATCAACAGTCCTTGGTGAAGCTTCGTGATTCATACGTAACGAGCAAGAATTAGTAACACAAAATTTCTATCCAAAAATGGGCGTGATCCAATAAGAACAACGCCCACTTATATAATAGAGACATGTAGCACTTATGTGCTAAAATAAGCACATTTTTTGGTGGAGGGTATCTTACTAGTTTTTTTTAATTTTGAAATTTTTTCGAATTCTCCTTTTTATATTTTGATAATGGCAATTTAAAAATAATTTTCTTACCCAGTACATCCACCTGCTGTCGACACTCGGTCGCAAATTTCCCCATCACTTCACTGAATTTATCGTCATCACATTGGGGCACCTTATTGTTCTGTAAATCTGTTTCTAAATTTTTGACAGCGGCATTCATTTGGCGCATAGACTTTTGAATGGCATCCATATTGACGCGCGAGGCCTTATCAACATGCGTCATATCGTTGTAGAATGTGAGCGCGTCGGGGAATTTCTTTTCCACCAGATCGGCGAGGTAGTGTAGCAGCGTGTGTTTGTTGTCGGTATCCTTGGTGTTGGACAATTTTGTCAGATAGGAGAATTCAAAACCAAAAGCAGCTTCGTTCTTTGATCCCGAATTCATATAGTTGCCGAGCAGCAGAATCAATTCCAGAATCTTTGAAAATTTCTTGCTGTTGCGTACTTCTTCACAGGCAGCAGTGCCGGCAACAATGTCGGGCTTTATGTCTTGCAACATGTCCGCGTAGGTAAGCTTAAAGTTAAGATTGTGCAGGCGCGGAGAGAGGCGTTTAATTTCACCTGTTGTAATGCAATATTGTTAGTAAGTTTATGATTTTAGTTATTTTAATTTGTTTGATTTTGAATATAAAATAAAATTTAAATACAAAATAATGTCACTTATTAAAACTTACCAATTGTCGCGGCAAACTGTTCGATCGGTGGCAGTGGCTCATCCTTCGCTTTTATCTCCTGCAGGCGCTTGAGCTGCTCTGGCGGCGGCAGATACTGAATCAGCTGCTGCAGAATATTTGACGAGAGAATGTCGGTATCACAGCGCAGCAGACAGATTTTAATTTGCTCGTACGACAGATGTTTTAGCGAACCGCCCAACATAATGGCCATATTTTGTGCAGTCTTAGAGTCCAGCACGCGGAGGTCAATGTTCTTCTTAGTCAGCGTAGTGGGTTTATCGACAGCATCTTTTTGTCCCTCTTTCTTGACCGGTTTTGAGGAGAAGCGCAAGGAAAGTTCTGTTAGGAAATCATCCGAAGCAAGCTTATCTTCTTGACACTTGATCCAGAAGGCTTTTTCAGACATTTTCGCTGGCATAATCACCTTCCAGTTGGCGCGTTTCATCGGATTTTTAACCTCCCACTTCTTTTTCGGTTTAAGACCATGCGGCAGTACAGGTGCCATTGGTATGAACATAGGTGGTGGTGGTGGACCACCGGGTCTCATCATTCCGGGTGGGGGCGGAGGTGGCGGGGGACCACCGCCCATACCAGGCATAGGTGGAGGTGGTGGAGGCCCACCACCCATTCCAGGCATAGGCGGTGGTGGTGGAGGTGGTGGGCCACCACCCATACCCGGCATTGGTGGTGGAGGAGGTGGAGGCATTCCTCCACCGCCTGGTGGTGGTGGTGGCATCGGTATATTGACCTTAGGCAGTTTATTAGGTGATTGAGCGACCATGCCATTCGCTTCCATCAGCTTTATTTTCTCCTCGAGATGCGCCGCCTTAGCTTCGGCCTCCTGTTTGGCGATTTCGAGTTCCTCGATCTTCTTTTCGAATTCCTCAGAACGTTTGGTTTCCTTTGCTTTCGCCTTTTCGACAATATCGTCTAATAGCAGCGAAGTATCGATGTTAAAATTTCGATTTTCAAAATTCGGATCACAATAGCCTTTGTGAAAGACAATCTGTGAGATACATTCTTCGATTAGTTGATAATACGCGGGGCGAAAGTAAAAGTCATCGCGTATGTAGAGCAGATGCTGGAGTATCGACAGAAAGTAAGGTTCGGATGTGGTGTCCGTGACGAGATTCTTTAACACTTCAAAACAATCTGAGACATCATCCATGTTGAAACTGACATTATCAAAGCGCTGTACAAACTCCTCAAAGTCATCTTCACGTATTTCGTTGAAGATTTTAAAATGCTGCTTAAGAGCATCATTGTTCGATGTCTCTACGATTTCCTTGAATTGATCGAGCTTGTCATACAGACCCATACGCATAATTTCGCAACGCAGATGCAGCCGAAAGTTTAGATCACTTGGCGTATTCGTTAGCGTATTTATGAAAATGAGACTGTGACAGGCGAGTTCGCGCTTCAGATCGCCACTCTTCTCCTGCACAAAAAGCGCATCGACAATTGGACGAAAGCGTTGATTCGATTTGTATGCAACCGAGGCACCCATTGTAATAGCGCGCAGCACCTTTTCGTAGCCATTTCGTTCGGGCACGATACAGAAGGAGGCAAGTAGCTTGACTGCTTCGCACATTATTTGCGGTTTTCGCGGATCAAGTGATTGGGCGAGCAGCAGCACAACCGTGTGCTGATCTGGCGTTAGCACCAAATTAAGGCCCCAGGTGTTATTCATGATCGCTTTTAAACAGCGAATGCACTCGAATTCAATGCGATCAAAATTGCGCTCCTTTTTGCATCGTCGCAGCAGATTTACAATTTCATCGATGCCATTCTCTCCAAATTCTTTGATCCATGAGATTGGATTGCTGGTCAACGCCACTCGCAAACTTTCGACGCATTGGTAGATTTTGTTTTCGCTGTGTTCGCCGTTCTGCAGGTATTCGATGTAATCGTTGGGTTTTTCGTAACGCGAGTTCGCGCGATGCTCGAGTGAGTTCTTTCCTATAAAAAATAATTTTTTAATTGCATTTATAAAAGTCGGTAAACTTAAAATCTTATTTTTTAACTTAGAAATTAAAAAAAAAATAAGATATGTTTTCTTGTTGTTGTGGATATTAATTACTGATTTTGAGGGTGGATGACTTATAAAAACTATTTATCAGATAAATATAAATAAAGCAATGGATAAGTATTATATTCAACCTCTCAAGAATAGAGTTTTGGCCCCTAAGTCAAGATTTTGAGAGTTTAGACTAGACCAACAACTTGAGCTATGCTTTGTTTATTTTCACTGACAGAGAGTGTTAAATAAACAAAATAATATTTTTTTTAATTATTAGGTATTTTCACTGCAATATTGAATTATAAAATGAAAAAGTCGAGCTTTTGTTTGTGTATATCAAAAAAAGGTTTAGGGCAAATAAAAGATTTTGTATGACCAAATATTTTATTCTTTCAAGTTTGATTGTTAACTTTGAAAAATTACGGTACAAAATAAAAATTTCATACACTGTTATACTGATTGCCCGTTGCTTTTGCCAAGAATATTTTTTAACACCATTAAAATACTTATTTATTTTAAATAAAATATTGTTTCTTATTAGAATTTTATAACCAAATGTATATATATGTATTCATTTAACGCCTACACCTGAACCACGTTGTTGCCCACTGCCCCCAAAACCTCTTTAGTTGTGTTCAATTGAAGTTCACACAAATTTGGAATAAGCCTGTACGTAGCGTATAAAAACAACAACAACAACAACAACAACAACAACAACAACAACAAAATTGTATAAAAATAGTCGTTTCATGCAATAACACTTGTACAATATATCGCAGCGTCTGTCCATATTCCATTCAAGTCTATTTATTAGTCATATTTTTGAAGAATATGTGTGCGAGTATTGTGTATAATTGTGTGATTTGTGTTTATTTTGAAGCGTTTTTGTCATTTGCAAGTAATAAATTTCGAGTCAAGCGCATTCGTTGAGTTTACGTTCGCCTATAAAAATTTTCAAAATTCGCAAGTAACTACGTAATTTTCGCCGTTATTTATAAATCTATAAGGTGTAAACTTTCTACTATAAAGTAAATACTTTGTATTTTCATATTTCTCATGGTCGTCGGTCGAATTTTGTGTTGTTAGACATTTTGATAAAAGTCAAGGTCGCAATGAGAATTTGTTTTCGCTTTCGTATGAGCAAACAATTCAAATGTTTAAGCGTTCCACTTTGACATTACTTGTTCTGCGTTTTGATAAGGAGTTACACAATTCAAGTATAATTGTTTACTGTATAACAAAATTATGTCACGTCACAATGTGAAGAATTTAAATTTTTGTATGAAACACGTGTAAGACATTTTAGTTTGCGCTTGTGACATTATTCACATACATATGTTAGTTACATATAAATACAAGTACTTAAAGCTTTTGAAAAACTTTTATATTTCATATTCAAGTGTTATAACTTATGATGTCATTGGACGAATGATTTGTATACAAATGGCAGCTAAGATTTATGACACTTCTCAGTGTAAACATTTATTTTTTAATTTATTTTTTAATATTTCCTTACAGATATTCTCCTGAATGTTTGAAGTTTAGAAGCAGAAGTACAAAAAAGTAGAATCAATTTAGAATGTATATCTAATTGCATTAGAATTTTGTAACTCCGCTTAATTTAATGTTTATTAATTAAAATGATTTAACAAGTAATACCAATAAAAATTTCTTTAAATTTTAAATCGATATTTCTTTTAAGATTTTGTCTTATAGCCTTTAAATAATTAAACCTTAAATACTGCTTCAAGTGATTCATTATTTAGTGAAAAAACAAAGCAAAGAAGAAAAAAACCGCATTTTTGGCATTGCATAAAAAACAGTGTTGTCATTTCTGCAATTAAAAATAACCACAAATTAACAGAATATTGTGTACAAATGATTTGAGCACACTAAAAGTACAAAAAAAAAAAAACATTTATAAAAGGAATTTCGTATCTTATCTTATCAGTCGCGATAAGCCACAATTGTCGCGTCGGAGACGAGAGGGTGGTTAGTGAAACAAGGAAATTTAAAGTCTTACCTTTTAAATGCATGAATATCATCTTGCGTCTCTCCATGATGGGCTTTGAGAGCAGCGGCTGTCGCTTGTCCTTAGGAATATTCATATCCTCCAATATTTCCATGAATTTCACGTCTACTTCGGAATCAGTTAGAGCGCGTATTTTCTTTTCAAGTTCTTGCAGATCAAATGCGTCGCCGTCTGTGGAGGTAGGGCGGCTGGTGAGGGTGCCACCACTGGTGTAGCTAGCTCCCTTGGTTTTTGGGCGGCCAAACCAGCTCTCGAGCAGGCCGCCCGCCTTGTTCTTTTCATGTTTTGACATTCTGAAGGATGGAAAAGAATGGTTAAAAATGTGCATCAGTGAAATATTTGGAATTTGATTTCGAAAGTAAAAACAGCGACTGAAAGCAGTGACCTTGCTGCAGGCAGAAGTCGAATGCACAGACTGACCCGACCCGGCCGCAGGACTTTTTCTCATTTTGCGCTCTTCAAATAATTTACCACACTCGTCGATTTTGCTTAGTTTTTGTTTTGTTATTTTTGCTGCAGCTTCTGCTCTCGAACTAAGTTCGAAATAATTTTGTTTTGTTATTGTTTTGGCTCTTTGCTGGTTGCCGTTCGACGTGCACTTTGCGTGGCATGCGCACTCCGGCATATTACCACCTGGTATTGGTTAATATATGGAGCGGCGGAGACGAGAAGCATAACAAAGCAATTGCAATAAGTGTTGGCATTTGAAATGCAGCAAACGACCAAATGGCATTTCGATTACTTTTCAAATCACAACCAAAATAAGTGGTAGACACGTTTACTTATATTTTAAATAAAATTGCTAAATTGGTACTAAATAAAAATAATCGTATATAGAAGAATGAACAAATTTTATTTGGAGCTTTTGTTTGGTTTCAAGAAAACCGCATGTAACTTAAAAACGTTTTTAGTTCATTAAAACCATTTATAAATTTATTTATTTTTGTTTATTTTATCAGGTTTTATTTTTTTTAAATTATAGTATTTATGTTACGTCTGAACAAATACTTAATTTTCCGATATTTGTGTAAAAGTTTGCCGTGTATTTTGCGAAA
Organism: Suillia variegata; assembly: GCA_949127995.1. Lineage (NCBI taxonomy): Eukaryota > Metazoa > Arthropoda > Insecta > Diptera > Heleomyzidae > Suillia > Suillia variegata. Next base: position 21,364,156 of record OX421844.1, read on the forward strand.
TAATTTAAATACTAAGTTGTGCTAATTCAATAAATGAAATGGAAAAAATAGCACGATCATAAAATTGTCATTTACAATTATAGCAAAACTGTTTTATTTTATAGAAATTGTATTTTATAACCTTTAAATGTTATTTGCACAACACGCTAAAAACAAATTTGGAAACTAAGGCCAGGCCGGAGGTCAAATCCGGCAAAAAACTAAATAAAATAGAAGCTAAAACCAGAGTCGCAGTTATGTAATAATATTTAATATAAAAAATCAAATCGAAACGCAAATAAAAAATATACATAAATAAAATACACAATATTTTTGAATAGTTGCACTTTTTTTTAATAAATGAGCGAATTGTCTTTTTCTTAACGTACTTTTTTTACATAAAATAATATATATATTTAATTGTATAAAAAACATGATTTTAAGAAAATTTTTATTTTTTTATTTACAATCATAATCAAAACTTTAATTCAATGAACGATTGTTACAAAATATCAACTTTTAATAAAACTTTAACACACTAATTTGTAAAAAATGTGAATAGAATTCAGATATTATTCTATCGCATTAGAACAATACAACGTTCATAGATTAGAATTGCGCCCCTGGCAAATTTTAAAGCCAACGAACGAATGCGAATGATTGCATCCGTGCGAAAAAAAAGAAAAAATATAAAAACAAAAATTAAATAAAAGTGAAATGTTTAACGCTTTTTTGAGCATTTCTTGGCACAATTATGAATCATTTTCTTAGCTCAAAACGCGCCAATCAACAACAAAAACATCATGACGACCAGCAAATAAATCACGGAGTAAATTGCCAACAGGTTTTCGATTTTTGCTTCTTCTCGTGGCGTTTCAAACTTCACAACTTTTAACGAACGTGTTGCGTATTTGGCTTAGAAAAAATATTTAATGGGAAGAAAAACTCGTCTTGCGCATGGAATGTGTACGCAAGCAAGCAATCGGGAAAATTCCTTTTTTTCATTTTAGCAAAGCAATTTGGCTTTTCTTCTTGAATGCGATTCGAGATCATTTTTTGTTTACATTGCAAAGGGTCGCTAGATGAGGAGCAAGCGGAACAAGGGGGTCGGGGATAATGCACACGCCCAAAGTATAGCGGCATATGTGCAAGAAGAAGCAACGGAGATGATCACTCTCGGGTGCTAAAACAAACAAAATCTTTGCTAAAATTCCAAGAAAAAGAAATCGAAAACAGTAGAACAACAAGACAAAAGCTATTTCTAAATCTCAAATCACAATTCTTACCTTCGACTCTGGACAGCAGCAGCAGCAGTTGCGCGGCTGGTTTACGTCATAGACAAGAATAAGCGGCTGCGGTGTAGTGATGGCGCAGTAGATAGAGGGGCGAGCGGCGACAAACCAAACTCAGTTTGTTGGCTTGGCTCGCTTGCAAGGTAATCAAAATTGAAATTCAGTCAGCAACGAAAAACAAACTGATATATTTTTTAAATCCGCGCGCACACTTTGCCCACTTTTTTTGTTGTTCTTTAGACTTCGTTAGCGGAGCTCCCACTTGTTGCTTTTCAAATAATATTAACCTGTGGCAGTTTGGTGTTTATCACTCGTAACTAACTTAATATGAATTTTACTTTCAACTTCGCACTTGGTTTGCAATTATTTTGCATAAATTCACAGATATTCCTATCCGAAATTCGTAATCAGTAGAAAAACAATAAGAAAATTAAAATGCGATCGTCGCGTTCTTCGTTCCGTTCGTTTGTGCTTCTTCTTAAACTGTAAGTGATGCCAAATTATAAATACCCTAAAATAAATTTTCCCTTCATTTAGGTAATTTAATTTTCCTTCTTTTATAAATTTCATTTTAGAATCACCCTACGAACGAAAATATAATTTTTTGAGTCACCTTCCGAATCGGCCTCTCATTGGTATTTCTTCTTTGAAATAAAATTTATCAATGTTATTTTTTGATTGTGAATTGATGTTATTGCTAAATCTTGTTTAAGAGCTCATTCGTAAACTTAAAACAGCTGATTAATTTTTATTTGATTTTTTTTTTCACAAAAACGTGAAATTTGAAAATAAAATTTAATATTTTTAAATAGTGAAATAAAATTAAATAATAAGTAAAGAGTTAAATGAGTAATAATAACTTTATTTGAAAAAACATTAATATCAAAAAAATTTTTTAATTTGGTAACTGTTTATTACAACACAAAAAATAAAAAAATAACAGATTTTAAAAGAAAAAATTTAAATATAATTTTTTAAAACTTCAATTCCAATTTTTTCGACTCACCCTAAATGTTACAATGTTTTTATTCTCGGTTTAGTCGACGTTTAACAAAATTCAGTATCATGGAGCACAGATCAACGCGCGGTTGCGGCGGCAATAAAAATCAAAGTAATTCACGTGGTGGAAACTCGCGACCTCCAGGACTAAAAGGTCGTGAAATTGGTTTGTACTATCGTAATCTTGCGCAGAAGCGCAAAAAGGAACGTGGCGAAGACATGACCATACGCTTAGGACCCTCTGTCACAGTACCGACATGTGTACTGATGCGCGTAGACGACTGTCTGCAGCGCTTTGCACAACAAACTGCTGACGATGAGAGTGTCTGCACTGAATTCGAGGAACGCTTTCGCCACTTGCTCAGCGTCAACTTTGAACAGTTCATAGCCGAGTCCAAGGAGGAGCGCAATGAACGTTTGGCAGTTAATGTCGGTCTTAATGAACGCTTTCAAACGGACCTCGAATCAAAACAAGCGATGTCTGAGTTTCAGCAGCGACAAAAACAGCGCATGCAGCTGCCTGCGATGAAGCAAGCGGCGCGAATATTAGATGCAATTGCCGAGCATCAGGTTTTGCTGATTGTGGGCAGTACAGGTTGCGGCAAGACGACGCAAGTGCCGCAGTTGTTGTTGGACGAGTTCATACTTGGGGGTCGGGGATCACAATGTCGTATCGTTTGCACGCAACCGCGTCGCATTTCGGCTGTATCGGTTGCTGAACGTGTAGCTACCGAGCGTTGTGAGCGATTAGGCTCATCGGTGGGATATCAAATAAGATTGGAGAGGTAAGAGCATGATTCCATTATTTTTTTTTAATTAAAATTTATGTTCTTAGCAAAATGCCGCGAGAGCACGGATCCATTTTATATTGCACCACTGGTATTTTACTGCAAAAGATGCAAACGGATCCGCTGATGAACAGTCTAAGCGCTGTAATTCTAGACGAGATACACGAACGCAGCGTCGAGACAGATTTGCTAATGGCACTGCTTAAGAAGGTGTGTTTTGAAACACTTTGGCAAGCTATTTTGCTTTATTAAATTGTCCTATCCTTAGATTTTACCACACCGACAGGACCTAAAGGTCATACTTATGAGTGCTACCGTTTCTGAGCAGGATTTTTGCGACTACTTTGATCAATGCCGCATGTTGCGCATCGACGGAACACTTTTTCCGGTCGCAGAGCATTTTCTGGAGGATATTTTGCAGGAGACTGGCTTCAATCAGTTTCAACAACGGTCGCAACATGCCGCAGGAACGAAAAACGTACGCAATAAACATGGTGGCAAAGGAGGACGCGGTCACCAGCGACAAGATGCCACACGTGATTTTCAGTATGGCGCTATTATTGAGCCATATTTGCGGCAAATACGTGATAAATATGACACGCATGTCATCGATGCACTGCGACATGTGGACTCGGAGGGGTGTGCTAATTTGCATTTTTTGGAATTTCTTATTTTTCATATTTGCGAGCATAAGCCACCCGGCGCTATTCTTGTCTTTTTACCCGGTTACGATAAAATCTCCAAATTAAATGCGATTTTGCAGAAGCCTACACTGCCCAATGGTCAACGTTTTCGTGATCAAATTGAAGTATATCCTTTGCATTCGATGATGCCGACAGTAAATCAGCAGAGCGTATTTTTGCCACCGCCGCGTGGTAAGCGTAAAATTATTTTGTCTACCATTTTGGCCGAAACATCAGTGACCATTGATGATGTTGTGTATGTCATCAATACGGGTCGCACTAAAATCAGCAGCTATAATGTGGAGGCCAACATTCAAACGCTTGAAGAGGACTGGGTCACACGCGCAAATTCACAGCAGCGCAAGGGACGAGCTGGACGCGTGCAGCCGGGCGTTTGTTACCATCTTTTTACAAAGTAATTATACTTTATGCCAAATTAAAAGCTTCTCAATGAGTTTTAAACATTCTGCAGAGCACGGGAACGCACAATGGCCGACGTGCCGACACCGGAGATATTGCGTTGCAAACTGGAATCGATTATACTTAATTTGAAGTTGCTGCATATCGAGGATGCTTTTGAATTTTTAAAAACACTCATAAATGCACCAAATCCGACTGCCATACAAAACGGGATTAAGCTGTTAAAACGGTTTGAGTTTGGATTTTGATTTTACTTTACAATTACAAGTACCTTATTTTTATTCGGTTCCTTGCAATTCTAGTATTGATGCCCTAGACGAGCGTGGACTAACGCCACTAGGCATGCATCTGGCGCGTCTACCTATCGATCCACAAATGGGTAAAATGATTTTGATGGCTGCGCTTTTTCGATGCTTGGATCCAATCACATCGGTGGCGGCGGGACTCTCCTTCAAAAGTCCATTCTATACACCGTTGGGTCAAGAGCAGAAGGTCGATCGCATTAAACAGGAAATGGCAGTCAATACGCGGAGCGATCATTTGTTGATTGACAATTGCATACTCAAATTCCGTGATGCACGTAGTGATGGCGTCGAGCGTAACTTTTGCTATGAGAATTTCTTGAGTATTTCAACGTTACAACAATTGGAAAATATGAAAAAACAGTTTGCAGAGTTATTGCATGGTGCAAGGTATGAATGGAATTTGCCTTGAGTATAACATCAGTGCTTAGGAGTAATTTTGTATACCTAAATAGTTTTATAGAATCGGGAGACTGCAGAAATACTGTGTCAAATGAGAATTCGAACAATATTCCACTGCTGCGAGCAATTATAGCCGCTGGACTCTATCCAAATATGGCTCATTTACGGTTAGTATATAATGGTTATTTTGATTTAATGTATAAGTATACAAAAGTAATTTTATTGCCTATCTTTTCAGTAAGTCACGAACGGTACGGAACCGTGTTAATGCGATACACACTATGTCAACGCCTGAGGAGGGTCGCATTAACTTTCATCCGTCATCTGTAAACAGCGGTACACCATCATTTGATTCAAAGTAGGCAATAAGCTCCGTCGTTTTTGTCTATAATTTTTTCTCTTTATTAATTTTTCATTTGCAGTTTTTTTGTATATTTTCAAAAGCAAAAATCTAGTGCTTTGTACATACTGGACGCCACTATGGTCTTTCCGACGGCGTTGATTATTTTCGGCGATGGTGTTGAAGCGGGAGTGACGCCCGACGGTCAATCTTTTATATCCGTAGCGCAAAGCTATTAGTAAATATTAAAATATATATTAAAAGCAAAAACGTATTTATAAAATTATCAAATTATATTTTTACAGCTTTAAATGCGATAAAGATACATGCACTGTTTTGCTAAGGTTGCGTCGCCGTTTGGAGTGGCTGATGCAAAAGAAGGCGCTGTATCCATCACCAATTGTTCACAATAGTGGGGAGGAATATTTAATAAAGTAAGGTTTTTTTAGTTTCATTTGTAAATGATTTAAATATTTTTTTTTTCAGAGCAATTCAAATATTGCTTTCCATGGACGAAGTCGCCGTCGAGGATCAATTTTTTTCGTCAGACGATGATAATTAGGCGGCGTAATTAACAATAATAGTCAGTTAAAATTATTTGTAATATATAAAATATCCTTAAACATTAAAAGGTTACTGAAAAATTACGCCAAATATAGACCGCGGAAACATGAACTGAACTGAACTGATGATGTTTTGTTTGTAACATTTTGAGAGGTGAGATGTGGTTTAATCGTCTTCCAGCAACGCAAAGGCATTATGTGATTTTTGTGGCTCCTGTTCTGTTTCCTCTTCATCAGCATTCGTCTCATCATTAGAGTTACTAGCATCATCGCTATCAATACCTGAAAGTTTCAAATTTACAATTAATAAATAACTTAAATTGCGATTCAAATAACTTACTTTCGGAATTAATGGACGACACGTCGTCATAATCATCTTTATCATCGCATTGTGTGTTCTGATATTTTTTGACCTCCTTTACTTCGGGATGGCACTGCCATTTTTCTGTGAACGTATAAAATTTTATTTTTGAATAATTTTTTTTGAATATATTGCATAAATTATCAACCTTTTTGCTCTGCAAAGTAGTTTGGTGGATAGAATTGCAACACGAGCTGCTGTTGTCCGGCCAAACACATGCGCAACAAATGATTGGCCGCTCGAAAACGATCCGGACGTGCCGCTTTTGCAGTCAGAAAGCCTCGTTTGAGTGCCCAAGCATCTGCTACAGCAGCTGCCGACCATTCATCGTAATCTTCAGGTAAATGCAATCGCAACAATTGAGCCAGTGGCAAATGCTGGGCGAGCAGCTTAAGTGATCGAAAAGGCACTTGCAACTGTGAAATCGGATAACTACCGAGCAGTACTTGCAGCTGCTTTGGCGTGGCTGACGGAAATACCAACCCAGGACAATCACAGAGTCTCACTGTGTTGGTAAGAAAAATCGTTTGGAAATGTTTGGTGTGTCCGGGTGTGCGACTAACGCTCACCACTTTGCGTCCCTTGAGCGCATTAATAAGCGATGATTTGCCTACGTTCGGAAAGCCAATACAGCCTACGGTAAGAACACCGCTGCGATAGAGCTCTCCAGGCTGTTGATCACACAGATGAGCACCTTCCGAGTTTTCACTGGCGGACTTACATGATGCCTCGTCGGTTTCATCTTCGACACAAACATTCTCGGTACGCATGTCTTCTAAAATTTTTTGTTCCCACGCGGTGAGTTCAACTTCGGCTTGAACGATTTTCTGACATTCGCGAAAGATGTTGTAGACACCTTCCATGCTTCGCTTGTGTCCTAAACGTCCACGTACAGTGCCTGGAATAATTAAAAAAATGGTGAACAAACATTCAAAGATTAAAGAAACTTTTACTGTTTCTTTATAGTGTTAATTACCTTTTAATGCTTTTGCAGAGTAAGATGCGAAGAGTACTACTGGCATACCGGGATAAGTCGTGTGAAAATAATGTCGCCAAGCGACCACGACGTCTGGCTCGACCAAATCCACTTTATTAAGTACGAGAATGGCGTGCTTTTTCAGCGTGTCAACAATGTATTTGTAAAGTGCTGGCGGAAACATAAGAGTCTAAAGAAGAAAGTATTATAAGCATGTTAGAATTTACATGCCGGGAATTCTGGCGCAACTTACCGCATATCGGACGTCAACTATAATCAAAAGGATATCGGAGATTTCCAGCACACGCCACAGCTGCCGCCATGTCTCAAGATTTAATTCGAATAGCGACAGTTCTTTGTTCTCGTTTTTGTGCAACTTCTGTAGCTGGTCAACGTATTCCTATTACAATAAAACAAATAACTTATTTTTAATATAATTTAAAAATATTTTTTCGAAAATAAATACCCTAAAATAGCGATTCTCATTGCGATCAAGTATCTCTTTGGTTATACCGAATGTCCATTCTGGACGCACTGGAAAATTGTAGCTATCGAAGATGCTCGCATCTATTTCGCGCTGTTGTGGCGTCAACGACGCCTCGAACGGTTTAAAGCCATCGTGCTTCATTTGCTCCAATTCCTTTTTCGACTCCTGATAAAATTGTAAATTGTAGCGATTGTGGTTCTTGTTACGTGCACCACTTGAAGCGCCAGCACCACCACCACCGCGACTCAACGGCTGTTGCATGAGTTTGCGTTCGCTCTGCTCCGCATCCTCTGTTGTGTCATCGTTTTCTTCGTTATCGCGAGTTATTAAATATTTATGTGAACCTATTCAATGAATTATTAATATTTAATTTGTTTATTAGCTCTATTATGTTTTGTACTTACTCTTTGTCTGTCGCTTCTGGACAATTTGATCCTTTTTCTTCTTGCCGCTGAAGGGCAGTTTTCGTCTTTGCTGTGGCATCGTTGCAATTTGTAATTATATCAATGACAGTTCTCTAATCAATTAATGCGATTTCACAAAAATTTGTAATGAGAAACCAAAACAAATAAATTTGTCGGTACTCTTCTTCTTATTATTTTCAAGTGTGGTAAAAGCAGCTGTTTTTATGTTTGTGTCTAGATGTTGGCAACAGTGGAGTTGGGAAGTGGAATTTCGATGTTTTCGTTGTTTTTTTTTCAATGTTTTTTCTCACCTTTATACACCTAAATTACGCTATTTTACAGTTATTCCGTTGTAAATACAGTAACAAGTAATGTTTTGAAATTCTACAGTTATTTAAAAAAAATTAGAAAATTCTTTTTTCACCAGCGCTTGTTAGAGTCTTCATAGAGTTTGATGTTCAAGTGAACTTTATTTATCAAATCACTGGAATTTATACCTTCTTAACGCTTTCTTTTCTTCTACACTGATTAGCGTAAATATTCAAATATTGTATATCTTATTCTTAGGACTAAAACGTCGCAGGTAGTTTAAAATATCTTTCAACCGTAATTAAGTCATAAATTGTTAAACAATTTATTTTCAGTAATTACCTTTACCTTTTTTGTTATTGAATGGTACAGTTTGGTGTAATAAACTTCATCAAACTGTGCGTCTTTCGATCTGACAAATATGCCATCGAATGCTGCCCAAAACCTTTGTGGGTAGGATAACATATTACATATAGCAGAATGCACTGAAGTAGATAAAAATGAGAAAGTCGCGATTTATATTAAACGAACTTTATTGAATAATGTTTTTAAAACTAATGAAAAAATATTCATATAAAAATTTATGAAACAAAATCTTTCTGATGAGTTATAGTACAAGTAATTTCTTCAACAAACATTAAACTACTGACAAAATTTGGTCCCATACCAGCCCACATCAACTCTAACTGACAAAATATGGAAGTGATCTTATAAGAACAACGCTAACTTATAATAGAGATAGATATCACAGATTCCTCAATATATAGCGTTAGGCTGGAAGGATCAATAGAGTATATATGTTTGATTTTTAAAATAACGAGAAATAACGCGAAGATCTGCACAGGGTTGGACAAATTGAACCGATTACACTTTAAGATAAACTTCATTCTTTTTTTTATAATACAAGGTGGCGCAAAATAAGTCATCCGGCCTTCAGAATGTCGGTTGTGGCTCGTGCAGTGTGTGCTGTTGCTCCGTCCTGTTGGAACCACATGTCCACCAGTCCTAATTCGTCCAGTTCGGGCAGAAAAAACTCGGTCAACATTGCCCTACAGCGCGCACCGTCCAATGTTGTCGTTTGACCCGCGGCGTTCGGCCCGATGACTCCTCCAGCGTGAACAGCGCACCACGCAGTCACTTTGAGCGGGTGTAATGGTTTCTCGTGCATCACTCGCGGATTTTCGGTTCCCCAGAAGCGATAATTTTGCTTGTTCACGTACCCGCTGAGGTGAAAATGAGCCTCATGGCTCATTATGATTTTTGCCAACACCACAGACGAATTGTTACGCAAAAAAATAGACACAATTATTCCGCGTTCTTGGGGAGTGTATCGCTCCATGGCTTATTCACTTGTATTCTGTATCTGTCTAGTCCACAAATGTCAAAACAGATTTGACATTGGCGGCAATTTGCAAAAATGAGAGCATCTTCCAATAGGGTGATTTCTGTTGCGCCACCCTGTACTAGAAAACCGGATACAAACCATGTAATAAATAAAATGTCTACATGTTCGACCAAAAATAACTAATCTCCTTTTGCCGAAATCTTATTACACGTGGATTTTACATACTCGCCAATAGCTCGCTGAGCGTATACAATACTAGCGAATGCCCGGCATGCGTTGCAATGCCACTTAAATTTTTTTAGCAAAACTTCCCGGTACTTCCGTTAGTACCGGTGCTCCCGGTACTCATCGTTGTAACAATTATGGCTGTGAAATTATCGGCATACAAACTCAGAAACAAAATCTCAAATTTTTAGGAGCAATATTAGCAATGTCATCGTTTATTTCCATTTAATTAAAAAAATTGTGGGCGTAATAAGTGGGCGTAATTTTAAGGAGCAATATTAGCAATGTCATCGTTTATTTCCATTTAATTAAAAAAATTGTGGGCGTAATAAGTGGGCGTAATTTTAAGGAGCAATATTAGCAATGTCATCGTTTATTTTCATTTAATTAAAAAAATTGTGGGCGTTATAAGTGGGCGTGGCAGATTTTGTATATCCTGTTATTCTTCCCGGTGCATCCCGTTTCATGTTTTCTATAAGGCGCATCAAGTTCCTGAGTAATGGTTGTAGGCGTAAAATTGATCTACCCTTTTTTTGAAAGTAGGCGTTAAATTGATTCAACCACACCCATTGTTGGTGAAGTTATAGGGAGTGCCTATACAAACTTGGATACTAAATTTCAGATATTTAGGAGCAATTTTAGACATATAATCGTGTATTTATTTTTATTCCAAAGTGGGCGTTAAATTGATCCAACCTCGTCCATTTTTGGTGAAGTTGTCGACAGTGTTTATACAAACTCAGATACCTATTTTCAGATTTTTAGGGGCAAGATTTTAACTTAGTTTAACAAATTGTGGGCGTAATAGGTGGGCGTGGCAAAATTTTCTTTGCCCTAAACCTAAGTTGGCGTGAGCACAGCAACTCCCCAAAATTTCATCACAATCGGATGAATGGTTTAGACGCCCATTTAGTACAAAGAAAGAAAGAAAGATAGAAAGATAGAGAGATAGAAGAATTCATTTTTATATATATAGATATAAAAAGATAGATAGATAGATAGATAGATAGATAGATAGATAGATAGATAGATAGATAGATAGATAGATCCATGTCAAAACCAAAATTAACTAGTTAAATATGGATCGACGGAGTTATCCATTGAAGAGTTATATCAAGCACAATCGAATGTTATGCTTGTTAGAAAACTCGATGATAATTTAAGGATGAAGAATGAATCATCGATACCAGGGGGAGTATTAAATGAAAGGTGTTAGTCTCAAAAACGTTCTAGAGCCAAATTGAAGCTATTTGAAACTCCAGATCACTTATTCTTTTATCCGAAGATTCGAATATTGGCAGGTTTTACCTCCAAGATTTAATTGGGGAACTATTCTTGATATTAGTTATAATCAAAGTTATCACGGGCTGCGGGACCACAGAAAATCAGTGGAAAGAAATAGTCGCGAGTTTTGGAAACGGTGGTCCGCGGAGTATTTGTCCCAGTTGCAGAAAAGGTTTAAGTGGCAATGTCCGTCCAATAATGGTATTATTGGAAGAAAATAATATTGCTCAAATGAGTTGGAAAAAGGAATTGTGGAGACCGACAATATTAAAATATGGTTTCTGTAGAATGGTAGATGTAAGGACAAGCATTGGTATATCAAAGCAATGTGTACTGAAGATGAAAAAAAAAATTGATGATTCAGACTTAATTAAATTATTATAAAAGTTAAATATCATAAAAAAATAATTTTAACGAATATAAAAGAGAAAACGTTAAAATTGTACGAAAACGTTCGAGTAGGTTAAAATATAAAAACTTTGTAATGTCGATTCTATCTTTACTTTGTTTAATGTCCATTATATTATAGAAGGATAATTTCAAATCATTAAATTTAGAGATATAGGGTAATTGGGCTGACAATGACAACGTGGGATATAGAGGTGCATGTCAACATGACGGATTACTGGCTCAACAAGCAGAAACGTAACCAGACGATGAATATGGTGAAATCTAGGAAGGACTTGACTGACTCTAAGCGGAAAAGGTTAGCAAGGTATCCTTCGGGGTTCATTGGTGGCGTATTTTATTCATTGTTTGGACAAAAGGATGAAGAATACGCCAACATATTGGCGAGCAGAATTTAACAGAGCCAATCTAACCAAGACTATTTGTTAGATCTCGCACGAAATCAGGCATCGATTCTGGATATGACCTCATGCTCTTGTTTTAAGAACGACTACCTTGGATAAATTTCCTTTCATCAACAATTCCAACCATAAATTAAATCAGGTCACCAACGCCGACCTAAACGAATCCTTTAAAGAAATTCAACGAGACATCATTGACGTCATATGGAATTCAAATGTGAATTTCCTTTCGAAAATACTTCCACTTCATAATTTTTAAAAGATAATTAAACCTATGTCATCCAGCAGTATAAACGAACTCTTCTTCCCGATACAGATCCAGAGGAGCTTGCTATGAAAGCGAAGACATCCAGTATAGTTTTAGTTACCAGATTTGAATTGAGGGATCCAAAAGGGATATATTCAACAAACGTAATAGTTATTACTTTCTCTTTAATTTACTAAACCACCAAAGAGTGCTTGGTGAAGTTTAATACACCAAACTGTACCATTCAATAACAAAAAAGGTAAAGGTAATTACTGAAAATAAATTGTTTAACTAAATTTGTTCATGCTTACCTTTAACGGGAAGGTGAGTTTTTTAACCAGACTAATAATGAGTATCAGTAAAAGTGATACCCAATTTATGACTTAATTACGATTGAAAGATATTCATTTTTTTTTTATACATCTGCGACCTCTTAGTTCTAAGGATAAAAATGTTTGTATTGTATCCATTTACTTAATTAGTGTAGAAGAAGATTTGCGTTAAGAAGTGATTTCATAAATCTTAACATTATTTAACATAAAACTCAAATTCACAAACGCGCATTTTTACTCGAAAAAATGGTTTCTTTATTTTTGTTTGTTCCGTTTTCACGCCTAAACAAATGAACCAATTTTCTTCAAACTTGGAACAAATATCGAGATAGGTCTGGAAGGAATTCTAAGCTATATGTATGTCAAGCTTACATACTTCGTCCACAATAAGTAAATTTAAGTACGTATAAAAATTCGATCAAACCGCTAATATTACTCATAGAAATCTAAAAATTGGTATTTGAGTTGACATGACCACTGTCGACAACTCCATCAAAAGGGGGCGTGGTTGGATCAATTTAACGCCCACCACTATAACTAAGGAACTTGATACACCACTTTAACATAATTTGGTGCATAGTACAATGGTGCCACTACAATTTTAGTTATTGTACATATAATGCGATCACCAGGAAGGTTAATTGCTACAATTGATTGCAACTTGGTTTGGGGATACAAGGTGGCTTCATCTACCAACTTACAACGGGAGGTAACAGGAAGTTCTGCATTTAAATTTAATGTACAATTACCAAATCAACCAAATATTCCTACTAATGTAATTCCACAAAATATGGGCGAGGCTGGAAAATAAATTTATTGATCTTATTCAACTAATAAACATGATGCTGTTAAAAAAACCCCGATCATCGTCGGGTACTTTAAGCTAGTTTTAAATGAAACACTTTTCTTAGTATTACATTTCTTGTAATTTACATATTTATTTGCTATTTATTTATTCATTTATTTATCGATTAAAGATTAACTACAGTTTTCATTATAAAAAAACAAACAAACAAAATATCCTTGAAAATGATTTTCTCCTTTGAAAAATGTATTTATTACAAGTTTTTCTTCTTTAATTCATTTAATATTTTTCTTTTCAATTAATTATTTATCTAATTACGTTGCAGCAGAGTTGCATTTCAATGTGGCTGATTACAATATTTGACAGTTGACGTAATTTTACGATATTTTATGTTATGTTATGTACGAGTATAAGTATTCATTTTACCCTCAATTGAAGAGACCAATTTAGGTAATTATACGCTTAATCTTAAGTAATCGAACCTTATTACTAAATACTCGTAATTCATTTTAACTAGGTAAGTATGCAAAGTGCTAGGCTAGTTAATGTTGAGAATGTCTGCTTCTAAGTTCAATTTCAGATAATTCAAATGAATGGAGGAAACAATTTAAAATGAGTTGTTGAGCACACAGTGGATTCAAAACTTGTCTAGATTTTTAGATAGTTAATTTATTTTTGGTTTTGTATATAACATATGTATTGTATATATAAAATTTACATTAAAAACAAATAACATAGGTACAAAAATTAACAACAGTTGCGCGAATTCGTATTAAAAACTTATCGAACAATTCGAACAGCAAAATTCTTAAATATCTCGAATTCGGTTATGCTATTTTTATTTAATTTAAGGTTTTAGTATAGAGGTACAGAGATACTGACAGTTTTACCTTAGAGGTGGTGCTACATTTCTACTTATGCTTATGTGCCTAAATACTAAGTTCTAGCAACAATTTAACTTAGACTTAAGGTATTTACGAGTATATGCCTCAAGGGGAGCTCATGCTATATTTTATATTTACAACTAGTTAACAATTGGCGTATATCGAGGATATAATATCGCTTCCATTGTTTGTTAATCATTTATTTAGCTAAGGTGACTTACGCGCTAATTTAGTGAAGTTTACGCTATACGAGTACTTTCTGCTCAAAAATTTTACAAGTTAGTTTGGCACCGCCTTATGAAACATTTTCACTCCAAGTTGTTTGGTTGTTGTGTTTTTTATAAGCACACGATTTTAGATTGGGAATTTTATAAACGAAAATATATGCTAAAATTATGATCTGATGTTAATCTGAAAAACATAAAAAGTATTTTCCTGTTTTTACATATTTGAAAGGTCGTATGAGATCATATACCTATGATCTGATCTGATCCTAGATATAATATTGAAAGATGATATCATATAACTAAATAAAAAAAATATGATCAGGTTAGAGCAAATCTTCTTCATTTACGAATAAGATTACATCTGATCTTCAAAATAATTTCTTAATATGTTCCTGTAAAATAAAATTGCATATGATCAGATTCTTTAATTAAGAAGATACATTTTTAATCTGGTTTCTCATTAAAGAACCGTTAATATTTCAGATATATTCAGAATTTCATAAATATTAGATTATCCAGTTTGGTTTTAATATGATTATAAATGTAATTAATCAAAATAAGTTATATAAATTCAGATATGAAAAGAATCTATTAGATGTACTCAATTTACGAATCCGATCATATCAACCATTTTCTTTTATATATTTGTAAAAAAAAGATCAAAATCTTGTGCTGATAAAAAACATATTTAATATATATATATAAACGATGGTGGTCCGATAAGTACTTAGCCTACAAAAGAAAAACGAAATATCTTAAAAAGTGTCTATTTCTCAACATGGTTTCCTTTTAGCTCGATAGATTTGACCCAACGAGGCCTGCAAAGTAGGTCTCCATCAGGCGGTGAGCACTTATCGGACCAACTTCGTATATGATGGAGCAACATCGTGACGATTTTCTTGAATTTAGAAAATTCAAGAAATGTCATATCTTAATACTAGTTTTTATATTAGAAAGAAATTTTGTATTAGTGTTTGGTTGTGTGTGTATGTGTGTGTGTGGTTTTATGATTATATGTATATTTAATATTTGGTTTATAAATAGCGATTAAGTGTAATCTTTCCCATTTTGAAATTATTTTCTTTAATTTTTAGTTATTAACGAGTATTTTCGTAGATTTAAAACAATTTACATTAAAATTGATATGTTCGTTAGTGTTTGAATATCTTTGAAAGTACGTTGAAGTTCGCATATACGAAAGTAATAAAAGTAATTATCAAAAATCAATAAAATCGTTTGTAATCGATTAGAAAAGCCGTAAATTTATTTCAGTTGGTTGGTCCTGGTTTAAGTATATAAATATTTTTAACTTTTTGTTTGTGTGGACTGTATGTATGTATAATTATTATTTGTGCGTCGTGTTCTGATTTAAGAAATTGCGATTTTTGATATATTTAATGAGTAAATTGGAATTCTTTTGAAATTATATGTATATTTCAATAAACATTTTCGAAATGATATTTGACATTGGTCTAATATATCAAAGTAGGTAGTAAATAAGCTCAAACTTAGACGAAATTAACAACGAATCCTCGTTGTACGATTTATTCGATATGGCTTAGAATTGAATATCAAATAACCAAAAAAAAAATGTGTAAACATTTGCTAATATTCAAAAACGTAAAACAAACAATTCAACATTAAAACAACTTTTAAAGTCAACTGAAAAGTAAATACATTAAAATATGTCGTATTTTTTAGGTTTGCCTTTAGGGTTTCAAATATAGTAAATAAACACTTCAGTAGGTTCTCAATCGCAAGAACTATCTTATAAATGCATGAAATCATTGATTCGAAAATGGTTTTAAATTGTAAATGAATTGTTTAAAACTAATGGATTAAACAAAAGCATTATAAACGCATGAGAAGATTGTTCGCGCATTTTCGGAAATATTTTATTGTGTTAAAAATTCGATTTCAACATATGTACCACAAAAAATTTATTGACTAGCAGAATACGAATACAAATAAATATACAAATTAAAATCGGTGGGGAAAGTCATAATAAGTAGGAAGGAACGTATTCATTTACAAAACGTCAGACAGTGGAAAAGCTAAACTTTAAATTTAAATCTCTAATTAAAATAATGTAACATTTTTAATTGATTTGTTGTTGTAATTATAAAAAGCTTGCACTTAACATATAAAAACTCAAAAAATACGCCAGTTGGAATATATTATCATATATTCTAATAAAAAAAACATTGTAAATCTAAATTGTTTTAGCCTAAACTTAAAAGGAGTAAACTCTTAGCATTCATATGTATAAACATACATACATGCATACATACATACATATGTACATATGTACTATATTACTGGCTTTCGTAGATTGCGTGCAAACATTTTTGCTTACATCTACAAAAACTTACAGAATGACTTTGTCCAAACATTAACCTTACTTTACCTTACTTTACTTTACTTTTCTTGACTTTATTTTACTTTACTTTACTAATTTCGTTATATTGCATTTAATCGCTACTTTTTTGTTGTTGTTTTTGTTTTCCACTTAGACATTAATAATGTACAACCTCAGGTCGAGACTTTATCGTTATATTTGATTAGCTAGAAGTGCAGTTGTAGGGATCATCCGTGCGAAAGTTGGGATGATCTTCGTAGGGCTTGACACCAGCTACTTTCTTTTCGTCTCGTATTCGTTCTACTTGTTGCATGACTCGCAGAAAATTTCCGCCCGCCAGTTTGGTAAGATCTTCCATGGACCAGCCGACACCCAATAGTTCGGCAAATAATGTTGGATATGATGAGACATCTTCGAGACCTTTTGGAGTGCTAGAAAGATGAAAATAGGTTATGTTTAGTAAATAAAAATAATATTATTAAAGGGAGCTTCATTGTATTATTTTCAGTTTTAAGTCGATTTATCGTCAATTATCGAATTTTATCTGGAGTTGAATGGTTGGGATACTACCAGCTTTGGCAGGTAAATTCAAACAAAGTGTACAATTACCTAAGTTCATACCTTAAGGTTAGACAAGAGTTTAAGTGTTTTAATGTCATTTGTAATCTTCAAAGATGTGCCAACAAATTAATTCAAAACGAGCTGCTGAATTGGCAATAAATTCTACCGAAATGTCAATCTGCTAAAACTATTTTCGCATGTGTCTGGCGAAATAAATAATAAAATATAATCCAGCAATCCATTCCAGGTCAAATAGTATTGACACTTCGATTTATGCTTTCTTCTTTTCTTTCCATGCCTTTATTTTGTCGATTTTGCTTTCATTTTATTTTGTGCTACTTGTGCGTCACGTGACAATGCACGTTACCAATGCTGGCAACCGTCTCTTAGGACATGCTATTCCACGTAACAGGTAATGGAAGTGAAAAATGTGCCTTACAGTGTTTTGCTTCCGAAATGATTAAAAAAATGGAAATTTGATTTATAATTTTATAATTTTTTTATGCTATATTCCAGAATCTTTAAAACAATTTTCTTATTGATTTCAATAAACAAAACGTTTAATTAAATGTTGCAACAGGAAACGGAAGTGGAAATGTATGTGCGGGCAGTGGCGTCGCGAAGTTAATCGATTTATAGTATATATAATCGGGTGTATCGATGACTTCCGTGTCGTCTTCTGAAGAGGTCGTTAGGAATAACAAAAAAGTTAAATTTTCTAATAAATATATGAAAACTTTTCGCTTTTATATGTTACCAACAAACAAGGTACAAGGTCACGGATTTAATTAAAAGTCGAATTTTCAAGTAAGTATGTCGAAACCTACTACCAAATGAAGGGATCATTTTTTTAGTAGTATACACAAGATTGTTTGAAATTTGATCATTTTCTTCCTCTTTTATACTTAAAACAAAGGTTTTATTTTTTAGATACAGATCAGATCAGCTATACTCAGAACTGCTTCAAAAATAAACTCATTTTTTGTTAACACGATATTTTGATAACCGCTGGAGATATTAAATACAAAATTCTAATTAATGGGGTATGTTTATAATAGGCGTTCAGATCTCATCGTGGGCGATACTGGAAGTTTAGCGCATTGATCTTTGAGACAGAACATCCCAGGTTTGAGCTCCGGTTCGGTAGACGGTGTGTGCTCTCTCAGCAAGTATTTGTCAAATGGTTTGCCATGAAATAAATCTAAAAACTCTGCCTGCACCGTGTTGCATGGAAAGTTGCGAAACATATTTTAGTATGAGAACCGATAATAATTTCTAAAATTGTTAATTTTTGTATTTTATTAAATAAAATTCATCGTCTAAAAAAAAAAAAACAAAAAAAAAATTTCTGTCCCTCAAGATTGTGCAGATTTTGCGGCCTCCACGCCCTTGTGGCAGAGGAGAAGGTAATATAAAGTAAGCTTTTAGCATGTTCCAGTGGTTTGGTATTATTTTATTCTCATGTTGTTTGTTGAGTCAAGCCAAGACAAAAAAAAGAAGAAAAAAAGAAAGATTAATGAGTGAATGTCCACAAGTTTGCACAAAAGAAATACGCCTTGAATACTTGAAATCTAGCAGGTGAGTTGAGGGGGCAACTTAACCCAAACTCCTTACGCTGTCACTCTTAAGATTACACGCAAACAAAATTAAAAAAAAAAAAAAACAACATAACGAAATAAAAGGCATGGAAATCTTTGAAAATGGAAGATGAACCAATCACATACCACTTTTCATTTTGCTTTTTATTGCGTACAGCAACACTAGGTGGCAACTCTAAAAGTACAAAAACAACACACAGAGAAAAAAGACTTCGCATTCACACAAATATTGACAGAATGAAGTGAAAAGCAAATAAACACATACTGATACAAACAAGGATACAAAATGGAAATCAATGGCAAGGATATTTTCTTTTGGTTTTCCTTTCGCATATAAAAAGGATTTGCGCACACGTGAGGGACTGCGTCGTGTGTATTTAAAGCTTTGCATCGTCGCAACTGAAATTGTTTCGAATGCGTTAAAAGTAACATTGAGCTCGTTGGCTGAGGATGTTCGCAGGATGTTTTGGTTTTGATCCTTTCTTTATCAGCTGCAGGTTTTAACTGCTTAAGTTGGTGTTTACTGGCTCTCACTTTTCTGCAGGCAAATTGAATTTTCCAAATCATAATAACAACACGTTTCTTCTGTGGACAATCCACGTTCTGCTGGCAGACGGGCCAGACCAGACCATATGGAATGTAAAGCTTTCCCATTTGAAATGAAGCATTCCAAATGTGCTTTTATTCTTAAAGTGAAGCAGTGTCAGCCTCACTGAACTGTTTTGAAGCCAAGCCAACAAATATGCTAGGTACAAAATTGTTTCGTATATGCTTTAAAACGTTTAGAAATATCTGAACTGAAAAGAGTTATAAGTTAAATTTTATTTTAAGTAATCCTTAATGTTTAAAGTGCACTTAATAAAGCTTTCGGAGCTTTACTTTTCAGGCAACTTGTAAAAGAAATAATTTAAAAAGTTTCCTTAAGAACAACAACGAAGTTATATGAACTTAAGTCAATTTTAAGGTATGTGATTAATCCTTAGATTTATTTTCCCTTTTTCGGTAGGCGTCTTGACACTGTGAGGCGCCTAATAAAATAACAACAACAAAAACAAAAACAACAGCAATAAAAGCACACAACATTGTAAATAAGAAAACAAACAAATAAATAAATACATTAATAAATAAATAAAAACGCAAACAAATGATTTTATATACTTAGCTTCGCTTTACTAAATGGTGCAGAAATTTTTGTTTATGGCTTCTGGAAATTATGAACGAGGTACTTAAAATATATTTTGGAATTTACGGCAATAAACAATTAATGTCAGGCAGATTCTAATGAAATTGTTGTTGTTTTTGTTTTTGTTTGTTTTGTGCACTTTCGTTATTGCCACGATTTGGCATCTGAGTCTGACAAAGATGGTATTTAAAGGATTCCAACCAAATTAATAAAACGCTTCTTGTTGTGGTTAGACGACCACGTAAATACTCGTAATCGTAGATGTCTCCCGTTTGTGGTATTGGAGGTGAAGTCACAGACTAACGTACATGTATTTATTCTTTGTTTTGATTAATTAAATTTTTGATATTTACTATTTCTAAACAATCCTTTCATTCTGGTAGTAGATATATGTATGTATGTATATATTTTATATTTCATTTTTGTTCGTGTATGTACATGTGTTTTACTAACTTTATATTTCTTTCTATATTTTAGTTTAAATGAATTCGTTTTGACAATTAAAATTTGTTTCTTAGCCAAAGAAGCTTTTAGATGGATATGAAAAGACAAAGCTTCACCAAGCAAAAAGACCGCTGATGAGGAATGGTAACGTATTCCGAAACAGCGCTGCTTAATTGGTAATTTTTGTTGTTGTTCAAAAATTATAAGAGATATTCAGACTGTTCACGCCAAACGTTTTAATTAATATTTTATTTTTGATTTTTAAGTTTTTTAATTGTCATCTTTACTAATATTATAAAGGGAGGTGTATTTTTTATTTACTTATTTATTTATCTATTTGATAGGCTATATGAAATCTGCCACGCCCACATATTAAGCCCACAATTAGTTAAATTAAATCAACAAAATCGATTATTTCGCTAATACTATTCCAAAAAATCTCAAATTTGGAATTTGAGTTCGTATGATCACTGTCGACAACTCCACCAAAAGTGGGCATGGTTGGATCAATTTAACACTCACTGCCGTAACTCCGGAACGCGATGGTCTACAGTGATAAAACTTGGTATGTAGGTGTATGGCGACGAAATGTTCTCAAAAAAGGGCGTGGTTGGATCAATTTAACGCCCACCGCTATATCTCAGGCACTCGATGCGCTACGAAGATAATCGTTTGTATAAAGGTGTATGGTGACTAAATCTACCATCTTACAAAAAGTGGGCGTGGTCGGGTCAATTGAACGCTCACCGTTGTAGCTCAGAAAATTGATACAGTACGATGATTAACTTTAGTGTGGAGCTGTTTGGGAACTATATCTACCATCTCAGCAAAACTGGGGTCAATTTAACACCCACCGCCATAGCTCAGGAACGTGATGTACTACTATAAAGAAATTTGGTTCATAGTAACTAAATCTGACCGGAAAGTGCAACTACAATTTTAGTTACATACAAATGCGAATACCGGGGAGGTTAACTGCAACAGTTGTGAAACTCAGTTTAAAGGTACATGGTGACAATATTTGCAAACACACAACGGGGAGTAACAGGAAGTTCTGTATACAAATTTGGTATAAAATTACCAAATTAACCAAATATTCATACAAGTATAATTCCAAAAATGATGGGCGAGGCTGGAAAGTTTTTTAATCTTAACCAACAAATAAACTAAGACTTGATTCTATTAAAAAAGAACCCGGGCACCGCCGCTAGTTTTAAATATACAGGTCGCTGTGAGTCGCGACTTGAGAAAAATGTACACACTGTCGTATAACCGAATTAGAATTCGGCTTTTTTTGTTAATCTAAAACGAACACTTTCAAGAAGAAGAAGAAGAAGAAGAAGAAGAAGAAGAAGCAGTTTTTGGAAAGAAGAATAAAGCGATTTTGTTTAAATTGAAACCTTCCGAGCTTTTATTTGGAACTCCCACATCCCCCTTGATTTCGAAATATAGATCCTTTTTTTTGTTTTTCTCGAAAAAAAGTTATTTTTTTATTTTTGTTCTTGCTAAAATGGTTTTTTGTATATTTTTCCTGTCCCTGTATAAAATGTGCAAACAGTTTAACAGTTAGGTTTATTTAATGAGTGATAAATCATGGACAAAATAAAAATCCAAGAATATAAATATCCAAGAATGAAAAATAAACAAAATACAATATAACTTTAAATTAGAAAAATAACTTTATTTATATAATAATTATTTTTAAAATTACGATAGCGAGAGAACCATTAGAGATATTGAGCTGAAATTTTGTACACTGGTTACTCTTATGCCCTAGACGAACTGATTCGACTTTGGAGACAATTCAATCATGACCATGACCCACTTTTACAAAAAATACTGATTTTTTGTTAACACGACATCTTCAGAGCTGTTGGAGATATTGGGTTGATATTTTGTAAAAAATTATTTAATGATTTATTTTTATGCACAAACAATCTTAAATAAGTAATCTAATTAAAGTGGTTCAAGATTTAAAATTTTTTATTTTTTTTAAATAAAATATTTAAAAAAATTTATAATTAAGTTTTTTAAATCATGAGCCTTCCTAATTTAATAGTGATATTTAACAGTGTAGTGCATTTGTATTAATCGGTGGGACCGACACAAATTTCTTTCTTGTTTTATTTTTTTTATTTATAAACAACTGTTAATTTAATGTGCAAAACTCCAGCAAAATCTATTTAAAATGGTTTTAACTACTAATTTCAACGTACATACATATGTACATATATAAAAGCGAATCATGACTCGAAGCAACAGTTTGATTCAATCATAGCTCAGTGAAGCACAGACGCACAAATTATCGCATCTTCAAACATGTCAATTCCAAGAATTCCAACAATTTCGCAGATTTCTATTATACCGGTAAATGAAGAATTTCCAGTAATTATACCGTTCTTTTTTCAGCACAACTATGATCTGGTTGACGGCGGTCATTACATTTCTAATATGACTGGAATATTTGCCTGGGGTCCAGAAAACCCCGTTCCAACTGGTTTATATTCGGGTTTGGACACGGAGTCGGGGGAGGGTTTGAATCTGGTAACAGAACGGACATTTGTTTTAAAAATGTTTTCTTCATATATGTATTAATTTTTTCAAATATAATTTAGGGACAGAATAGAACTGTTAAAAAGACTAGACGTCCGTTCGGTCTTCTTCCCATTAAAAAAAAATAAAAAATTACAGAAAAAAATAAAAATATTATAACAATAACAATAGTATGCACAGTTGTCCTTGTCATTGTCCGCTGTTTGTCTGTCTGTCTGTCTGTCTGTCAGTGTATTTATTTGTTTTTTCTCTTCTAATTGTCATTTGCCTCTGTGCCAGGGTTCGGACAGTGAATAATGAAAAAAAAAAAATGTCCGTATTAAAATGTACTTTAAAACTGGAAACATTTTGTTTCGTATGTTTTAACATATTTATTTTTTTTAATATATCCAAGACGATAACTGTGATAATTAGTTAAATAAATCAAGTTTCTTCTTTCAATAAAATAACGACATTATATTAAAATAAGTAAGAGAATATGCGGTTAAACCGAAGCTCAAATACTCTTCGAATTGTTTTAGCTCTTAAATATGTGCGTGGGTTGTCCTACAAAAAAAAAACGAAAATTATAAAAAAGTGGGGATTTATTTCTTAACATAGTTTCATTTTAGTTCGATACACTTGACGAGGCGATGCTCTAACTTCTTGAACCAGTTTAAAAAATACGTTTTCTCGAGATCTGCAAAGTAAGCCTAATTATTTATCGAACCACCCTCGTATGTCTCTATTATAAGTAGACGTGGTTTTTATTCGAACACGTCCATTTGTTGTCAGTAGTCTCTTATTACTACTAAAGTGTGAAATATTAAATATGAACTAGTTATCTGCATTGAAATCATTTTTACCAATTTTTTTCCGCATAAAATGAATTTTGTATGAAAAGCGGCAGAAGTTTGTGTACAATCTAGCCTATCTAAGAACTTAACCTCCGCTTGAAGAATAAGAGCTCACATACCGATATTTCTAAAACTATGGCTGAAATCGCTAGAAAAAACGGGCGGACTTCATTAAATCGACTCCGAATTCGACGATGGTAATTTTTTGTCATACCTACCACGCCTACTTGTGTGCGTTACAATTGAGAGAACAAATTGAATTCACCCTAAAAAGTACAATTGTATCGAAACACCAACCTGGTGTGCAACGTAAAAAATCGAAGCAGATTTGAGCTCAAGCGAAGTGATGGAGAGAAGATTTCAAATATTTTCCAAAAATCGTAATAGAATTAATACGATTGTAGCAAAGTCCGAACCCTGCTCTGTGCTGTGCTGTGCGCCTTCGCCAAAAACAACATCAGCAATAGAACCAGCCGCATATCAATATTTTCAAACAACAACAATAAACCGGTTTTCGCATTGATCGTCGTTGGCGCCGAGCTGTTTTCGTTAGACCTTACGAAGGGCTTTTCTATACCCTGCACTATGCACCGCATTTTTGTTGCATTTGATTTTGTTTAACCGTCTCTTCCTTATTCCATTCCGTTAGCTGCTGGTGAGTTTGAGAATGCATTCAAATTACTAAAGCAAAGGCAGAGCACTTACTTAAGTGCTTTTATTAAAGTGACACTTTATTTTAGATAACACTTGCGGCTAATTTTACGTCCTTACGTCCAGTACGTCCATTTCGATTTTATTTTATTGTCAGCTATGTCGTGGAAATTTCGTCTGTATTTTGTTGACATTTTAGGGCTTGACCTAATTATTTTGCTGTTTTGGGTATGTCTCGTTTTATTCCTCTTATGTGCTGTCATCAGTGCTGCCATTGAACAAATCACAAACTAGTCAAATTTAACAGTTGACTGAATTTATTTACTTAAATTCATTAAAAAAAAACTGTCAATTTATTTATTTATTTTATTATTATTAAATTCTGTCCAAAATCCGGTAAGAATTCGAAATTAATTTTGCTTTGCAATTGGTTGATTACTGCCCTAACAAATTTCATAAAATCTGTAAAAGACATCAAATAAAATAAACGTAGAGTTTTGAAAAAAAAAATGTTAATAATTTTTAATAAACAAATTTAAATTAAAGATTATGGGATCACAAACTATAAAAATATCTTCAAATGGTCACGGTTGAATAATGAGGTGGGAAAAGTAGAAATGATAACGAAAGTTGAGCGAATTCACCTCGATTAGAAATTTTTATTTTATTAATTTTGACAAAAATCTAACATACGTTGTTGTTTTAATTTACTTCATGTTTTTGTAGTAACAATGGAAATTGCACAAAAATTTGGTTTTCAGAGAGAGAAGCCATATCGAGGTGGAGAGGGACAATTTTCTACTTTCTTCACCTTATATATATAACACGTGCAAATGATCTTTAATAGAAGTACTATTGTATAAAAATATAATAAAATTACTTACAACACCTTCGCTGAGCATATTAATTTATACAAAATTATTAATAGAAAATATCATCGTCGCTTTCGGGACCCTCATTGATATCTGCTTCTTCATTTTGGTATGTGACAATTAAATACATTTTTTGTATAACTTCTGTAGAATCTAAAGAACTGTGGCAGCAGATATCACTGCGGCATTTATTTCATTTTAGAAGAACATTGTTCAAGCCAAACGCAAAGTTTATTTTAGAATGGCCTAATTTTGAATTGTTTTTTTTTTGGCATTTGCTGCTGTCAAATCGAGCTAAAGTGCAAATTTTATTATTTTTACTTTCAGATGTCAAATTCAGACAAAATAAATTTTAAAAAATAAGTAAATAAAAAATTCGTTCGACCGGATTTATTTTTCCCCAGTGTCCAAAATTTGGTCAAATCAGACCGGAAAACGGTCAAAATATAAAAATTATTAATGCCAACAAGTGTTGCCAGTTTTACCCAATATGCTAGAATTACCAAATACTGTCAAAATATTAACCAATCACGCTCTGTAAAACCTTTCTGTCACGTATTGCCACAACGCTGACGATCACAACAAATATCAACTCTGCTGCAAATTGACCGTTAAATGTCAAAGTAAATTTTGTGCATTAAAGCAAAATTTTGTTGTGTCTGTCCAATATTATTAATAAATGTTCAAATCTTTATATTAAAGTAATTTTGTGTTTGTTCTCTTATTATGTTAACGCTTGTGTAACTACTAGTTTAATGTATGTATGTATGTACACAAATGTGTCTGTGTATGTTTGTGACATGGCATATCCTATTCAGCGTTCTACACTTTGAACATTACGTAAAATCTGCAACAGTGCGGCACGTATTCTTCTGGTTTTCGCCATTATTATTATTTTGGCAATATGGCCGCCGTTTATGGCGCTCTTGTTGCCATTTTCAAATGACAACATGACAGGCGCACACAACACGTTTAACCGCAAAAACGCGCGACACTGAAGCGCGACCAACGCACAACGCGCTTTGCATCGCACTGCTCCGCACCGCTCCGCACCGCTCACCGCATTCTGTAAGGACGACGCGTTTAAAATTTTATTTGAATTTTATGGAATTTTTCCAGTTTAAAAATGTTTTTCATTTTTTTTTTAATATTTATTGTTTGCCTTGCAACGTGCCCACAACGCACTCACACACACACACATGCATAAACGTACACACACACTTGTCTGCCTGTGTGGGTTAGAGCAAATATTTGTAAATATTCAAATTTATGGAATTTTCCGGCATTCGCGTGTCAAATGTAATTTGCCTGAGCCCGCGTGCATCCTGGAGCAGCGCACGCGGCGGGAATTGCATTTTTATCGCTTTGAAATTCGCCAGCCAGACTGGTCAAAGCGATTAGAAGCCATCTATATTTCTGGCCAGCACGTTGGTCCAGAGCGTTTCAGGGGAGAGAGAGGTGGCGGCGAAAGGGCAAACGAGTTTGAGCGATTTAAGCGGTAAATGGGCAAAGTAGGTGTGGTCCTTGTCGTCGTGATCCATTTCTAATGCACCATGTGCGGCGATTATCCATTTTGTATTTGAAGTTTTATTGGCCACAAACGTTAGATAAATAAAATAAAATAAAATGTAAATAAATAAATAAATATTGGCATTTTGAATTTAGTCCACTTTAGTGGTTTTGATTTATTTTGCAACTGCACGAAATATGATTAGGCCAACCACTACAACAACAACAACAAAAACCACCAACAAACAATAAAACAACAAATTAAGCTGTACAAAATCTGATTGCACCATCGCTTCCATAAATATTTCATGCAAAATGTTGGCGCTCTATGAAAGCCTGCACGGACGGGTTAAAAAGGATATTAGAGCGTTTCGTTTCGTTTTTTTCCGAATAATTTTAGAAAATCGCTCAAGAAGGCTTTGTAGATTCTCTACGAAATTAGGATATTTTTTTGCGTTTCAATTTAAAACATATATTGTAAAGGGTTTTTCAATAAGAGCGCTACAAAAGTTTTTTTAAATTAAACAAAAACGGTTTTGGATATCAATGAAATTCTTTATTCCTGTGAAAGATGCCATTATGTATGGAACTCGATTTCATTTGCATGGCCACCACGGGCACGCCTGCAGAAGTCTAGACGCTGAACCCAATTTTCGACGGTTTTCAAGCATAAATCGTCTGTCATTTGTCATGTGGAATGACCACTTATCTGCATTTTAGACTATTCTGTTCTTCAGTGACCTATAGTAAAATTGTATGGGTATTATTTTTCTGTCGGTCTGTCTGCCTGTCTGTCCCAGCGATTATAGTTGTATGATATTGTTATGTGAGTCCTTATTCTCCAAGCAGTGACTAACTTCTAAGATGAGCAAGATCGAACCAAAACTACTACCCCTCCCATACAAACCAACCCTTTCCATGCGAGAAAAAATTAATTATAATAGTTCCAGTGCAGATATCCAGTTCAAAATCGGTATTTAACACTTTGGTTGTAACAAAAAACTACTTTCTAGGAAGGGGCGTGATCCGATAAAAACAATGCTCACTTGTAATAGAGACAAGTATCACTTATGTGCACTTTTTTTGTGTCACCGAAATGGCGGAGGGTATATCAGCTATGAAGATAATTCTCATACTATTTTAAGTTATATTAAGCAACATCATGCCAACTTCAAGAGGCTATAAAAACCCATTGTGGGTTTTGTCCCTCTAAGGGTCTACTTTCATTTCGCATTGGAACCATTGAGGCTCAAAGTGATGAACCAAAATTTGTTTTACAGTGTAATATGGATTTTTCAGACTTAAAACTCCGAAATATTGGGATGTGGTTTGTTCAGTTTTTTTCCAATACTTTTAAATTTTTATTTCAATTTAATTGTCCGTTCAGTCATTTCCTCAACAGTTTCTATTGGGCCATGTACAAATGTGTTCAAAACTAATCGCTAATAATAAATTTAAAATGTGTACTTACAAATTGATGCCGTCATATCCAGCGCCGAGACCCACGTGATCAATGCCAGCGATGCGCTTAATGTGATTTATATGAGCTGCAGATGGAGCCAGTCACCCGGAGGCGCAATCGAGTTCGTTGCCATTGTTGAATAAAGTTGGAATCGTATTTGGAATTTTGCATAATACAAGCATCATCGGAGCAATTGAAATGTTGCGATTATGAAGTACAAAATATGACAATCGGAAAAAGAAAAAGGAGAATTTGAGAATTGAGAGCAACGACCGAAACAGGAGTCATTGGAAATGCGCGCCAACAAAGATGACTGCTGCGGAACAATGGCGTAAAAAATAACAGCCACAAATTTCGCCAGGCAATTCATTTTGTTTGATTGATTGATTCGGATCAGTCTTCTTTATTTTTATATTTTTCCGCTTCACTTACCGACTGCATCATGGACCGTGGAATTATCGCTGCACGACAAAAACTTCGAATAGAAATTCACCATGACCAATCCGCCATTTTTAGCCAGCGATTGCAGCATGTCGTCCTGAACGTTGCGACTCGAATTGCACAGCTCGTAGGCGGATGAATGGGAGAATATCACAGGCGCCTCGCTGACTTCGAGCGCATCGCGCATTGTTCCCGTCGACACGTGCGACAGATCGACCATCATGCCTAGACGATTCATCTCGCGGATAATTGTCTGAAATTGCAAGTTTTGTGAATTGGTGAGAAGCGAGATAATAATAATTGCAACTGAAATTGTTTGGTTGAAGTGAGGGTGGGCATCGGGTGTCTGTTCACTGGAAAACTTAAAAGAAGACACAAATAATCCAAACAAGAGTCAATAGCTCCTCTTCATTAAAGCTTACTTTCAAATAGTTTGGAGCTGTGCGCTCTTTGTATAAAGTTAATTCTTATGTTTAATCAAGTGAATAAACTAAAAACAAATTAAAGTATTAAACGCGGAACGTCCCAGGTTCGATACTC
Source organism: Suillia variegata (assembly GCA_949127995.1). Lineage (NCBI taxonomy): Eukaryota > Metazoa > Arthropoda > Insecta > Diptera > Heleomyzidae > Suillia > Suillia variegata. Next base: position 21,393,628 of record OX421844.1, read on the forward strand.
GGTGAACGCAGAAAAACATAAACTTTTATTTTTTGAACAGCATTAGCAAATTTGTTTAAATTAACTACAACAAAAGAAGAGCTCGGCCTACACTCTGCGAGAGTGGTTGAGCCAAATATTTATTTTAAGTTGAAACTTAAAATTATTGTATGTACAATTTTATTAAAAGAACTTTTTAGGAAGACCAATTTTTGTATAACCACGTTTAAGTGTACAATTTGTAACACTGTGAAAAAAATTTTGCAATTTTTTCGACAACAGAATTTGAATTGACCCTCAAAATCTGAACCGATTTTCGAAAGGTTGAAACGTAGAATTACCGTAATTATACCCTTCGCCACGTGCAAGTGCACATACCGAATGATATATCGATGTCCGTCCGTCTTTCCGTCCGTCTGTCTGTCCGTATGTCTGTCCTTCTGTCCGAAATTTGGTATGTGAGCTCCTATTATCCATTCCGAGGCTAAGTTCTAAGATGGGCCAGATCGGATCAAAACTAGCACTTATGTGCTACATGTCACTATTATGGTGTCACTGAAATGGCAATGGGTATATGAGCTTCGGCATAGCCGAATGTAATTCTCTTACTACTTTTATTTACATTCATCGGATTAAAGAGACGTCATTTTGTTGCTTACAATATACAAAATATTTATTTTTCTTCAGAGGTGCAGGAGTCACTCGTACACAAATATTTCAAGATTTGTTTGGTGCATTCTGAGTTCCATTAAACTGAACCTACAACCTGAGCTATGACTTGTCGAAAGTGCAATTTATTTTGCTTTTTATCTAGGCAGACTGGTTATCATCCAAACATGTTCTAGAATGCAAGGCACCAATGAATACATTACCTTCATCAAGGAAATTATGCATTTATTAGGTGCCTAGTCATAAAAACATTGAGGTGAACAAGACTGACATTATTAAAAACAGGACTAGGATTAAATCAGTAACGTCCTGATGCCTTTGAGGGAAATCTACTGGAAAGTTGATACTTAAATGTGGATGAAGATGGCGCTTCTTAAACACTCTCATTTCATTCAATCGCAAATGCTGCAAAGTTGTAGTAGGCGTATTAACAGGTCACTACATGGTGGCAGGGCTTGCGCTCAAACTTAAATTATCTGATAATAGTGAATGCAGAAGTTGTAAGAAACTCGGAATGTGGGAAACTCTGGAGCTTCCTTCCTGCCCAGCATTATCTAGAACTCGTTTAAGATATCTGGGAGCAGCTATGTAGTTTTAATTACATCTCTTTTAAAGTTTGCCAATCGTTCCCGTATACTGAATGATGTCAACTCTACTTAAACAAAAATAGTCAAAAAGGATCTTAACCTGGTATCGCTAAGGACCTAATAGGTCTATGCGTGGCTTTGGTCAGTCAGTACAATTTATCCTAGGCACACATCGTACAATTATAATTACTCATATTTTCTGTATTACAGTGTACACTTACAAAAATTAGATTTTACTTAAGCTTTCTGAATTAAAAAAAAACACAGAGGAAGAAGCATGATTGATCAATTTATATTTTTTATATATAAATGCATTTTTAAAATATATTGAACGGCTGTTAAAGTTAATCAAAACATTTTAAACTTGTGGATTAAGACATAAGAGCCACCGGCAGGCAGCACTGTCACACGCACACACACACATTCATAAAACATATTTAATTCAGTGCGTTTGTCGAAAAAGATTAATTATATTTCGCCATTAAAATTAAAAATAAAATCCGTTGTTGACAAAAAACAAGTAATTATAGTACTCGAATGTGTGTGCGTGTGTGTGTGTGTGTGTATTGCGAATTGTGTATTTAAATTGCGGCATCGTATCCGCAATACTCGCATAAGCAATTAATCACAGATTATTTGTTAATTTAAACGTACCGTCGAACTGTGAACAAGTCACGATAATTAAGATTTAATTTCGGGACAGCGCGACCAGCGAACGAACGAGCGAGCGGATGAGCCTTTTGGCGGTGGTTAGATGGCGGTAAAATGTACTCGTACCTGTTCACTCGTAAACGAGTATTTACGAGTATGTGCGAGTTTTATTTTGTGAACGTAATTAAGCGACAATAAGCATTTAATTGTGCTTTCTGACCGGCCATATGTGCTTATTAGAGTGTAGTGCATGTGCGCGAGAGTGTGTGTGTGTGTGTGACTTAATGCCGCACCCACCAAACAGACACACAAATACAGCAAAGAGCAAATCACCAACGCAGACGCAATTTGTAAATTTTAATGCAAAACACCACAGCGCAGGTACACTGAAAATATTTTTATTTTTTTGTAATTTGTAAAGAATTAAAAAGATTTTCCAAAGCATTTTCTTCTATGCAATCGTTTTGTATTTGAAGAAGAAAAGTATATGAAAACATTTTGATGCTTCAAAACTTGTTCAATGAACTGTTTCACTGTTTCCAGTGCACTTGTAAGCGTTCAATAACAACTTACAATGCTATGCACACATAATTTTCTGCTAATTAAACTGCATCGCCCCATTGTCTCATGTATTTGAATGCATACATATATGTATATACATACATATCGAAAGAGACTTTCACAAATGTTCCAAGTCCATGTTTTGCTAGAAGTGCTGCAAACGTAGAAGTTCGTATCGATAACTTATCGACTTGGAACGTTTTCAGATTTAAATGCAACTATTTATGCCTGAATTTAATTAGTGACTAGTTGTTTGGATTTTGAATGGATTTTGCAGTTCATTGAACGCGCAAGAAGGCTTTGCGCCATAAAACCACAATATTTTATTGAGTGTAGCCAAAATTCGCTTTAAGGGTCAATTCGGCAAAATACATAATTAGGAATTTATATTAATTAATGCACGAAGCAAACCACAAATTAATGAATAGCGAAGGTGTTCAATGGTATTTCAGATTTTTATGGTTGTTCAGTTTTAAGCACTTACGCAAACAATCATTAGAGGATTTATACTTTAAAGTATGATTTTTAAACTTAAATTGTTTAGAAGTAGGCGTCAAATTAACCATGCCCTTTTATTTAATATACTATAAGGGGAAGAATCAGTTAAAGTTGAAATTGATGTATGCATAGTGACGTTTATATGCAATTATAGCCTTGATGATATCGTGTTTCACGCGGCGTATGAGTAATTTTAAATATACGGTATTGCGCTTTAACTGCTTAAAACTTTGGTGTTAATTGCGCAATTGAAACGATTTAAATTACTAATTAAAATGGAGATACTGAGCTAAATAACAACGTACTGAACTTATATTAATATAAGTGTAAAAATGTGCTAGTCAATAAAGTTATAGACTTTTTAATTTAAGGTATTGAAGCGTTGTTAAAATAAAATAAATTCATTATTTAAAAAGAATGATTATTATTTTATATAAAACTTATAAACTTTTATTAACATGATATTCAAATGAATGCATTCAAATCTGAGAAAACTCACAGCATTAATCTTAATTGATTAGTCTTAAATAAAAGTCATTTAAAAGCAATAAAGACCCTTTCCATACTGAAAGAGAAAGAGCTGACAACAAATCAGGTCAGTCAGTCAGTCAGTCGCAGTAGTCCATCATAAGCCAGGCGACGATGCCAACAACAAATAAACCACAAAAGAGACAAAAACAACAATGACTTTGGATGACAACAAATGAGTCCAAAATGACAAACACATCTTTTCTCATTAATGTCAGATTTGCCAACTTGTTTTTGTATTTGTAACGTTTGCGTTCAGCGAGAAGTTGTTGCATTCAAATTTCTACATCATTTCCGGTGTCATGGCGTCACGACTCCGCCAGCCAGCCAGCCAGCCAGCACACAGCACAGCTCCCCCTCGGCGACAGAATTCCATTATCCGCGTACGGCAATTGTCTCAGCGCTGAGCAGAGAAGCGCAAAGCGCAGAAAAGCAGCAATTGTGCTTTTGCATTTAAGGTTTTGTTTAGAGTTTCCGCAGTGGAAATTTTTATTGTTTGTTTTTCTTTTTGCCATTAGAAAAACAACAACACATGCAGCGCTTGGCGCCACAGCGAAGATGAAGCATTGCTCTTTTCTTTTTTTTGTGTATAACGTGTCGAAACGACAAAAGTCGCTTTGTTTTGTTTTCCTTCGAAAAGGTTTGTATGCATTAAACAAGCAGAGAGACCAGGACTCATTTATGTCAACGGAGTAGGAGGATAATAAAAATTGTAGTTGGGATCAATTTTTTTTACTAGAATTAAGCGATTAGTTAAATTTAATATTAGTTAATATTATGGAAATCCGCTACGAATAAATGTTAAAGTGTTGCCAACTTTTACGAGACGCCAAAGAGAGTTGGCAAAACTATTTTGTATCAATAAGCATATGAAAAGTAAACAACAAGCGATGCAAGTTGTTGTTTTTTTATAAACAATTTCTAAAATTGTTTAAATTTTGATTTTACAAACAATTCTCCTGCGCAGTTATTGCGGCTGTAAAATACGAGTATAGCACAAGGCAAGGACGCACACCGGTCGGATTGGATTAGAGGCGACACTGTCAACCAAAACTCATTAAAACTTTAAATTGAAATAAAACACTTTCTGCGCATTTGCGTCGCATACCGACGACTCCAAAGCTTGCAAATCTATTTTGTATTTATTCAATTTTGCGAGAGCGAGAGAGGCTTAAAACTTTGCGAATTCGCTGCGACTAAAATAAACGAAAATAATTAGCGACAAAGCAAAGCGGGCCAGTGAAAGGTTAAAGGCGCTTTGGGAGTTTCTCTATTTTTGGTATTGTTTGGTTTGCTTTCTTTATTACAGGCACACGTGCGAAAATTAAAATATCGAATAAAATTTTATTAAATTAATCGAACAGAAAAAAAAGAAAACAATTGTGAGAATGGAAAAATACCTTTCCTTCATTTGATGATAAGGAATACATTTTTTATGATTATTGTTACTTGTTTCTCAATTGCAGACACGGGTCCGTAAGATAATATTGCAAGAGGAAAATTATGAAATAAAAACCACGCAAGACATTTCCGGTGGTGGGTGGTGGGGGAGAAGCGGTTGCTGAAATGGAGATAAATCCACATCTGCTTCGCGCGCCAATTCATAATCAAATGATGCGGAACCGCATTTAAGCTGGCGCTGTCAGGCCATAAGCTTTCGCTGACTGCCATCGATGGCTGCTATCGCTTATTGTCTGCGCCATTAGTCCCGCCAATCAATGAGCCGTATTCCGAGAGACAGACAAACAGACAGACAGACAAACAGATAGAGAGAACAAAGCTGACTGAATGGAACAGCGCAAATCCGATATCCACTGACGTCAACATTTTAATGAGTGTTAATATTCTTAATGGATTTTTTATTTTAAATAAATGTTTATGCAAAACACACAAAAATAATATGTATATACATATATACATATATATACTTATACGTAAATGAACGAGTACCTTCGTACTTAAAATATATACAAACAAAAAATACACATTTCTATTAAAATTATTGAAAAAAATTAATAAGATTTGTTTTTAGAAAAAAAAAAAAACGGATGAGGCGTCTATTAAATGATATTTCGATTTTTGGGAAATTTTTTAAAGTTCCATCAGCGAAATTCATTTGCATTCTCGTCATATTTGCTGCTACCTGGCAGTTTCGCAAACGTTTTATTATTTGATTATCCTATCCACAGGTACAAAAAACCTTTGATTTAAAATAATAGTTGTTAATTTACTCAATTGTAGTTTAGTACGTCAATCTGTACGATTTAATGACATTAAAGTACTTTGATAATAACAAGAAATATTCTGTACTACCTGAAGGTTTTAAGTATTATGGCTAGAATAAAAAATATTGTTCCGTCGGTTATTCCGTGGCATTGTTCTGAATAAATTGAAATGCTTTTGAATGGCCGGTTGACCACATGTTGTGACCTGCTCTCATTTTATGAGAGATTTGTACTTAAACAACTTTTGACATGTTGTCATAATATGCATTCAGGTAGAATTAATAATGCACAAATATAAGTTTTATGAAATAAATTCAAAGTATCCATTCCAAGGGCAGGATGTGTTCCCATAAGTGAGTTTAAAAAGGAATTTAAAATCTCTTGTTCCCAATTGGGGATGAGGTTTGATTTCTCAGTACTGTGAGCATTTTTCATATTATCGAGCTCAGAACTCTAGAGGTCATCCTCAGGTAATTTCCGGTCCGCTATTTTGGTTTTCGATACATTTATTAGATATTTGAAATCATCAGTTTCAAAAGTTATAAACGATTTAAAATTTTTGAGTACCTGCGCTAAAAGCGAAGTTAGACCATAAAGAACCTTATTTCGTAAATATAAATATTATGGCTTTTGTTCTTTTGGCGGTTGTAACTCGATATAGAAATGATTTGAAAAATTTCTTGACTGCGAAGGATAGTGCGAAATAATGGCAAAGTTGATAAATTTAAATACATGATTAATTTTGGTTGCGTATATGTCAGTAAAAAAAGTATTAATGCAAGATGAAAAACCAAAACATTACGCAAAACTTGTTAAAGTTGTTGCTAGAGTGAAATATTAACTCTGCGGATTGTTTAGCATAGAGTCTCAAAAGTTCAATTTACTGGAAAACTATTTAGAATTAAAATTCAAACACTATTGAATGTTCTATGAACGGAAGAAGATGCTATTTGGTATTCTATTCCGAAGGATAAATTTGCCTTCCAATCAAAGAATGTACATATACTAAATATAAGTATGTACAAGCTAAGCCCAGTAGTGGTTAGAAAAGAGATAAAAGGATAGATGGTAGGTATAAAGAGAGAGAGAGAGAGGGGTGCCTGTTGTTTAAACATTTCATTAAAACTTTGTTAGGTTCACTAATGAGGAAGGTCAAGTTTTAATACACAATCTATTCGAAACCACGGAGAGTGAGTTGTGACATGCTTTGATGAGACTGCAAAAGAGCCAAAAACTTATTCAGAACAGCTATTAGCCAACATTTAATTATAATATTAAAGAGTTTTGTTTCATCGAGTAATATATTTATTAACGTTTTTTGATTCTGATGATGAACTACCAATCACATCTTTTTTTTTGCATTTGAATTAAGTAATTGGATATTTTTATATAAAGCCAAGGAATTTCTTAAAAACCAATTTAACATAGTGCCAATTAAAAGTCAATTGCCGGACGATGCGAATGCAATTCTTATTTATATTATAGAATAAATAAAAGCGTTTAAAAAAATAAACCAATGTTCACAATTCACACCACACAAATTGTTGTTGTCGTTTTGTATTTGTTTGGCAAAAGTAGCGCTAAAGTGTTTCGATCCGTACAAAACGTTTTAGTCGGCCAACAAGTCTATTCAGAAATAAAAACAGGCACAAAAAGGATTTGCTAACAACGTCAAAAGCGGAAATAGCACATAATATACTATATACTATATATACACTATGCGTATAACAACACAAAACACAAACATTTGTATTTCACAGTAAATAAAAAACGTCTATTTTCATATTTAAAATTTGTTAATGTTAAAAGAGGCCATTTATTTTAATAATGTATGTATGTATGTATGTATGTATGTATGTATGTATGTATGTATGTATGTATGTATGTATGTATGTATGTATGTATGTATGTATGTATGTATGTATGTATGTATGTATGTATGTATGTATGTATGTATGTAATATTTTTAAAGATATATTTTTTAAACAAATTTTAAAATATAACTGACTATTTCTTATATTATAAACATATATATATATATATATATATATATATATATATATATATATATATATATATATATATATATATATATATATTAATATATATATATACTAAAATTATATTTACACATAAATAACACAAGCATTGATTTTGTTATGCCTTCGAATCTCAGCAAGCTTCATCTGAAGAGTCGACGTTGCAATCCGGTTTCTTATTTTTATATGCAATATGCTAAGTTTTTCGCAAAGTTTCTTGATGCCGTCGGCAGAAACCCACGTTTCATGGGTATTCTTCTCTCGTGTGTCTTCGCTGTGGCATATAACAGCTGATTATATTTAAACAACTTTTTAATTTTCTGTGAATGCAATTTGAAGTGCATTGCTTTACTTGGAGGTATTCCTGATGTTTTCAAACACTCAGATATATAATCGGTAGAGGTCGGTGAATAATTCGTCTGAGATCTATAATAATCTTCAGATGGCATCTCGCCACAATTGTCTTGACTTGTTGTTGGTGGGTTAACTGCTGGTTTCGATTCCATCGAGTCACACTCAGGTACATAATCGGTAGAGATCGGCATATAATTCGGCGGAGATCTTGCATAATCTTCAGGTGACATATCGTCACAATTTTCTGTCAGTGGCACATAGCTTGGTTGGTAGCTGGTGTTTACTGGGTAAACCGCTGGAATATCGGGAGCGATCGACATATAACTCGGCGGAGGTCTAGCATAATCTTCAGGTGACATGTCGTCACAATTTTCTGTCAGTGGCACATAGCTTGGTTGGTAGCTGGTGTTTTCTGGGTAAACCGCTGGAATATCGGGAGCGATCGACATATAATTCGGCGGAGGTCTAGCATAATCATCAGGTGACATGTCGTCACAATTTTCTGTCAATGGCACATAGCTTGGTTGGTAGCTGGTGTTTACTGGGTAAACTGCTGGAGCAGCGTTAGCGATCGACATATAATTCGGCGGAGGTCTGGCAAAATATGACATGTCGCCACAAGTGTCTATCAGTGGCACATAGCTTGGTTGGTAGCTGGTGTTTACTGGGTAAACTGCTGGAACAGCGTTAGCGATCGACATATAATTCGGCGGAGGTCTGACAAAATATGACATGTCGCCACAAGTGTCTATCAGTGGCACATAGCTTGGTTGGTAGCTGGTGTTTACTGGGTAAACTGCTGGAACAGCGTTAGCTATCGACATATAATTCGGCGCAGGTCTAGCAAAATATGATATGTCGCCACAATTGTCAATCAGAGGCACATAGATTGGTTGGTAGCTGGTGTTTACTAGGTAAACTGCTGGCACAGCGGTAGCGATCGGCATATAACTCGGTGGATATATAGCATAATGTGGCATGTCCGCAGAAGTATTTGTCAGTGGTACATAGCTTGATTGGTTGCTGGTGATTAGTGGGTAAACCGATGGTATACCGGTAGAGACTGGCATATAACTCGGCGGAGATCCAGCATAATATTCTGGTGATATGTCATCTGTTATCGGCACATCGCTTGGCTGGTAACTGCATATTGGTGAGTAACCTGCTGGTTCCCATACATTGTCCTGTAGTGCGAGTTCTCGTTCAAGTGCCGGTAAAATTGATGATAAATGTTGCTGCGACATGTTGACTACTTAATACGAAAATAAGATTGAGTGCGCACTTGACGAATGCTTCAATGGAAATGATGACACCAGAATTAATGTCAGCTTATTTATAGTACACGCAGGAAGATATTTGTAGAGCTATCAAGAAGTAGAAAATTGTATGTATTCCCGAAAAGTACATCAAAAATCTTTACCTGAAATTTAAACTGACGTGTGTTGGTCTGTTTATTACCTACTAATGGAGGTCAGGTATGCGAGATTGTTGTCTTTTAAAACCCGTTTAATAAAAACCAAAACGCCATTTTAAATCTAGCTTGACGTTGGCGGGTTTTGTTTTCAGTAATCTAGCCACTCGCATTTTTGGTGAATTAATCAACATCGACCGTACAAACTCTGATTCTAAATGTCAGATTTTTAGGCGCAATCTTAGCACATTAATCGAATATTTTAACTTACTTTCAGACATTTTGGGGGTAAGAAGTGGGCGTTTTGAAAGATGCATAAATGTGTCGCAGTGTCTGTGAGGAATGCTCTTTGTGGACTAGAAATCTGGAATCGAGCCAACGGCAGTGTTAACCGAGATTACATTGCCAAAAGAAAAGATGTCACACGAAAAGTGTGCGTGGAAGTGAAGTGAATTGTTTGCCTTTTAAAGATGATACTCGAATTACTGTCAAAGTTTCAAAGCGGAAAGTTGGACACTTTGACCTCAAATCGACTTGAACAAATATTTCGCAAATACGACTGAATTTCTTAATTTCTTTTGTGTTGAAGTATTCTTGAAGAGCTTTTCACAAAACCGACAATTGCAGAGCGCATTCCGGGCTCGAGTGTCGGTGGAAGTCGTGGCCATTCATTGCGGCCATTAGTAGCAAAACATTTCTTAGCTCGCAAACAATTCACAAACAAATTCCGCACATTACTCAAAATTGTGGTAAAATTGATTTTCCTTTCAATTTGTTTTCATTTCGAAATTCCATCTCCATCTCCAGTCGTATTTGATTTTCTTTCTGCTGCTTCATTCGGCAGCGTTTTCGATTACGTTCTACTTTCGTTTCGAATGTTGCAAAGTGTTTGGGCATCGTTTTCGGCAATTTTTACCGCCATCCAACAGTGAGGCGGGCAATACTGGCTGGCGGGGCTGCATGGTGCTGCCTCTGATATAGCCCGAGAGGACAGACGACGGCGGCAATCATGCGCCTTGTTTGCCATTAGCATTGGCGGATAGCATCATTCAGCAAAATCCTTAAATGTTGAAAACGATTTTTACCAGCAATAATTTTGGCCATAGCCGCTTGTGGTAGATGCTTAGCTCTGGCTGCAACTTGATTCGACTTGACTATCCGACTGTCGGCGCTGTCAGTTCACATTGGCAGTTTGTGAAGTCCGTTCTTCAAACCTTGTTTGCATATTAATGGAAATTTCAAATAGTTTCCTTTACGTTTCAATCTGAGCCGGGCGGTGCTGTTACGTTTGATCGAGGCATGCTACAATTAAAAATTGGGATTCATTCGCCATATACCTCCACTTTTTTTATTCAGACATTTCACAATTTACTGGATAAACTTTATGATTTTTATGATTCCTTTTATGGTTGGTTTCAAGGTTAAAGAACGAAACAAAGACTTTTTGTGTTTGAATGCCTTAAGAACATGTCTTAAGAAGTTAAGAAAATAATAAAATATCCTCTCAATTATCATCAATGATGTATTATTAAACATCACAATACTATAATTAAAAAATCTGACCTTTACTCAAACTTGGTGCCATAATTAAACAATTAAGCAATTCATTATTTTTTTACAAATGACTTTAAGTCCTTATTTAAACTATTGGTACCTGAGAGACCGAGCTCGCTCGTAAGAGTTTCTAATACTGCTACAGGTAAATTATATTTTAAATTTAATTTACCAAATTTAGGATTCACATTATTTCTGGAGATATTTAATTAAAAGAAGAGTACACTGTGCCAATAGAACCGATTTATATACAAAATTTCTGAAGAACACGCAAAAATCTTTGCTTAGGTTCTGTAGAAATCCAAGTAGGAGTAATTTTGAAGATCACATGAATTTTGTTGTTATTTAGTGGCAAAAGAACCGATTTACATAAACAAGTTTTAAAGAACGCGCTTGGAAAAGATTCCCCCAAGAACTTATAGATTTGGTTAAACTTAAATTTCAGTGGAATAATGCAATAAACCGTATCAAGATCTACCTTACTGTTTCTATATGCATTTTATGAGTAGAAATAGTTGTCGACCATGCCCAATTTTTTATTCACTTTGCACTTTCCGGAGGTCAAAGTTGTCGTAATCTTATCGTTGTAAATAATAACTGAAAGCTGGCAAGTTTCATTATAATCGTTAGAGCCATGTTCAAGATAAAGTACACAATCAAAAAAATCTTGTTTGTTTAAAAAACTGTTTGACCATGTCCACAAAGTTATTTTTACAAAATTCTTGTTGGGCTTATAGACCCTAAGCAAAAAACCGCATTCAAACCTGACCACCTATTCTCATTTTATTTGGAAAAATAATTTTTGACCATGCCCAGTTAAAACCTAGATTTTACCCACTTAAAGGCTTTTCTCAAGGATGAAACATTTCGCAATTTTATTTTCTCGCCAAATAAAACCAAAACAGCAAAACCATTAAAATCGTTAGAGCCGATCTTGCGATACTATATGTCTCCATATACAAGGTTATCTTGTTTAATAGAATTAGATTTATCTAGTGGATTTAAAATTTTATAATTTTATTTTTCTGAGAATTCATTAGGAAAAACTTTTCATATCAATTACAGTTGAGTTTTCTTAAACTGCCTTACCAAAAATAGTTTTCAGCTAATTTAATTTCATTGCCTCTTTCGGAATAATTTATTCGTTTGTTGTCTGTCTGTCTGTCTGTCTGTCTGTCTGTCTGTCTGTCTGTCTATCTGTCTACATATCTATCTGTTCCTTTGCCTGCCTGTCTGCCTATCTGTCTGTCCGCCTGTCTATGTGTCTTTTGGTCTTTTTAGAAATGAGACACAAGAAGTTACCGGAAGCTGACATTGCGTGTTACCCTTGTTGGTATTGTTTTATCTCTGTAGTTTCAGTTGTTGGCCTAAAGCGCCAGAAGTGCTGCTGCTGTTATTCCAATTGTTCCTGTTCGTTGTCATTATTGTAGTTGTTGTTCTTGTTCATGTTGTAGTTGTTGTTGTTACTGCTTCTGTCATAGTGTCTGCTCCTTCTTATGTCACGTCCCGTGGTTACTCTATTTTCCCGCCGCTGTCTTTTTCAAGTGTCTACAGAAGTCACATACGACATTTTGTTCACTCCATATACGAGTACGTATCTGAGCGGACGTACACCGAGAGAAGATTTCATTTATAGGATAAAATATAATATTTCTATAATTTTATTAAATTTGTTTTTGTTAATATTCGTCAGAAGTAAAAAATAATTGATTTTCTCTTGTAACTGATTAAAACATTTTTTCAAGTGTATTTTCGTACATTCACACAAGAAGCACACACACCTCCAGCAGCTGAGAATAATTTAGTGCTTATTCAGCGTCCGTCCGTCCGTTCGTCCGTTCGTTCGTCTGTCCGTTCATCCATCCATCCTTCTTATTCTGCAAAGTTTTTGCATTTTTATGCTTTTGCCGTCCTTTGAGCTGTAAATTGTTTTTGTACTCTGAGCTGTTTTTGTTTTGAAACTAGAGAAGCTGAAACGAAGCGAAACTGTTACGAAGTGGTACAACGCCTCAAGTATCCTTACCAGGCGCTGCTGTGCGCCTGCTCCTTTTGTAACGTTACGCGTGTGTAACAGTCAAAGGACGCTTTTGTATGTAGTTGTCGTAGACGAGCTGCAACGAATTTTATCCGCTCTGTGATTGCATAAGAAACCTTCGCATCAGCCCGGCAACATTAACGTTCGAATGGAAACTTTTTCCTTGTGCCGTTTAAGGTGAGTAAACTAATTTTTCCGTTTCATTTCGTTTTTGGTACTCATACCTAATTGTCGGTATTTTATTGGTTAATTACGCAAAAAATGCCTGTAGGCTCTAACAAGGAGCACGATTAGTGTGAGAGCAGCTTGTCCATAATTGAGCATTTCTTTTAGTTAGTCCTGCTCAATTTCTTTCATGTTTCTGCTGCTTGCCAGTCCTTCCTCCTGACAACGTTTACGTGGCTCTGTCGTTTCGGTTTAGGTTCAAATGTGTTGGAGGAAGCTGTCATCTCACCTCCGGGCGATACTCTTCCGGTCTTTACGCTCTGCACTTGACTTGCGGTTTCTTCCCCTTGTGCGAATAATGAAATATGAACATCGAGGTTAACTACAGGTTTTGTACGCTCCTACGCTTCACACTTCCGAATTGCTTTTGTACATTTACGTCGAGAGGTTTTGTTTTAATTTGCGATTTTTTTTTAATGGCTTTTCTAGAGTTTTATAAATAGCAGGAGCAACAAACGGTATTTTGAATTTTAATCAATTTGAAGTTTTTGGTGGAAAATTTGATTAGCGTTAAAAATTTACGACAGATTGAATTGATTTATCAATACAAATTTTTGGATTCTATTTGGGAACACGACTTACATCTGCTTTGAGTAATGCAATGAAGCATTCTATGGAAATACAATATTCTGTTAACAAATCTTCTTCACACCGATTTTGATAAAGAATGTATCATAAAGATACAATTTTGGCATAATAATTGTGATGTTATGACAACTATTTAAGTTTCCATTTACCAATTTTATACATGAACAAAAAAATCGTTCTATAAAAATATATTATCGTAAGTTAATCTCAGAATACATTTTGTATCGATTTTATACATTGAATCTATTTATGAAAGAATACAAATATTTTCATCGGAAAAGCTTTTGAAGATCAATTTTAATATAAATAATTACAATCTGATTTTTTATATATAATAAAAATATATTATATATAAAATTGTCTAAGGCCCGAAGACGCAGGACCGAATTATACTTTCCATCATAGTTAATTCAAAGTTTACTTGGAAGTCATCTAACCCTAATAAAATATCAATAGATTAAATTATGAGAGAGGTAGTCTAAATACTAGCCCTTGCGAGGTACCTGAAGCGAAATATAAAACCCTTCTGATGAGGTATTTATTAATATTTTATTGATAAGAAGTTACGATAAGTTTTTACGATGTTATCTTAAATCAAAGGATTTCGTTTAAATTAATAGTCTGAAACATAAGTTGCGAAATGTACAAATAATTCTACAATTAACTAAGTTAACTTAATTTCTTACTACAATTTCGTATTTGGTCTCTGTTTAAAACTGTCGAAATATCCGAGAACAAAGGTTGACTTTAATTCCAATGGATATTAAACGAGCTACAGGGACAAGTGAGGTGTCGTTTGAATAGAATGCAAAAGATCGCATTATTTATTCTAATATTTATATTAAGTCAAGTATCGAACTTAGTTAAGAAAAGAGTCGGATTAATTATTTTGCCTTTATGCCGATTAGAGTACAGCCTATTCAAAGAGTTTTATACAAAAGAAGTCTTGTAAATGATTGAAAACAATTGTACAATATTAAGCTGAATTATAATTTTAGAACAGTTTCCTTTTCGTATTTTCCATTTTCCATATGGTTATAGTAACGTTAGTATTTATAAACGCCCGGAGGTTATTTCATTAAAATATTAATTGCTTTTATGGTATTACAACTAATAACACACATACACACACATACACACAACTATGTAAATGTTGGCTGCTTGATGATGATGAAAATTATGTGCATAAATGTTTGCATGTGTGCGTGTAATTGTGTATTCAATTATGAGCATTTTAGAAATTATGAGCATTTTTCCACAAGTACAATACCAAAAACAATTTATAATTTTCTCTGTTGTAAATCAAAAAGGATTCTACAAGGCAAATAAAAGCCACATTTAGAACCACATTTCGAATATACGAGTTTGCTTAAACTCACATACCACCACTCCCACATGCATGGAATGCGTGCTTGTGTGTGTGTGTGTGAGTGTGTTGGTGGAAATTAAAGCACTAAATTATAATAAATAGTTTTGTATATTACAAAATGCGAGCAACGACTTTGAAATTATTTCAAAATCCACCACGGAACCGGAAAAGAAACAATGTCGGATTAGGTTGAAACGAGGGTTAAAGGAATTATATCTTAAGTTTTAATTAAATAACGCTTAATAAACGATATAATATAGTCAGATATGTAGATGCAAATTTAAATTTTCATCTTGATTTTTCCAGATTAAGCCATTTAACTTTTGACACTAAATCGAAATCTTTTTTGGAAACACAAGATATTAAAAAAAGTTTAATATTAGATATTATAAAATTTTTGTATATATCAATAGCTTAAAGTACCCAGCGATGCTTGGTTTTTTTTAAATAAAATCATGACTACGTTTATTGGTTCATTAAGATTATTTAACTATCCAGCCTCGCCCATTTATTCTGAAATTTATTGGTATAAATATTTGGTTAATTTAATACTTTACATTAAATTTAAATGCAGAACATCCCGATACTCCCCGTTGTGAGTTGGTAGATACATTCACCTTGTATATCCCCCCGATATCCGCATATATATATATATATATATATATATATATATATATATATATATATATATATATATATATATATATATATATATATATATATATATATATATGTATGAAACTAAAATTGTATTAGCACTTTCCGACCAGTTATATATATATATATATATATATATATATATATATATATATATATATATATATATATATATATATATGTATGAAACTAAAATTGTATTAGCACTTTCCGACCAGTTATATATATATATATATATATATATATATATATATATATATATATATATATATATATATATATGTATGAAACTAAAATTGTATTAGCACTTTCCGACCAGTTATAGGTACTATGCAAAAAATTATATAATTACTATGCACTAAATTATAGTAGTTCTGAGCAATAACGGTGGGCGTTAAATTGATCCAAACACGCCCACTTTTTGGGAGATGTTCACTACACACACTTCCATACTAAACTGTATTATCATGTAGTACTACGATCCTGAGATACAGTGGTGGGTGTTAAATTAACCCAACCACGCCCACTTTGTGTGAAGTTGCTGACAGTGACCATACTAAGTCTGGTACCAAATTTTAGATCTTTAGGAGCAATATTGCGAAATAATAATTTTTGTAATTAATTTCACAAATTGTGCGGGCGTGAAAGTTTTGTTTAGCCTAGACCTTCTCGGGCGTGAGCATACCAATTTCACAAAATTTCGTCCAGATCGGTTGAACGGTTTAGTCGTGCATAGGGTACAAAAATACACAGAAATAAAGAAATGTAGACAAACATTTATTTTTGTATATTGACATATTTTTACTAGACTGACGAACATGAAAACGAACCTCAAAGTATATTAAGGATTTTATATACAAATTTCAATATATTTTTAATTCGTAATTGAATTTTAAAAGTGTTAATAAAGTTTAAGTGCCATACGAAAAAAAAAACCACGGTGCGATTGTGGGCTATGGCGGGACCGGATGACAGTGCGTTGGTCGTACGAGTGGTATCGTCGCTGGGTGGCAGGAGTATAACTTTAATTTATGGAAATTATATTTATTCCACAAGGCGCCAACTTATGCCTGCGGATTTCCCCGAGCTGCGGTCGTGTCTGGCAGAAGGCGGAAGCGAAAACGGAAAACTTATGCGCCGGATGAGTGAAAATTAATTAAACAAAATTATTGAAGTTGTATGCATGTATGCATGTATGTGTGTGTGTGTGTGTGCGCTCGAGACGCGTTACCACATGCAACACTGTAGTAGTAGTAGGCGTATGTGGTGGGCGTGGCAGTGATTTCTGCGTTTGCTTTTTCTTCTGCCGCTCTTCCAGTTTGCGTGTGTGTGTGTGCAACTTGGCGCGTTTATTTATGCGTTTTAATTTGCGTTTAAATGCGTCGTTCGACAAAAACAACTTTGAAATTTAGTGCCATTTAAATGCCAGCAGGAGTAGACGATGGGCGTGTCGCATGTTGTTTTTCGGCGGCAGAAGAACGCCATTTACCGCCGAAATGTCGCACTGATATTTTCCAGCAGCGTGCGCCTTCGCAACTATATTCGTAATTAATTTATGCTTACTAATGACTTCGCACACACACACACACCAGTCATGTGAATTGATACAAACCCACACATGCTTGCAAAAATGTTCATATGCCAGTTTTCATGATGATTTATAAGAAAATTCGAAAATATGAAAATATGAAAATTCAAAATTATTCTCGCGTTTGCTGCAAATAAAGATTAACGGCGACTGGTGGCACGGGTGAGATTATGCGGCGGCGAGACCGTTATATAAGTATGTACTTTGTAAGGATATACATAAATACGGTTACACACATTTTGTGCTCTGCAATTTAAAATACTGAATGTTTTTGTTTCAAATTTTGTTTATACAAATATTGATTAAGATTTTTCTATTAGCATAGACACATAACTCGATAATTTGAAATACCTACACATATAGAAATGCCATTGCGAGTATATTCTAACTCAACCATAAATAATTTTAAGGAAATCATAATTTTTATCAAAAAAACATTCATTACTACAAAAGTCCTTCTGAATTTGAAAATGTTTAATTTATGGTTTCAACAACATGTCAACAAATATTTTTTCCCTTTTAATAATGAAATGCAACTCAAATGTTTCAAAAGAATTTTGTTATCAATATTTCTGTTTGTATAATCAACAGCCAACCAACTTAATGAATTTAGTTCTAACATAATCAAATATCCAAATATCCAAATAAAATAAAATATTTTCTGTAATACAATAAAAGGTAACTTCGGTAAATTACCAAAGTCGCAAGCAGAACAAAACAACAAAAACTATTTCGCAAATTTTATTGAAATACATTTCGGAATTGGAAACTATTCTGGTCGATGGTTGTTTTTTGCCTGTGGCAACCTTGTTTCGTGTGTCGTGTGCTCAAGCGTTTGGTAATTGCACAGGTGGGCATATCCGGTTTGCCCACTTTCTTCTGCCGGCCGGTTGACATCTTTTGCATCTCTAATTGTGGTTAGAAGTAATGAATGGTTTGTGTTGCTAATGGATTGGGGAATCGGATTTGATAAATGGAATTTACTTGAAAATAATTTAAAAACAACAAAAGTATTTAGGAAAAATTTATGGCTCATAAGATTAAGATACAATTTATATCTGGCATTGTTTCCGTTTGTGAAATCATTCTAAAGGCTCTTAGCTGCATGCAGAGACTTAGCGACTGTTAACTCTTGTTCGAGAGATGTGAATTTGTTTAAATATTA
Organism: Suillia variegata; assembly: GCA_949127995.1. Classification (NCBI taxonomy): domain Eukaryota; kingdom Metazoa; phylum Arthropoda; class Insecta; order Diptera; family Heleomyzidae; genus Suillia; species Suillia variegata. The sequence goes on from OX421844.1 coordinate 21,412,311, forward strand.
TTGTATATTATTATAATTTTTATTTCCTTATAGAGAGGATCATAATGCAAAATGAAGTTAAACATTAAGCTGCGAATAAATTATTCTATATAAGTTTTTATACTTCGGGGTAATTCAAAAATATTATTAAAGGTTTCCTGTTGTTTTTTAATAATTTATTTGATATCGAAATGAAATTCCAAACTCTTTATTAGTTCCGAAAACCAATTAAATCTCAATTTCATTCAAGTGGGAACTTAATGCTGAAATGACAAAAACCCAAAATTAAATTAACAAATATTTTGGCACTTGTCTCAATTACAGAACTTTTTTCGTTGTCTCATTCGTTGATGGTCAATTGTAAAATGACGTTGCTACGAGTTAAACGAGGAATTGTACATTCTAAATGGTGGTAAGTTCGTAAATGCAAAGACATGTGCAACTCATGAGCAGAGATTACAACAACACAAATAGAATATGAAAAGAAAAAAAGAGAAGTAGAAAATAAACGCATTCGACATGTTTCTATGAGGAGCCAAGCAACTGCTCTGCGGTCAACAATGGAAGCAGTTAGAGTTGGCACTGCTTCTGCTTTAGATGGAGCTGCAGCTGCAGCTTTAGCTTCTAGCTAAGTGGAATTGAGTGCACAATTTGTACGCTTACTGCAAACAAATGACACTTTATTGCGGCATTTCATTTTGTAATTTGAAACAATTTTGCGTAAATACGCAATAACAATAAAACACACACATACACACACACACACTCACAAGTATCTGCGGGATGAAGCATTAAATATTCTTATCGAAATTTTAGTGTTGTCTTTAAAGATACATGCGACATGTGGAGACGACGACGACGAAGATGCACAGTGGTTAAGAACATATTTATGATTGAACTGTGATAAAGATATTAAAAAATTAAGCAACAGGTGAAAAGAGTTACGAAAAACTTCTTGGTCTAAACTATTATATCATATAATAATTATTATATATAATCCAACATCTGTCTGTTTATCTGTCGGTCTGTTTAAATATATGTTGGTCAGTTTGTTTGTCTATCAGTGGTTCTGGATAAACTCGGGAACTACTGAATTGGGGACCAGGTCATAGTTTGGCCTATATAAAATTTGACACGCCCAGCTATTATGACCACAATTTAAAATTGAAAATATTCTTAATATTTCGCCTAAAAATCTTAAATAGGTAAAATCAATTTTACGCCCATTACCATAGTTAAGGAATTTGATGCGTAATATAGGAAACTTAAAGAGAGATACGCCATGAAGAAATAATAACTATATACAACCTGTCACGCCAACTAATTACATCCAAAATTTGTAAAAATTAAGTAAAAATATTTGACTATTTTGCTAATCAACGCCCACTGTCGTAACTAAGGAACGAGAAATTCCGCTAGTTGACACATATTTATTTTCAAAACAAAATCTGGGCAACGCCAGATACTTTAAGCTAGTTAAAGATACAAAAAAATTAAAATCACGCCCGTCACATTTTGAAGTCGAAGTTTTTATGTACATATCTCAGGGTGATAATAATAATTTTATACTAACGATATCAAAGTACTGTGCAGAGTGTTTAGAAGCTTAATCAAAAGGATAATGCGATTTCGAATACGTTCTGTGTTGGCCTCATTAATGTTCAATGGCAATGAATGCCTCTAATTAATCGTTGAACATTGTTAAGTCCACCTAAAGTACGAGTAATATTCTTCAAGTAATGACATCGTCTCAGTAGTACCAACAGTTGTCGCCTTTGGACAGAATTTTGACTTTCATCGCATTTATCATAAATAAACAGTTTCTTACTGCCACCAACCACAAGGATAAATGCAATGAAGGAGTGCACACACGGTCGCAGACATACATACAAACACACACTGACGTCAGTTCTAAAATTGACATGTTGAGACTCGATCGCACCCGTGCAACACTCGCTCTGACAAGTATTGTTCATAATGTCCAAAAGCTCTATCCATTAATTTCGAAGTACTTCTTTATACGGCTTTGTTGTAGTTATGATATGATTTTAATATATTTCACACTCGAAGAAATTCGAGTTGGCTGTGTAGTCGGTTTTTAACAGCGAAAAGATATACTCGTATGAACAAAATCATCTTCTGGTCCTGTTATAAGTCAGACGCCGGAAGACCGGGTTAGGTCATATTGGAATCAAAATGGTAACAAAATTATTATTGATAACGATTTGGTTGTGCTTCGGAAAAATTTTTAATCTAGTCTATGCATTGCGTTTAATAATCTACTTTCTTGAACAATTTACTCAAGAAATTTGACTGAACCCAGCTTGACCATATAAACTATGAATATGAATGAATCTACTTACAGCTACGCCCGATAATGCATCGAAATTAATCAAAAAATAATTATATGCATATTATTGTGCAAATATTAACACTTTTCAATAAATTTTCTTAAATTTAAGTTGTAATTTTTCGCACTGCATACATTTTAGATGGACGGACATTAATACGCTTGAGCTCAGTGGTGCATACAAATAAATTCAAATGATGAATGCGGGGCATAGTCACACGTTTTGCGGCAATATTCCAATGAAGCTCGGTTTAATATGTGTGTTTGTATGTTTGTATGTATCATCATCATCATCATCGTCGTCGCAATCTTGGTCAATTTCCCATGGGTTGCATTTTAATTAAGTTTCAATAGTTTTGTTGATGTTATTTCAAAAATTAATTTAATTTAATTTAGATGCCTGACATGTGCCGTCAGCAGCAACAACAGCAACAAAAGCAGCAGCAACAACAGCAACCATAAGCAATAAATTTTGCAATGTGCGCTTAGATTATGTACAAAAAACCAACTTGGAATTTAGTCAAAATTATTTTAGGGTTTCCATTACCAAACTAACCGCTTTGCGCAAACAATTGATGTTACTCATACGCCAGGCAGCCAGCCTGCCAGCCAGTCAGCCTGCCAGCGGGCTTAAAATTTCCAACTCGTATTTAAATTTATTTTAGAATGGAATTTGTTTGCCATTTGTGGTCCCCACTTTGCTAAATTCGACATTAAATGAAAAGTTGAAAATTGACTTTTTTCTTGTTTCTCGTTCGACTCTAAGCCAAAATTTAATTATTCGCAAATTTAACATTTCATCCCGAGTTTTTAATGTACTTATTTATTTATTTTATTCTATGTGCTTTATAATGCGCGCTGCGACGTGCGCTGGAGTCGTTCCGGGGGGGCGGAGGCTGCGCTTTGCTATCGCAGCAGCGAATTGAATAAAGCGGCGCAAATTTTGTACATGAAAAATGTGGGCACCGGAGTGCAGCTCGACAAAAGTTTAGTAAATTAGTTTACAAAAAAAAAATAATATGAAAAAAAAACAACAACACAAAAAGAAATAAGCGCTTTGTTCAACCGAGCGGCATAATACACTGTGTGCCGCACAGTGGTGGCGGTGTTTAAGTAGATGTAAGTGCGGCTGTCTGAGTGCGTGTGTGTGTAAATGTGTGTTCCTCTAATGTGGCTGTAAGTGTGTCGTTGTGTGCGCGTTGCGCTACCAGGAAATCCTTTTTGTAATGAAATAAGCCTGAAATAATTACGAAAATAAAAAACTCTCATTTTATGGGAACGTGGAATGAATGCACCATGGTTCTAAGCGGATTCTTCGGTATTGATAATTCAACTTTTTTTAAAAAATATTTTTCCAAAGTATTTCTTAATAGATATATTATAAACATCATTACACAAATACATATGAAAAAAAATCGTAGTCGGATAAACTGACCAAACGCGGGCATTGATTCAAATTTTCAATTGAAAGGTTTTTTTTACTTATTCTCATTCATGTCGAATGCAATGCTGCATTTGAACCATTGTGCATAAGCAGCAAGGGAAACCAGAAAACGTTTTACTTTAAACGTTGACTAACGTTTTTTTTTTTGTGTTTATTTTTTAATGTGCCCGCACAGCCCGAAAAGGGTTTTATATAATGTTTCGACATGTTCTGATGACGAACTTCTTGCAAACTTGCAAACATATAAACACTTACCCACACACATGTACACCTTATTCTGTGTTCCAAGTACTCATGTTAAAAATTGAGGAGTTCCGAAGCATACGTCATTAAAGTTTCGAAGCGAATATTTTAAGTGGTTTATTATGGAAGAACCGTCAACAAAAAAAACAAAAAATTAAATTAAATTATATCATAAATGAAAAAAAACCAAGATGCCAAAAATAATTATGTGTAACAATGTTCTTCGTTTTATAAATAGCATACCGGATGGCATCACAAAGGGCTTTTAGTCTCTCTCAAGAGACAGCCATTATAATCTAACCTAACCTAGTTAGAGAATTATCTTCGGTTATAACAAAGGTCAAGTATACGTCGTCTTTTTAGACATCAAAAATGAGTTTCTTTTAGTACATAAGTGCTACATCTCTCTATGATAAATGGGCGTTGTTCTTTTCAAACCACGCCCATTATTGGTTAATAGTTTTATGTAACTACAAAAGGGTTAGATACCGAATTTTAATTGGTTATTTATACTGTATTTATTTAAATAAATTCTTATCCGCAAAAAACAGGTAGTTTGTATTGTATTCTTATCCTGCCACGCCCATTTTTTTTATCAGTATTGTGGTACTACTAAATTGTGAAATATTGAATTTAAACTGAATAAATGCACTAGAACTAGTTAGCTATATTTTTTTCGCATGAACTCAGCCTCCCCTTGGAGAATAGGAATACCAGCTCGTTTGCTCTTTAACTACGGCTGTAATCGCTGCGACAGACAGAAAGACAGGCAGACATACGGATGGACTTCGGTAAATCGACTTTAATAATTTATATATATATACTTTGTCACACCTACCACGCCCCTTTCAGGGTGTTACAAATGGAAGAATAAACTCGATATATTCTTGGGAAAGTCTTTTTCCGAGCCATAAATTTGTTAGGAATATATCCAATGAGCTGAATTGAATTTTTCCATTGTTCTTAATGCAATGTAAACAAATTTTATAATTATATTACGCTTGAAGACATTGTATATATCCTACATATACATATATGTATCCTATTTAACTATATCCAGTATTATACTCGTATATGGTTTCTGATAGCTTACTAGAAATATATGTAAAATATATTTTTTTTAAACACTATTAAAAGAACTTTGCAAACGGAAATTAATTCTGCTACGAAGCTAAATTTTAATTATTTCTAAATAATTTTATTCAATAAATACTTTTTTAAATATTTGGACTTTAAAAACTTTAGCTTTTAGGCATCACAAGTGTAAACCAAACACACTCACACAAAATCATATAAACAAATATTAATATGCAAATACACAAAAGTTAACGCTGATTTACTCAAATAGAATTGGAAGTTTTTTATACACCCTATGGGAAAAAAATAGTTTAAGTGGTATTTTTATCAACCACAACTGGTTGAAATTTATTAAATTGTGTTGTTAATTTTTTGCTAATTTATCAGTAATAATTGCTTATGAAAACAGATTTTCTCTAGGAGAGTATAGTAACCAACCATATCCACTGAGATATATCAAATCGGTCTGAAGCAAAACGCATCCAATGTTTTCTTTATTCGATTTTGGTTAACGAAAAAGTTGCATGGAATTATAGTCGAAAGGAAAGTTTGATGAATCAAACTACAATTTAATTTAGTTGAAGTCTCTGCATATGGCTTAGCAATTGACCTAACAACTAGTTACAAATAGTCGCATAACTAATTAATTAAAACCATTTTTTTGAACTAATTGTCTTTGTCAGCCAGTTGGGAAATTCCCGACCAGGTACGTTAGTGTGTGCCTAGCTCTTTAGGTTCTTTTTAATTTTCCCTTTTTAATTTGTTGAGTGATGTTTTTGAAATATTAATTTCACGTACGCAGAAAGTCACTCATTCGGTGCTTTTATTTTCATGCACCACTCAGTGTAGCATACTCGTATTGTGTTTGGCCAGAAGTTTGTAACTGCGAGATATATGCATGTATATAAATATTTCTGAACACGATCAAAAACTGCTTCGACACAACCATGTCCGTCTGTCTGGCCTCAGATCTTATTAACACTTTAGCGTGAAAATTGTATTATTAGGTTAACATTTTGTACCGTGACCACGCCCACTATTACAAATATACTAATAACATGTTAACACGATATATTGAGAACATTTGCCGATATTTGTTTGACATTCTGTAAATAAATTGAGTTGATAATTTTAAATTTGTTCACACTTTTTCATTTTCAATAAACTTACTTGAAGATAGGATGACACGAGATGTTTATTGTTGTATGAAGTATGTTTGTATGAAATACTTCCGCATTTGTTATAGTCGGCAGGACCGAATTTAATTTCGTACTTGTTTATATGTTTCTTGCTCTCGCTGTCGGCGAGTGGTTCCTCAGTAGCTGCATTTTGTAGCGTTGAAATGGAATATTTATGCGCTCGTTTTGTTGGCTAATTTAATTATGTTCGCTTTTTGTATTTGCGTTAGTGAGAGTGCCGACTGTTGGTGTGTGTGTGTGTGTGTGTGTGTGTGTGTGTGTGTGTGTGTGTGTTGGAGTGTGTGCGTGTATTTTATACCTGGAGGTAATACAATACGCTGAAGCACCCTTACCCTTGCACTCGCACTTACACACACTTACATACAAATAACACAAACATACACACACCAATACACACAGTCATGCATTCACACTGACGCTTAGCTTGAGGGGAAGCGCTCAAAGTTGGCTGCGGTTGCAGTAACAAGAACCGGTTTAGAATTTAATGACGGGAAATGTGAAATTCTTAATTCGCAAATGTAATTAAATTTTTTTACAACAACTATTAAATGCAATTGAAGCAGCGCTGCAATTAAATTCGCTTGTTTAAATATTTTACGAGTGTGCCCAAAATGGCGAATATCTGCTAAATTCCAAGAGATATGAAACGCATTTGCAGCTAATTAAAACAGTTAAAAAGCAAAACAAGTGACGAAGTTCGTATTAAAAATCTCAAATTTTATATTCCTAAAGAAATTACATTTTTATTTCTTCATAAACGGGAATTATTTCAGAAAGATGATGGTTTGTTGTTGTTGCGTTTAAAATATTGAAATTATTGTATGAATTAAATTTTTGTATTATTGTAGTATTAATTGACTTGATTTATATCTAAGATCAAAGTAACTGCTCTTTACTAAACTAAAATAGAAGTGTAACCAAGTGTGGAATCGAATAGTTCGATACTAGACTATCGTTTTGTTCGATAGTTGCAAATGATATCGTCAGCTCGATGGTGCAAGTTTGAATCACGTATTTCGATCTATCGACTATCGTACTTCGTTTCTAACGAAATTACTCAGAAGACCTCCGACGAATGTGAAAATGTATTTGAAGTTTGCGTTGTTGTTTAGTTTTGGTTTTTACTGTACTCAGAATGTTAACTTCTAATTATAATTTAAGATCTCAATAAGAGATTGAAGTTAATATCAAAACTGAACACATCAAAACTGTAACACACAAATGTGCATATGAAAGTGGAGGGTAGTCACAGTGATGACTTCATAAGTTATGATTTCATAACATATGCAATTGACGCATATGTTTCATAACATATTTTTGTGGACGCAAGTGGGCATGATCAAACAGTTTTTTTAACCGAACAAGGTTTGGTTGATTGTGTACTTTATCTTGAAAATGGTTCTAACGGTTTTGATGAAACTTGCCAACTTGCCGTGATTAGATACAACAATAAGATTGTGAGAATTCTGACCTTCGGGAAAACTTTCACCTTGTGAATGGTCGGCAACTATTTCTATTTATAAAATACTTAAAGAAACAGTAAGGCAGATTTGTTCCGGTTTTTGGCATTTGGTTAGTTAATCATCCACTGAAACTAAAGTTTTACATAATCTACTAGGTATTGGGTTATCTTTTCCATTGGGATTCAGAACCTAAACGCGTAATTTAGAACTTTTTTATGCAAAAAAAATCATGTGCTCTTCAAAAAATACTTCCACTGGGATTTCTCCAGAACCAATGCGTATCCTCCAGATATTTTTTAAGGTAAATTTGTTCCATTAGAACTGAAAAACAGCAAAACCCATGTCCTCTTCAAAAATAAATTCTACTGGATTTCTCCAGAATCTATTGTGTAAGGTACCACAAAATCAATAAATTTTTTTAATTTTTCCATAATCATTTTAAATCCTTAATATTTAATTAACTTAACTATTAAATAATCTGCCGAGCGAGATCTGTCTATCAAGTACTTGTCTTCAAGCGCATAAATTTGAGGTTTGAATGTAGATCTACTATAATTTCTTACTAGCTCTTTTTTTTGAAGGCATAGTAAATAGAATTTGTTAGTTTACATCAACTTCTTAATGTTTTATTGTATACTCGTAAAAAGTTGGTTATCATCTAAAGTATGTACATACATATTACATCGTTTAGCCAAATTGTAATTAGCAGTTACCAAAGTAGAAACCAATATTCCGCGTGGTAATTAGCCATTAGGAAGTTTATTTAATGTACTCGTATACAAGATAACAAACACATATACACACGCACTATCCATACACTTGGCCTGGCCAGTTTCAACACATCTCAATGTTGGCCTTATGGATTTTACATTGTATAATCCAGTCGATGACATTCGCAAACTCGAACAAGTGTGCGAATTTCAAATACAAACACACAACTATGCACACACACTCTGAAACGGACATTGGCAATAATGTCTATATTAATCTAGGTTAGGAGAAGTGAGGGGTCGTCGCCGTCGTCGTCGTCGACGCCAAACAAAACATTTTGTTCATCATTATAATCGACAGACAGACAGTCGGACTGATGGGCAGATATAAGGACACTCACTGCACACTCACTCGAAGTGACACTTTCATTCGAAATGTCAGATTTGAATTTGTCAGCGCGGACATTGCAATTGTGCCATCATCTGTATGTCTGTCTATCTGTCCGTTCGTCCGTCGGTCGGTCCATTTGCCTGTTTATTAGTGTCGACCTAATTGACAATGAACGTGGAAGTTGGACCTAAGGAGTTGACCGAATGCACAATCATGCAGTAATTAACATTTTCAAAGTTGAGTGCGCCATTGTATTTCGAAATTTGCGATATTGCGAAGAATGGATACGGCATTCAAACGAGCCAAACACCATTAATTAATTAAACAAAATGGCTCATAAACATGCAATTCCCAATGGCCGGAGGATAAAGTAATGTCCACACAATTCCAAAGACACGCTTAGGCACGTTCTATAGTTTTATTAATACAAACAAACACAGAGCAATATTAATTTCTAGCAAAATTTACTCGTTTGGGTCTATATTCCGGTTGGGTCAGAGTTCCGAAATAAAGATTCTCTATTTCGAAATCTTCTGGTTGTAAAAACTTTTGGTACTATGCTGTATTTCAAAACTCTGTATGCGCACTTTTTACATTTTCGAAACGTTTTATTTTTCTATTACACTGTGTAACACGAAAATGGAGTCTCAATGACTCCAACGTAAAATAAAAGTAGATCCTCACACGAACAGAACCTATAAAGGGCTTTGGATAGTAAGCTCGTATTTTTTATGGCCTCTTGAAGTTAGCATGATGTATCCCAACATTACTTAAAAAAATATTTATAAAATATATGTGCATCTCAGATATAAGATAAATTTAGTCTATAGTAAAATAGAACGAACAATATATTAACCCTCTAACTACTATTTGGGTCTGTTTTGACTGTTTTTTTTAAAAAGACCATAAAAGACCCATAAAACGTTGATATAAAGGGTCATTATATTCTAGAAAAATAATGCCTATCAAATTTTACTATAGGCCACTGAACAGCAAAATAGCCTAAAAGGCAAGTTTCATTCCACTAATGACAGAACTTTGATATTTCACTTCAAAATTTTAGTACGCATACGAGAAATATTTCAACCATCCATTGAAGTCAGCATACCGGAAGGTTGAAATAGCAAGTGAAAATAACATTACAAAAAAAAAAAATAGTTTTTTAAAGATTCCTTTGATTCATGGAAACAACAGTTGCCGTCATTTTAAACTTCATTTCCTAAACAAAACAAATTTTTGACATCTGATCTGAAGAAGAAGAAACCCGACTTCTATCATTTAGCAGCTCTAACAGAAATACCAATATTTTTATATTAAAAGTAAAACGAAGAAAGGAATGTTTGAAATTCTTGGTATATGCTATTTTCTTAGAGAATTTGTTTCCAAAAAATACATAAAAGCCGAAAACGAAAACAAAATTTGAAGAAATACCTGATAATATATTTACTACGTGAATAGATGTTGTTCTAAAAGAACTGACAATATTATAATCAACTTTTACAAGGCATTTTGTTAGAATGGATAATATTTATATATGTATGTATTTATTATACGATATTTTATCTTTAAAGTATAACAAAAGCCACTTTAAAGTCATTTCAAATATTCGCAGCGTTATTTTTCTACACGGCTTAGAACATTTAGTTTCGCATGAACTAAACTGATTATCTCATCATTAGTCGTCATATTCCCTTTAACTAATCTACTGGGTGTGCCAGTTTTTTCTGACTTAATCAATGGCGGCTATTAAATGCCAAACTAGGCGAGTTTACCCATAAGAATGTTTCATTAAAATTAGCTCATACAGTTCCAGAAAAATGTCCGCCAAATTCATTAATCTGCATGAGTCATAAAATATCACGCCGGAATTAGTGATACAGTTTTTTTCCAGCTATATAAATGATTCAATAATTTCAGCCATATAAATTTGAAAAATACAAAAATTAAAAATTGAATTAATTATTCTACTTAAGAGTATTTTTATTACACTGAAAATGATGCAAGTGCTGTACATGGAATTTAGACTATCTTTCATCTGGAGGTGCTATTCAAACTTTGTACTAGAAGTAATTTTCGATGTTATCCAAAAATTTAGATTTGATTTAATAGGCGACCATGGAGAACAACCAGTAGTCCATATTAGATGTATGAGTACTTATTTCGTATTGTTTGAAGGTCATTGACGAAGATAATTCTTTCCTGTAGACGAAATCTTGACTTATTGTTGAATCCTGACAAATTCAGATGGAATTGCCTCAATTGATGCCTAGGAATTATTAGATCGAATATTTTGTAAGCCTAAAACGGAACACTTTGAAAATAATATTTGGCCATTATTTGAGTGGGTGGATAAAAATATTCACATTTATTAAAAAAAAAGTTTCATTACATATATTATGCATAAATGCGAAACATACACAAATAGTAGGTATATAAATATATACGTTATAACATTAATAAAATACATTTAACAGTGTGTGTGTGTGTGTGTTGATGTGGTAATACAATTTTTTTTCATAACAAACAACAAGGACTTTTACATGGCACATTTAAGTTGTATATTATATATATATATATATATATATATATATATATATAGTCATCGACATAAAAGAGACCTTTGGTCCGTTTCATTTCGGGGGAGGTACTCAAGTACCGTAATATATAATTTAAAGTGATCTCAAATTAACAAAACCAGAATACTCAATATTGCTTCTAGGAGAGAATTCAGAAAAATCTTATACAATATAAATAAATTGTGGCACTTATAACGGGGCTTTTACAGAGGCTTTTGCCGAAATTCAGTTTTGACCCGAATATACAACAACATTTTAATGTAGTTGTAGAGAAAATGTTGAAAATGTTTTCAGTTTAATGAGGAATTAAAAACTTATATAGGTCAAAACTAAAGTTCGGCTAAAAGGTCGGAACCCTTTTAATAATTTCATTTAATCTGTCTTGTTGAGGAAGTGCAGAACATAGTGCAGAACCAAATCGTAGCAGTACTTGTATTCGGTCATACTCTCGATGAGTTGCGGCCGATTGCGACGTACCGTCTTTACGGCCTGAAAGACATCGACTTCACCATGTTGGATTACCTGCTCGATGCAGGCATTCGCAGCGCAATAAACTCCAGCACGACTTCGACCGTCGGGCGAGACGACACACACGGGACCGTAATCGGTTTTGGCACGCCAAATTTCCACCATATTCATGAGATAAACCAGCGAATTGGTTGATGACGGTACCTTGTGACCCATGGGCCAACAGCAGAGTTGAAACAGTTGCACTGTGCGTGTGGGCGCTTTAACGCCCGCCATCATTTCGGTAAGCGAGACAATTTTCTTGTTTATTTTGAATTCCCACTGTTTTATGTTGGTGTAGTTCTTGGCGGATACCCAATGCACCGAAAAGACCGGCCCATATTTTTCCATTTTTGATTTAATAGGCCAGAACGATGGATACTGTTCCGATTTTGCTGGCGGCTGACAGAGTACAACCACCGCAGAACATTCCTGATCGTAGACCAGTGACCAGAATTCGCCCAGAGTATGCTTTAGCGGCCATTCGGTGACAATGTATTCCCGTGGTTTTGTATAGCCATCTACGAACACTGAGTTTATGTAGTCCGTAAAGGCATTACCCTGAAATGAGCTTAAATATGGGCGGAAATTATCTGGCGGCACACACAGCACATCGCGATTCTTCTCGCGATTATCGGCGCGATGGCCGCCCGCACAATCACCAATGGTAAACCTTGGCGTTTGCTTACAAATCTGTTCATACTCGGACTGATACTCATTCATCTTGGTCAGGGAATTTCGGCGTGCTTTGGCCTTCAAACGATCCGAAAGCTCGGAGACGGGAAACCACGACTTGCCACAAATGATGTGCTCCTCTAGCGTATCGTAGACAAACTTGTATTGGTCGACATTTTCGACAAGGCCTTTCCGTGACTGACGCAACTTCTTCAAATAACCGAAAACATTAAAGCTCTCCTCCTCCTCGGCCAGCTCCAAATTCGCATCGATTGAGAGATACACGCCCGAACGACCACCACCATCATTGCAGTGCACCAGTATCGGACCACGCATATCATCCTCCTTGATGATGTTGCCCACGACCAGACGCACACGACGTCGAAATTCCAGCACAGCATTTGAGAATGGACACGAATGCGAATACCATTCGGTGTAATGAAACTGCAGTATGAAACGTTCGTCGGTGACCTCCTTGTTCTCGTTCTGCATGTACAGGCGAAATGTTCGAATGTGAAAATTGGCCAGCTGCTCTTCGCGCACAATATTGATGTTGATGTCACCGTATGTCTCATGCACCTCCATATTCGGTGGCCAGTATTGCACGCACATGACCTTGGCGAAATCGAACGTCTTCGTCAGCATGACAATGGCGCTGACATTCTCCTGCCAGACGAGACGCCAAAAGGCGTTTACCGTCTCCTCCACCGGACCCTGCGTCACAATGTACGCATTTGGTTTCAGCAGACTATCCACATAGGAAGCATTCACATAGTCCGAATCGGGTATGCCGGGCAATTTTTTCAGCACAACGCGATTGTAGTCATACGGAATGCACTTGGGATTCTGATTCTTATCGTGGTTGTTTTTCTTGACGGCATGACGGCAAGTGTTGCTCTCCACCTTGGCGGCCGTCTGAAACTCGAGTTTATAGAGGACGGGAAACTTGCGTCGCAAATCGCATAGCTTGAGAAAGCGCCGTATGTCAATGGGTTTGTTGGGTATCATCTGGGACAGTGAATTGTTTTCGTCGCGTGCCTCCAGCTTGATTTTCTCGAAGGAAAGCAGACCGCTATTGAGCATACTCAGCTTGATGGTATTGGGTATGGAAAGCATTGTTCTCTTGCGCTTATCGACATCCGCATAGCGTGCAGATGACCTCGACCTGTGCTTCGGCGGTGGCGATTTTGCGGGCGCGGCGGGTTTCTCCTTTGAATTTGGCATAATTGTTTGTTCTGCTAGTCGTTGTCGTTGTTGTTGCTATTGTTGTTGTTTGTTATTTTCACTTTTTCATTGTGGAAAATATTTTTTAAGAAATATTTCTTCTTTTGTACGCGCGAACACAAACTAACGTCGGATGTTGCAGAAATTTTCTCGAGACTGACACTGAATGTTGCGATGTTTTTTGGTTATATCTCTCGTTTTCGTGTCGTTCGCAATCGGGCCGTCGAGACGAAACGAAACGAAACGAGACGAGACGAATCGAGTCGATACACAGCTTCAGGCCATGTGATGTGCTCCCAACAGATACACGAAAATGTATTTTTAGTATATCCCGCACGGAGAAAATTCGATAAGGCGAGACAGTTGCGAGCACAAATCCTCAATGAAGTATACTAAGTGCACGGAATGTTTTTGTTTTCCTCCCAAGCATTTCTTAAGTAAACAAGCAGCTCCATTATTTGCGTTAGTTAATACAAACAATTAATTGTGTATTACTTATGAATGCGAGAAATTCTTTATCGTAGACGTTACTTTATAAATTTCGCTTGCTACTCGATGAAGCACACCACTGTGGGCCGACGAGCGAACTCATCGAATTTTCGAAGTCTCGAACTTTGTGGGAAAATCGCTCTCTCGCATAGCACCGTCACACACTCTCGGCGCATGTCCAGTGGAAATGTTTTCACTTTTCAAAGAGGCACACATTCTTTACGATTCCGATTCGTAATCAAAAATTCCGTGTCAAAAGCGAATTAACAAAAATATTTCAATTAGTTCATTTCGAATGGAAAAAAGTTTTCCATTTGATTGCTATCGAACAAGTTCAATAAAATAAACAATTCGGAATCGCATTAAATGAAAACTAATTATGATTAATACATGTTTTGAGTTTTGAAATGCTAAATACATGCCAACATACATATGTATGAGTCTATACAGATGTATGTATGTATGTATGTATGACATATGTTTGCGACTTTGTCTGATTGCGTTTATAATATTGACAAAGTGGTTGTTATACCACTTCGATTTCATCACAGAAAATTTGTATTGTTGTTGTTCTGCGTTAGCAAAGAAAACTAATTGCGAATTTTTTCGAATTCGAAAATTTGACATGTGAAAATGTAAACAACTTAGTGCACAGTGGGTCGCTGTTGGTATTTTTGTACTCAAATTGAAAATATGATGTGCGAATAAAGAAAAGTTTAACTTTAAGTTAATTAAAAATGTTTCATCAGCCAATAATTTAATTTGTTTAATTATTGAGATGTAGCCTTTAAGTTGTTTCAATTAGAAAGTATTATTATTATTATTATTATTATTATTATTATTATTATTATTACAATACTTGTGATAAAGGCAGTAGAACTATCGGGGTTCTTACAAGAAGGCACGCCCTTTAATGATTATTGTAGGAGTTTATATACTGAAAAAAAAACAATTGAACACCTCCTGTGCGAATGCAAGGCCTTTTATTGGAAGAGGGTAACTGCATTCGGATCTATTTCAGGTTGAAACTATTTGAGTCTAATAAAGGTCCATAACTTAAGTACTTTTCTTACAGCTGTCAAATTTTTGAGTTTTTTGCTAAATAATGTAAGAACTAAAATTAAATAATAACTTTATTTAACTTTGAATATGGACCATTGAGTCTTAGTTTTGTAAGTTATCCAGAACACCGTTTGTTTTTAGCTTTAATTAGTGCCAAATGGTTTCAATGACTTAGAGGAATCATGTTTTTTTAATTTTATGGCGAGTCAGGTCAATATGGAATTAACTTGAATTCTTAGAAAAAATGTTATTATGATGATGCACTTACCTTGCCGAATACGGTCAGTCCGCCATGTTTCACATTAAATGTCGGTGCATCTGCATAGCTCGAATCCGCCCATGGTGTGTGACAAGTCGACGTCAACGTCATATACCGCACACCGATTGCATACAGGGTGCGTAAAACGGCCAGTGAGCCGCCCAAAGAGTGTCCGCCTTCGACACCAGTCAACGAGCACAATTGATGATTTTTGTGTGCTTCGATGATATCTATTGAAATAAAAAAAGTATACATTTAATAATTTAAATATTTTATTAATATGTTATTTTAATGAAACGGTTACGTTTTCTTTAAAACAGAATAAGTCGATTCTGTTTTATATAATACTAAATGCAACATTGTTCTTAACAGACTTTTAAGAATATTCAAAAAGTTCAGCATTTGCAAAAAATTGAAGATTACAACCTTTCAAGAATGCCGTTGCATTTGTCAGATACTTTTATTTGCCAATAAACAAACAAGCACAATAAATAAACAAACGTTCTATAAAACAAACAAACACACACACACAAACAAACACACACACAACTGATTGATAAAAATTGCATCTGTCGAAACATGCTTTTTAAGTTTTCCATCTTGATTTGCAATGAAAGAGGGTTAAAATGTCGATTGCAAAAGTGCATTCATCCTAGCCGACATTTGGACCTATTTGCAGCAAGTATTGGGATCGGCAGCGGCATCGGCATCCATCTAACCGTCAGCTGCAGTTGTATTTGTTGTGGATGGACGGACGGACTTTACCGTCGCTTTTCGCACCAACGCTATTTTATTCTTTGTTTGTGGTGAATTGGTTTTCAATTTCGATTTCGATTCCTTTTCCGTTTCACTTGAACTACTATTTCGAGTTTGCGTTATTTTAATACAGTTCGGCCATTCTAAAGTCATAAAACTACAGTCACGTGTCGTTGTGCACATTGTACAATAACAACGAACCGTTTACTTAATATTACTACAGTTTTCTACTTTACGCAATTTCATTTTATCATATACTCTCAAATTAGATATATAGAATGATCGGATCTACAAAATACTGCAAAATCGAATTTTAATTATAAACAAATTGAAGTGAAATATTAAAGGTCAACTTCAGTTGCAGAGTTATAAGCCAAAAATTATGTTAACCTTTTTTAGCAGTTATGTACCCATAGAATTTTCTCGTGATTTGAAGCAGTTTTTTACTATTTGTTTTTTTTACAAATATTATTTAAATTCTTTGATAAAATTTAGACTACTCAAGGTTAGATTATTTCAGAAACGTTACTTGGTTGTATAAGTTTCAATATAAAAATCGTTTATATTTTTATATAGATTTGTTGGCAAGTGTTGCTGCTTATGCATTAATCGTTAAGTCTAATGTTAAGATTGAGTATTGATATAATTGAGATAATAATTGTAACAACATAAAAATTGTTTTGTTAATTTTTAGGGTCTGATTATTGGAGTCATTTAGCGTAAGAGTTAATGTCAATGTCACTTTAGGTACATGAACAAAACTTAGACTTTAAAACAACAAAACTTTAATGAAATACACATGTTTTTTTTTATTTTAAAGTAGAAACAAATATTCCACTACTTTCAATTCGGTTTAAATAAATTAATTTATTTGTTTTGCAATATTAAATTAAATTTTCGTTAGAATGGCCAAGCTAATAAACTTTAAATTGTAAATTGCATATTGCATATTGAACTATATATTTCTTGTTGTGGCTGTTGGCTTAGTTGTTGTTGTTGCTGCACCTATTGGTGCAATTTTCTCTACTTCTGCCGTTTCCCCCACTATCCCTTTCCCCTCCACTGGTGCTATTCTTTTGCTTCTTCTTCTTCTTCGTTGTATCGCTGGCATTTTCTTCGGTTTATTGCGTCAAGTGGCATTTTCAAGGATTTACATTTGAGAAATGTGTCCGCTCCCGTCCGCATACGAGTGCAAATGGAGTAGCTTCGAATTGAAGAAAATACCCTTCGCCAAGTAACTGGCACCACACTCGCACAATCGAAAGGGACCAGCGCCCGGAATTGAAGTTCAGCTCACGTGAAGCGAGATTTTTCCAGTTCGATTCGATGCGATGCGATGCGGTGCTGTGCTGTTTGCCTCAATAACTCGCCGCTTCGATACACATGTGCTTAGGTGCAGCATTTTCAGCATTTCTGTTTTGTTAGCTATGCCATAAAACAGTATTACCAGAGAACAACTAACCAACTAACCCATCTATCCGACCGATATCGACCGACGGACGGACGGACCGACCAACCACCCGACCATGCAAAGCTACAACTTTATGCAAAATATTTATTTGCTTAATATTTCAGGATTTCATTGTTAGTACGAGTTGTTGGTGGATGTAGTTGTTCGGTTCGGTTTGTTGTTGTTGTTGTTGGTGTTTTTTCTTTGTTTGTTTAGTGTGCTTTGCCTTGGTTTATATTCTTTAAGGATTTCATGCATTTAAGCAAAATATTCAAGTTCCTTATGATAAAAATACAATAATTAAAACAAAAACAAAAATATAAATATTTCATGTTCAATCTTGTTAGTACATTTGCGAAAGCTGGATTTTATGGTTAACGATTTTAAGTTGCGTTATACTAAATTTATTTTTTCTTCAGATTTTTCAAAATATTTTGCAATTCGATGCCATTTAATATTTCATTTCGTTCAGGTTTTAGTATGCACAGAGCAGAACCTAATTTCAAATAACTTTGTTAACTATTTTTAGAGGAAGGTGGGGAGGTGGTTGGGTGGAAAGGCGAAACGTTTCGTTTACGTGGTTTATTTATTTATTTTAATTTTTAATTGGTTTCGGGTGAAATCGAAGTGTTGTTGTTGTCGGTTATGAAAAATGAAAACATCATTTTAACATGCATTTCTATTTAAACAATAGTCGAGGTAGTATCACTAAATTTTTAGTACAGAATTTTTCTATTCGGGATCAAATAAACTAAATCTACATTTAGTAGAAACTACAAAAACAATATTGTAGACATTTTTAAATTTATGTTAAATATAAGTCATATACATACATATGTATACTCGTATTGAAAGCTTTCGTTATTGTCATTCTTAAATGTTTGTTGTTATTATTATTATAGCCTTCGCCAATTGCAAGTGCACTTAACGAAGTGTATATTGAGTTTATTCTTCCATTTGGAACGCCCATAATGGGGCGTGGTAGGTATGGCGTGGTAAATGATCAGCGTCGGATTCTGAGTCGATTTAACGATATCCGTCTGTCCCAGCAATTAGTTTAAGTGCTATCGCGCTGATGGACCAAACCTACTATCCCCTTCCATGCAAACTACTCCATTTCAAAAATAATTAAAATTGTGTTATTGAAGATATCCAGTTCAAATACAATATTTAACACTTTAGTGGTAAGACAAAACTACAAAAAAAAAAAATGGATTTCATTATCATAATTTTTTTCATATAGTATAGGTACCTAATTCATCTCATCTTTCGCTTGATTGCCTCACCCGCTTATCTACCCATTATTCTTTAACTTTAATAACAAATTTATCTAAAGTTTTCCCCTACTAAATGTAATTCGAAATCGAATCCATACATAAGACATGTAGAATTGACATCGCTAATGTCAATCACAATCACTAATTTTACTTGAATAATTATTTTAATTATATAATAATTTGTTATGCGGGTTGATATAACTGTATTGAGGTACTTAAACAGGTTTAAATAACTGACTTGAGTTACTTAATGGGACAAAAAAAGGAAAAATTAAGATTAAAAATGAAACGCTTAAAAGACAATTGAACAAATTTGTTGTTATTGGCTTAGTTTAAAACTTTACAGAAAGTATTGGTCCAAATCGTACCACTAAATACATGACGAAACTGTAAGCTCATTAAACTTTTTATAATTGTTGTACTCGTATTTGATAAGAGGCAAACAACTGTCTTGTCTTTTAAAAACAAATTGTTTTTTTTCATAACGAATTGGACCAAACTAGTTGCCATACGAACTTTAAAAGATTACACTTTATTTTTATTTGCATTTATTTTTATTTCTTGATCGTAAATACTTTGTCTTAATTTTGTTTGGATGGTATAATTGTAAATATTTAAAAAGTTATCCGCAACTAATTAATAAGTTGCGCCCAATTTGCTGCTCTAATTGAATAATGGTGTAGAACTATAAAAATGTTATTGATTTATATTTAGTAGTTCATTTGCTTTAATCGGACAACAACTTTTAAAGATATTTGCATTTATATTGGCAAAGCTTTTCTGGAACAAAAAAAAATCATATCGCGATATCTTCAAAACCTAAACCATAAACAAATATATACGAGTATATCGATATTCGAATAAGTACCAAAATATTCTATTAAACTTTTATGGGCTTTGTTTAAACATATAATAAAAAAAATAACAAACATGGACTGCCCTAAGCATTTCCAAAATTTAATCGGTTGTTTCCAAGGACAACAGAGTTTTTTGTGCAAAGTTTCAACACAATATCTCATATGGTCTATATATATCTTGAGTATTTCTCTACGTTACAAACATTGGACCAAAACAAATATACATACACCACTGAGTGGTGCATAAACAAGGAACATTTCAAACAAATCCTAAGTTGTACATATTTAATGCATCATTATGGCCAAATTTTAGTTAGGCTTAAACTGTGTCATTCTTTTTGGAACTATTATAAAAATGATGATGAGCAACACTTAAAATAAGAAGCACTCGCAATACTTTTGATTTTAACTCTTCAAGTACTTGCCTACATTTGTGTGTTATTTTGTTAAACTTATTTCATAAAAGATAAGAATCTGCCAACGGAACACGCCTTACTTATCTAGTTATGAAAAACCAAATGGAGCATATGTCAACGTTTCCGTAGCAACACATTTCTGACACACTTCTTCGAACTGGATCTTTGCAACGCCCCACATCGATTTCGACTCTTGGCAAGCAAGGAAAGGAAAGGAAAGGAAGGGAAAGGAAGGAAGGGAAAACCAAACAAACAGAAAACATTCGAAATTTCAAAACTCTGAACGATGCAGTTTTGCATTTATGAAATACGAGCAAAGGAGGACTTCAGAATAAAAGCAAAAATAATATTTTCTTAAGTAAAATACACTTACTCCCGCAAAGCAAAGCAAAGTTTTCGCTTTTCGCTTTGCGTTACGAGTCACTCGAAAACAAAAGAAGTGTACAGCAGCGACGGCAGAGCAAAATCAAAAGTATTTAGAACCAAAAACCCAAAAAAAAAACAAACAACAACAAAAAAATGTGGGTGAAGAGTGAAAAATCTGAAACGAAGAAAATCGCACAAAAACACACACACACACACACACAAAATATGGCACAAGGTAAAAATCTTTTGAGTGTGAATCCTTTGCGCAAAAAGTGCTTCCGACTTTTTCTGTTTCTGTTTCAGTTTCAGTTTCTTTTCTGTTTCCATTGGGTTTTTCTTTCGACTTCATATTGTAATAGCGCGGCTAAAGCTAAAACGTCCCAGTTGAAATCGAGCCAGAGTTTAATATCTACTCCTTTGTTGACGGAGGGACTAAAAAATGGGTTATTGAAGATTAAAGCAATATTGTGGCTTGATGTCAAGTGGCGACGGATGTTTAACGTTTTCCTAATAACATTTGATATACCATTTATATCCAGGGAAAAGTAATCGTTAAACACGTAACTTGTTTTAGAGTAATCGTACACATAGAAATGTGCAATACTTACGAATACACGAAACTTAATTGAAGAAGTCGCGGTTTGAAATATTAATTAAATACGGATTCGTGGAAATATTACAAATAGGGAGAACCTGACTTTTGGCAAAGTCTTTGCGTTAGTTTTCCGACTGGGAAAAGTCTATCCTACACACACACACAGAACACACACAAATGGAATTGAAGAAATCCTTCCTTTCAGCGCCATTTTCACTTTGAAGTTTTTCGCCGAGAATAGTTTTTCCAAAAGACTCCAGCAGCGTTAGTTTGGAATGAAGTATTTATTCGCCTGCGCCCAAAAGAAAAACCAAAACAGCTAAAAACAAATTCCATCAAGTTTCCGGCTGAATTTCTTTACTCGCGTTTGAAATTTGAAATTCGTGAGCGATATTTCGTACTTATTTAAGGCAGGTTGAGAGAACTATATTTTCATAAATTGTTGGGGCAGAGGAAACGTTGCGCTTTGCTATTTCGCTGCAAGCTGAGTGCACGCCATGTTTCCAGCTAATGTTTGCGGAGGGGACTGCCGCATGTGTCCAAATAGAGTGCCACGCCAGCGAAAGCGGAAATGGCTTAATGTTCGTTCGAGTGAAGTCAGTTGTTCAATGCTGCCGCTATTCATCATTATTGAACGGATGCAGTGCGGAAACCTAAAGTGTAAAACTCTTCTTTTATTATTTTTTGTTTCAAAAGTCATCGAAATTGCGAAACTGCAAAGTTTCGTTGGGAGAGAGGAGTCAGACACTTAAGAAGAGTTTTCGAATTCAGGAGCGTTTTTAGTTGGTTAATGTTTAGAGATACTAACCTTCTGAGGAGGTGCACGTCGTCAATTGTGGCGAGTAACGATCTGTCAGTCGTTTAATGACATCGATTTGTTCCAGCGTCAGTTGGACTGCATCGCGATGTTGTGCCTCACAAGGCACATAGGCTGCCCAGAACTGTAATGAAATAATTGAAATTAAAAGGTTACAAATAAATACACAGTGTCAGTTTTAAAATATGGTCTGGAATAAACGCGGAGCCTGGACGTGCCGACGATGACGAGAAGGTCCTAATCAAAAATGAAAATAACCTAAGACCTCGGAAAACTGAGAGCTTTTTGAAGGAGGATCGGATCAGCATTTGATCTTTCGCCAGCGAAATTCGATAGATAATCGTGAAAGATAATCACTTCAAAGGAATCTTGTGGATAGTACTAATATTAAATTAGAGAGCTTTCCAACAAAAACAGATACATCCATTGTTTCAGGAAATAACTTGTTTTAAATATATAAATATTATTTTGTTAATGATAAGAGGCTAAAACACAAAAAACTGCTAACGTCCTCGCATCTAACTTTAACAATAGTTTTCTATGCTTGTTAAATAAGTTGACAAAACGAAAATATCCATTTTAATAAGCTTAAAGAAGAAAACAATTTTGATCAGTTTTGTTTAAAAGTTTTCGATTTGTTGGTGATAGATTTTTTATTTATTGTTTTTTTAATATTTAAACCATAATACATGAGCGATTTAAAAAGAAAACTCATTTATTACGATGTTCCAAAAAGTTGAAATTTTGAGAGACTTAGAATTTTTTAATGAATTCTGATTATGTGTTTAAGGAGCGGTTGCCTTTATCTAAATTAAATTTTAAATAAATTTTTTTTATTTATTTGGGTAGGTATAACAAATTATGTTCTGTTGGATTCAAGCAAGCAATTCATTGGTTAACTAATTGATTTAGGTTTAAAATTGAAATATGTACAATATTATATATTTATAATAAAAAATGAAAACTGGGTTATGCCATTGAAATTTATATGACAGTTGATATAACAAAGATTTCAATATAAATAGTTTTGCTATTCAATTTCAATTTATTTATTTATTGCAGTTTGCATTTAAGATTTAATCTTTTAGTTGCACAATAATAAAAATTAATAACAACTAAGCCCACTTAAATACATCTCAACTTGTTGCGTTACGTTAATAATTTAAATTAAAAATAAAATTTTACAATACTTGCAAAAAGTGAAGGCTGGTATTTGGGAAGAAACAAGAAAATAAGAAGAGAAAGAAGCAAGAGAAGGAAGAAGGAAGAGAGTTCCATAGTCTGACGGCGCTAAAAAAGAACAATTTGCTAGAGGCTGAATATGTGTGGCTAGGAATTATACAAAAATTTACTTCTAATCGATCTGCAGAGTTGAAGTTTTATTGAATATAATCTTATGTAGGAAAATATAATTTCTTGCATTGCGATAATTTACTATGCTACATCCAAGTATACTTTTACTATAAGTCGTAACGTGTTCAAACCTACTCACACTATAAACATAACGTGCGGCATTATTATGAGCAACTAGGAGTTTATGCGTTGACCTCGAATCGAACCTGCTATATACCACTTGGGACCATTGGGACTAATAGTTGAATGACCAGCTTACATTAAAAACTAAATTTTGTCGATAAATGAACGCTCCTTAATTTTGAAAAATTTAATAAAATTTACGGAAGAAGGTATTTCTAATGTAGTACATGTTCAAATTCGTTACTATTTCTTCGACATAAATCCTTGAAGGACATAAAACATGAAGCACATTTATTTTTAAAGAAAGGTTTACAAATTCAAAACAATTGCAATACTCTGGACAGAAATCAGTGCGGCCTTGCAAAAACAAATTGTTTCAGCTTAAAAATATCCTTTATACAAAACTGTTGCATGTTCTTTGAGTGTTTGTGTTGCTTCAAAATCTTACCATTGAAAAAATAAAAAAATAAATAAATATTTAAACTTTTAAAAGGTCACTTGTAAGACTTAAATATAAATATATAACTGTGTGTATGTGTGTGTGTGTGTGTGATGTAACAAGTGTTTTACAAAACAAACTTTAACTGCTGCAAAGAGTAAAAGGACAAAGAACCTTTTAAACTTTAGACGCAAAGTAGACATACGTACATACTCGTATACGAGTAAGTAACAACACTGGCCAAAAATAACAATCATAACCTTAGAATATATTCCATCGGGCATGTAGAGATACAAGAATAACACAGACCCATGTAGAAAAACACGCAGGTGCATCTATTTAAGTGCACCCCGCCCCATCCCACCCACAACGAACAAGCTCCACAAACCTAACAAAACCCAAAGTTACGAGTATGTATGTGAGTTTGTACAAAAACATATACTCGTATATAGGACCGCCGGACGGATGGAGGTGCCTTTAAAGTGGTGGCCAAGTAACGTACAGGAGCAGTGCCATAAAAACAATTCCTTTTAGAGTTACATTTATGCGAATTTTGCATTTGCAACGTTTGACCACTTGCCACAAATGCGCAGGTATGGCAGGTATGCCAGCTGGGGCGAAGTGGCTGTTGTAACTTAGCACTTTTAATTGTTGTTCGAGCAAAAGAATCCAGCAACAAGCCGAACGTGTAGAAAAGCACCCACAACGCAAACATCCGGAATGTTAAAAGAAAATTATAAAAATATAAAAAGAGCTGAGAACTTTTTACTCAAAATAGTTTAGTAGAAACTAACTTTTATACCCGGCGCTGCCCGGGTTTTGTATTCTATATGTTTAATGTAATTAATTATCGATGGGCGTTAAATTGATCCAACCATGCCTATTTTAGAAGAAGCTGTCGACAGTGATCCTACAAATTCTGATACCAAATTCAAATTTTTAGGAGCAATATAAGCTAAATAATCGTTTATTTTCACTTAGTTTCATAAATATTTGGTGAGATAAGTGGGCGTGGCACATTTTGTATACTCTCTTATTCTTCTAGGTGCATTCGAATATATGTTTTCTGTTTAAAGTATCAAGTTCCTGAGCTATTGTGGTGAGCGTAAAATTGATACGAAAGTTTTCTAAAAGTGGGCGTTAAATTGATTGGGGAAGTTGTCGACATTGTCCATACAAACTTAGGTATCAATTTTCGGACTATTAGAAGGTTTTTTTAGTGAAATTTTTTTTGTGCTCTTGTTAATTGTCCCATTATTTCTTATTAATTCTTCATGTTAATTAAGAGAAAATTTTAAAGTATTGTTATATTGCGACGTAGCACGGTGGTGAGTGCGCACTCAATGCGGAACGTCCTAGGTTCGATCTTCGGTTGACGATAGTCTGTTTGTAACATGAAATATTTTGTTGGATATTGAGTGAAAGTTTAAATACATTAAAATATATATGTATATATAACAATATATATACATACATGTGTGTTGAGTATTTCTCTTTGTAACAAACTTTTACTCAATACCCACAATATGCTTTACTGAGTGGTGCATCAAAACAAAACAAAAAAAAACTATATGTAGATTTTGCAGCACTCCAGATGACTCCAGTGGGAAATTGTGTATGCTGCGCAACGAATGCTCGAATTAGAACAATAAACTTTTGTGATAACAAACGCTTAACACAAATGAAAACTCCATGTACATTGTTATGTACGTATGTAGGTATGGAGCTATGTATGAAGCTTTTGTTTGGCACTAGGCAAATGTGCAGTATTCCAAAATGAATTTCCTGGTCAATTTCATTGCGTCGGGCAGTTATATTTGCTCAGCATAGCTTCAGCTCCAGCTCAGGTCAATTGAGTATATAACTACAACTACCAGTATCTGTGCTGTTGACAAGGATGCCGCCTCCTAGCAGAAGGTTAAACATTAATTTTTATGCTAATTGCGAAATTTTGTGTTTTTCTTTTGATGATGTTTTTTCTTAAATATTTTATGGGCTATAAGAATGCAAAATGATTTTGTTGGTTTCTAGTAGCTTATAACCTAAGATTAAGGTTTGAATTTAAGGTTTAATATACTCCAAAAACATGTTTTAAAATCGGTTTTTCAGAAACCAAATATCATGGTAAATAGTTAGTACATCCATTCCATTTGTTGTAAATATTGGTTAAATGAATGTGCTTAGATTCTGCTCAAAATTGCAGTAAAGACCTAGTTTCAGATACCCCACATAAATATATTAATGATTGTGTTTATTGTTATTTTACTTAAAAGGTTTAAAATTGGAGCAAACCATTTAATACATGAAAATTTACTTCCGAAGGTTTACGAGGAATATCTGTTGTATGGGTACATACTTAATTAAGCCGCTTGTGGGCGATCAGCTAACATTTGCGTCGGTTTATGTGTACGCACGTGCGTGAATATCAAATACAAAATAAGCTGAAACGTGCTGGAAGTGTGCGAATATTTAGTTTAAAGCTGATTTTTCCTTGTTATTTCCATTCAGTTTATTTCATAGAATATTGAGGATAGAATACATGTTGTCAGTTGACTATCATCAATGAAAACTAATAAAGCTATTCCGATGTTCAAAAGCTCTTAAACATTTCAAAGACACAAAAAAATGTGCTTCTTTTTGCATATATGTATGTGCTTTGCTGTGAGTGGTAATTGTTCTTATCCGGTTACGTATTTGTTGTTAGTACTTTCGTATTATTACTGAAGTGTTAATTTGACTAGACTAGACTGGTTATTTAAAATGCAATTATTTCGTTTTATTTTTTGTCTCCATAAAAAAGAGGTGGGGAGTTTCTATGGATGGTGGGAGTAACAATTGTCCTCACATATTAGAACTCAAACTGTGCTAAGAAAATAAAAGCTAATTCATATATCAAATTGTAGATTGATGGCTTTTAACTACATAAGAGCATACTAAGAGACTTATGTACAACGTTAAATCGTCTTAGAATTTCGATTGGTTTATTAGGTATCTTGTAAAAAATGTATTAATATAATTTAGCAATTTTAAATAAACAATCATATTGACTTCAATATAAAATCACTTATTTTCAGACAGCTCTTCAAAATTTTATCTTATTGTATCCAGCATATTTTCAAATCCTGTTCGAAATTTCAACTCGATATCTCTAATGGTTCTCATTTAAGACAGTTATGGCTAGAATGACTTTCTTTTTAATCCATATAGACACTTAATATATATATTTATTTATTTATTCTTAATAAGGATCGAAAACGGAGTTAGTCTCGCCAAGAATTCAACTGTATTACATACTACATCTTCCCAAGCACAATATGCCCACTGAGCGTTACATAGTAAATTCCAATAGCTTTAATTTAACTTTAAATGATTGCAGTAGCAGTGTACGTAAACCTTTTAAATCCAATCAAAGGAATTGTTAAAATGAACACTAAAAAAAGAATAAAAATAAAATATCATACATATATAAATTTCATGGAAGTCCCTATCGAGAAAGTATCCAACCGGTTGACTGCAGTGATTGTTGACAGGAAGTGAACATGCATGAACAATTGTCGTTGTCGCCCTTCACGCTCCGCTGTTGCTGTTGTGTACTCGTATGGAACGTGTGCGCCTGCGAAATCATGTCGGCAGGCAAATGGCGATAAATCGAAATCACGGCTGCACTGCGATGCATTAAAATCACGTGAGCGCAATAAAACTGACGAACAGCTTTTAAAAACATTGTCAAAATTTACTTTGTAAAAATAACATTGAAATGTCTCAACAAGGTATTTTAACGCGCGACAACGAACGCGGAACTATGCACAATTGCAACGGACGGGCATTTAAAGTCTGAGCGTGAACGTGTCCGAGTCAACTTCAGAGGCAGGTGAACATCGTCGGCGGCCGGAAGCATGTTCCGTGTTCGAGGAGCAAAGGATTTGTTACAAAACACGAGCGCTTTTATGTTTGCAAAATAAGAACACGACCAGCAACAACGACGGTACAAGCTTAACTTTCGGAAGCAGAAACTGAAACCGCTGCACGAAAACAACGTGCCAAAGTCAAGTAACACGGTTTGCGATGACGTACATAAACTCAGTCCGACCACGACACTTTGTTCGCCAAACTTAGATATTTTTTAAGATTTTAAGTAGCGAAAATGTTGTTGAAAATATTCTGTACCAAGATATTTCTACTATGTATCTTTTGGCTTACATCGAAAGGCGATATCTGATAGATTTATTTTAATAATCTCAAACTCTGTGAGATATTGTTTTACTTTAAACCACGTGAACGTTTTGACAGTTGGGTATATCGATAAGACTACTCGTATTAAAAATCATGGCAGGTATGGCAGAGACATATATTCATTCCCATAAACGATTAGCGTTGATTTCTGAGCTGATTTTAAGATGTCAGTCTATCAATAAGCAATTTTTTTTATAGATTGCCATATAAAAAACATAATTGTTAATTGTAAATTGTTAAAATTGACCCTGAACATATCAAAGTAAGAGCTATTCTAAACCGCAGCAGAGAGAATATTGAACTCAACACTAAACCAAGATATTAATGGGACACTGTAAGCTCAATTACCATCTGAAGAAAATAGGTGTGGCAGAAAAGAGCAGTAAACAGCTGAAGATGTTCTGTGCATTTGTCCAGCGGTGGCAAGAAGCAGACTTGACAACCTAGGCAGGAAAATTATAATCATAAAATCTCCAAGTTAAAATTAAATACACAATAAATACAAGATTTATACATAGTTTAGAACTGCTAATGTAGAATAATGAGGCTGCACAATAGATCTTCCAGGTCTGAAAAAATTGTGTACGGTTTTTTTTTTGATTCGACATATCAGAAGATAATTTTTTTTTATAAATTTGTATTCAATTTTTGAATTTTATAAGAAGGAGCTGTCATTAGATAAAGGGAGTAAAATGGGTTAAAGCAAAGTTGCTCTTCATAAATGTGTATTTAAATGTATGAAACATATGTATGTACTTTAAATAAAGTAATAACTTTTGAATGGAATATCATTCATCGATTTAGTTTTTAATGTCTTTTTTTATATTATTTAAATATATTGCCAAGTATAAAGATTTTATTTTATTAAAACAATCTACTTTGTTGATTGTGAGAATGACACTCTTATTCATTTATCACTTTGCTAATTGCAGAGTCAGACTCTACAAAACTTTGTTGCAGAAATACACTCAGCGGTTTGGCCAAGCGACACCTTGGAGCGGCAGTTCGAATGGAGCAACAAATTAATTTACTATTTATTTTTATTAAAATTTGTTCTTGTAAAGTAGTGCTAAATTGAAGCGTTGTAAACGATTCAAACAGTGTGATATGTCTCTTCCATCAACCGTTCTCTACCTTAAGGCAATTTTTCCGTCTTCTGGAAACTTTGCTTCGTTTATGCCGCTTACGCTCTTTTCTCAAATCAGTTTCGATTAGAGGCAACTTTATAGCAATAACAATTTCGTTTATATTTTTATTATTATTTGTTAATACTTAATTTAAGTTTTTTTAAGTGTTTTTGGATTTTTTTCTTAGTGTACTTTTATATTTAAAATGTGCAACATCGAGTTTTTCCACCGAACATGTTTGGCTTGTTAAAGTCTGTGTTAACAATGCAGCGAAAAGCGTTGTTGTCTCAGCGTGGTGGCGGTGGTGCTCGTAGTTAGCAGTGGTGTCTGCCCGTGGTGGGTGCATTCCAGTGGCTGTGCAGTAACTTCCGCCACTTAATGCGGCCATGGCAACGAGCCCGGATGTTTGCGAGACTATGGCTTGGAACGAGGTTATCTGCGAATGGACGGACGGACGGACGGGCAAGTATTTCGGCAATAATTGCCGCCATTATGTTTGCTCTTTGGAGTTTAGAGTATTTTTATTCCGGCCAGAGAACACGAAACGACAGAATTGCAGTAACGGACTTTAAGCACATCCGCTTATCGTTGTTGGCATTTATACTTTTTAGCAAGCGTTTCTAATTGCTGCAGGCCACTCGAAAAACAAGAAATTTAATTTTAAATGTACGAAATTGTGAGGCGGCAAGTGTCATTACAGCGGCGCGAACATTTAAATCTGTTATGAAACGCGCGTTAAATGTCATAATCCGCTTATACGAACACGGCGCTCAGACAGGCATCAAAGCGTGAACAGAAGAGCATCCATTAACGCAATACAACACATCGGAACAATGGCGCCACCAGCCGTCGCCACTCACCGTCCACAATGCCACATTAAATTGCAAACAACAACAACAGCTTTCATACATTGGCAAAGGGGGAACAGGAGAGTACTTAAAGCAATGTATAATGTATAAGTAAAACGGAGATAGAGCAATAATTCTTGGTTTAAAATGATCTATAAGCTTTGACTATTAATTGGTGAGAAAATCAGCGATATCGGTCAGTGGGCGTTCTCATTGCACTATGACTTCTGTTATAAATATATACCACTAAAAACGTTTACAATTTATTTTTATATTTATGCTTTAATTAGTTCTTCGATTTTTTTTATAATCTGCCATCGTGCCTAAATCTTCGTTTTATTTGCTTTTAACCCCAGAGGAGTTATCGCTATAGCTGGAATTCAATGTGTCAGCATACATTCTTGGAAGCACTTCGTTGACGTCGTCCTGCAGTGAAATTCCTTCTGATTTCTGCGGTCCATAAAAAGAAAAATTTTATACAAAATATGTCATATCGAAGTCAGACGAGGACGGCGCACAGTACTTTGTTCGAAGAATATAAATATTAATTCTAAGAAATTTTATTCATGTTCATTCCAAAGCAGATTAAAAAACGAAGAATTTCATTTAGCGAAAATGTTATCCATAGTTTCTTGGGTTAGTGCATTTAGTCTGCTGAACACGAAATCCAGGTCCGAATCTCAATTAGTGGAGAAATTGACATTCTTTTGAGCAGTCTGGAAAATTGTTTCAACTTTAATGTATTTTAATTAATCCTTTTGAATTTGCGGTTGCGTTAAGCTAATTTAAAAGAAACTTTTGTAAAATTGTGGAACAAAGTAAACTTTTTAATCTGCGGCAGCGAGAAGAACATTTAAAAGAGACTTTGATAATCACGTACCAAAGAATGTTGACAATGAGTCTGTGTCGATGCAAGGCTTAAAAAAAAGTACTGTGCGTTGAATTCGACGTGGCTGAGACGCGGCGGGCAGGCAGCACATAATTGCCGCGAATATCTTCGTGGCTTGAATGTGAATGCGCGCAATGAAATTCTGCGCTTTTATACTTAAGAACGCACCTGTTGATGCCAAGAGATAAAGAACAAAACCACAAGAGGTTGGCTAAGAGACAGACATACTGACGGGTGGTGGATGCGGTGCGGTGCGGTGCGGTAAAAAATAAAGTAAAGCAGGGCTAAGTGTAAGGCGAAAATATTTAAAAGCGAAAAGGATTAAAAGGAAAACTGCGTCGTTTAATAAGAATTCTTTTGTGAAGGCCTGAGATGAATAATACGAACCGTAATTAACCGGAAGTAGAGCAAAGAGCTCTGATGGACGTCATTAAGTGCTAAGTGTGCTTAAAGAATGAGATGATAGAACTTAAAAAAGAAAAAACTCATGTACGATATATCATATATAAATACATGTAATAAGATTGATAAGAACGTTTTATGCCAATAAGTTGGCGTCTTAGTATTTTATTTGTATCCAGCAGATATTCCTCTTAACAATTATTACTTAATTAAGCAAACCTCTGGTCTATGAAAGACAGTTGAGCTATTAAAAGGCGAAATGCTTAATTAATCAATGCAATATTCTCTTTTCATATTCATTTTGTATTTAGTTTAAAGCTTAAGAAGTCATTCAGACTAACTAATTCGCTTCTAAATAAAACACAAATTAAGAAAATCGAGTTAATTGATTAACACAACAGGTAAGCAATTGTTATTTGACAATAATTATATACTTTTGTGTGAACTCGTTTGAGAAATCAACATTTCGGTTGCCTCGCCTTTGCCCATCCAAACCATTGCACTGAAGCAGCTCACAACTGGAAGAGTTTCATGGTCTTAATATTTCTGAAAGTAAAAAAAACCATAACAAATCATGCAATTTACTTCATTTAACTTAATTGTAATTTCTGACCTGGTATTTTAAAACCTCCGCCCGACCATTCCATCGTAAGCCACGAAAGCCAACTTAATTTCAAATGCGTACTGCCAGGATACAACTTTATTTTGAAATTGCGTAGCGTAGCCTTGGAATTTCACGTCGTTTGTTTTGCTGGAATGGAAGCGGCGTCAGTGCTAGTTACGACTTGCAGTGCATTTCCGCATCCGGCAAAATATTTGCCTTAACTGGAGGAATTCACCATCCAACCAACCGACCGACCGACCTAGTTACCTGCCGGGCAGGGTGTTCGTGTTGTCGTTGTACCAAATTCAACATAAATTTCACTGTCTTGTGCACCTGAATGCGAAGTGAAATTGTTGTTCGTTAGTCTGTTGGCTCGTTTGTTGGTTTGCTTAAAGGAAATGCAATTCCTGGTTGAAACAGAATGCCGCAAGTGAAATTGTGCTGCATTCAATAAAATTATTCCATCCCAACTAAATCCAACGAATGTCCTGACACTTGCCTCGAAGCCGCCATCGTGTGCGGTAAAAGCCAAAAGTGAACATTCAGTGTTGTAATTCTGCGTTAGTTTTAGAAAAATTGGGTTGCACAGTACGTTCGTTCATAGGAAAACGTTTTAAGTTGTTATTCAGAAATTATGAATCTGAGTTTAAAACTCATTTTTATACCAAAAGTCAAACGTAGGTATGTATGTAGCGAAGGATATATTAAGTTCGTTCTTCAATTTGTAACGTCCATGAGGAAGCCTCTGTCACAACGATTACATTTGTAGTTTAGGAGATATTGTGCTCTGCTTATTTTAAGTTTATACACTTAAATTAGTAAAAACTTGACCGAAAAAGCATCAAGTCCAATTGTAATAGAGAAATATAATAAGAAAGAAATATGCACTTAATCTTATATTTGTCAAAGGATTTATCCTGCGGGTATTTCGAATGAGTATTTGCAATATAATTATATATCAATAAATATTTAATACAACATTTGGAGCGAATACATTCATTATTTTTCATTTTATAGCATAACATTATTTATGTCTTTATGTCTTTACTAAGTATTTTCTTTTATTTTTTTTATTATCACTTGTTGATTTTGTAACTTTTTTAATTAAAAAATTATTACAAGAAAAAGAAAACAAAATTGGTTTGAATTTCGCAAAACAAAGTACGATAATTAAAATGTTGCAACAAGTAATGAAATCATTTTCTCTCGCGGAGCTCAAATGTCGCCCTGGAAACGCAGCAACAAAACAAATGTGAAAGAACTTAATAGCTTCGTTGCCAACTGCCCAGTGGGCCAAGGGCGTAGTACAAAACTGATTTGTCAAGGCAACCGCTTATAAAAATATTAATTATCTTCGAAGGGAGACTCAATGAAATTTAAACTACCCCGTCACCTTGCAACATCGATGGGACTGCGAGTGACTCTCCATTTAAGCATAATGTAAGAATAACGCTTCCACCGTCAATCAATGTTTTTTAGGCTGTCAATATTCAACTGACATTGTAAGGATCTCCAAGCACTCAAGCAAATAATCTTAATATGAGTCTACTTGGCTGGCGTCAAGAATCAGAAGAAAAAAACTGTGATTGACATAATTAAAACAAAAGGGTCGTACTTCGAATAGTTGCCTCCAACAATTGCCGACGACAAGGCATCATTTGCTGGCCAACTCAACCCAAATTGGACACTTTGTAAAATGTATGGCTATATAAAAAAATATACAAAACTTGAGCTTTTATGAACTCCTTCTCGTTCTGCTGGTACGTGTTGCCTTTCAGTCCAACATAAAATATCCCTTTGTCCTTTTAAGAAACGTGCTCATGTGTAGTTACATACACAAACACACCATACACATCGTCTTTGGCTGAGTGAAACTTACCTGTGCTGATATTCGACCCTTCTTAAGTCGTTGCAAATCAGTGTGGCTCCAATGACTTCTCTCCCACGGCATTACATTTCGGAGATCCTCATCGAATCTACGTTGATAAAAATAAAAACGAAAGTTTTCATTAGTTAAGGTAAATATTTGAATTGAGCCTGTCGATTGGAATTTAAAAGTTTTAACTTTATAAAAATTTTAAACTATCCGCATTAAGTAAACAATTCAATTCAGGACAATAATTAAGCACTGGGGATTCTAGAATAAAAAAATTTAAGAAAATGAATTTTTTGTTATCTTTCTAATTACGTTCTAATTTTAAAATAAGTCCTTTGGATTGTCCTTAGATTTAATAGCGAACGATT
This sequence comes from Suillia variegata, assembly GCA_949127995.1. Classification (NCBI taxonomy): domain Eukaryota; kingdom Metazoa; phylum Arthropoda; class Insecta; order Diptera; family Heleomyzidae; genus Suillia; species Suillia variegata. The sequence goes on from OX421844.1 coordinate 21,446,755, forward strand.
AAAAAAATAAGTTCGAATTTATCTAACAAATATTTGCGGTACATTGACTCACTTAAAGTCGTTGAGTTTGTTGTGCAGGAACTTTCGTATATTCCAGGGTAAATCGTTATGCCCATCGATTAAAGGCACTTGATCCAATAGCTGTACTGCAACACGCAATCGCTCCTCAAATGGCGCACCTACGAGAATAGAGGAGAAGAAACGATGATGACAAAATGTTTATGTGTGTGTGTATGTGTGCATTGTTAAAACACTTTCACACCATGCTGCTCGGGCAGTGGTTGGACGACGCGTTGAATGGCAGCGGTACGGAATCCCTCTACCATCATGTCCAGCCACTGGCCGGCACACTCAGACAGGGACAGGAGCATGTGTTTAAGTAATTGATTTACTCACTTGCAGCCACACGTAAGGCCAATGGTACGGCAACACTTGCAGCTCCAATTATTAAGAGTATCGAACTGACCGCCAGCCAATGTTTCGCAGCATCAAATCCTTTACGATGCGATGACCGAACGACCGAACGACGAAACACATGCCAGACAAGCAGAGCCCAACACAGGGCGGATGCGGATGGTTAAGATTCATATGCAAATTATCGTGACAGTGGCAATGAATGCAAAGCAACGGAGAGGAAAAAGAAAAACAAAGAGAAAAATAAATGTTAATTAAGTATTGTGATCAGATGGCAATGAATGCAGATTGGAGAATACTTGGCGCTAACATTGTGATAATAAATGCAAAAGATGTACAGAAGTTGTGGTTGTGTGATTAAGTTTTCTTTGAAATTATTACTAATATATTTGCTACTGTAATTAATGACAATTTACAGGCATTTAGCTTCTTACATAATTTGTAAGTTTGTGTTTATGTGGAGGTGTAATTCAAGGTGTATTTAAGGATTGAATCCAGTTTGTATTCTTACAGCTGATTTCTTTTTAAACTCAAACAGGACCTTTCGAATCCTTGATTATATTCGACAAATATTTTGTAGTTAAATAATTGTCATATAATAAAAATGTAAATTTAATAGTTTATTTAATTAGAGTAAATAACTAATCAAATTATTTAGTAAATAAAAGTCATCACAGCAATTCGCTTCGGAAGAGCATGATCCTTTCGAGCACATCTGTTTAAATGCAGTTACTGGTGCTACAAAACGTTTTGCGTAATTGAAGTGAATTATTTCCACAAGTATCTTTTGGAGTACACAAGCAGGTACCGACCGACCTGCATACCAGCCGGCTGACATTTCGGACCAATTAATTCATGCGCTCTATACTTACAGCTTATATTAATCGCATTGTACACTTTAAACACTCGACAACGGCGGGCAGTCGAGCGGGCGAGCGGTTGGGTGAGCGAGGTGAATACAAAAGTGACAGCACTACTGAAAGGGAACTCGATTTGCATACCCATTGCAATTTGGGGCAATTTTCCCATTTGTGGAATGCAATTTATGATACTGCCCAGATGTAGTATAGCAGGGGAGTAGAATACTATGGAGTACACATTTTCAAATAGCAAACATGATGTTGCAACAAATTGCATGACAGCAGTAGAAGCACCAGTAGCAGTAGCAGGAGGTGGAGGTGGAGGCGGAGTAGACGGGATAGTGCTGTGGACCATTAATGAGATTTTAAGCTAGCAAACCGCTTGGCAGCAAAGACCACAACCTCACAGTGGCAATGGCGGCCGACGGCGGGGCTTAACCACTGGGGGTTGGTATAGATAGCTCAATGACTTTGTGATGCTGTTGTCGTATGTGGGCGCTCGTGATATTATGTGTGTTTAGCACACGATGAGCGTATATATGTACTATATGCTCTGAATGCTATGGCAAAGATTCATATTTTAAAGAGTTAGGCGTAAAGAAAATTTTTTTTTAAAAACTCCATAACATGTTTCAGATCATGTTAAGATGAGATTTATTTATGAAAAATGATGTTCCTCAATCCCAACAATTTGTACACAACAATATCGCCTAAATTATATAAGATACAATATATACATTTTATTCTATAAACGATTAAATGCATAGCGTTGCTTGTGTGGGTTAGTTTGTAATGTAGCTTGTAATTCGTGTGGATTTTGTTTGTGTGTATGTGTGTATGTACTTACGAAATGAATTTGTACCCGAACTGGAAGAACCGCGACTGGGACACTGTCGATGCTTCCATGGCATAATACTCGTTACACTCGAGTGCAGTTGATGATGTTTTTGTGACTGCTGTGATGCAGCCGCCGCTGCTGCTGCTGCTGACTGCTGTTGCTGATGGCTGTGGTGTTGTTGCTGGTGGTGGTGCATTGTCGGTTGATGACTGTGCAGATGATGGTTGTGGTGATGGTGGTGCTGTTGTTGTTGTTGCTGTTGTTGTTGAAGCTGTTGGAGTTTTTCTTTAAGGCCACTATTTGCGCTACTCAGGGTGGTGAACGAGGAGGCATTGTTAAGCAGATTGCCATAGCTGCAACTGCTGCTGAACACATTCGCGGGGGCATCATCGTCGGCTGAGTTATGCGGGTGGTGCGAAAAATTATGATAGTGCAGGCGATTGCTGGCTAGAAAAGAAGAAGAATGTCGTCCATCGATGTCGACCAAATTGCTATAGCTGCGACTATTGATGGGCGGCCGGCTATTAATCCAGTCGTGCTCGTCGCCGCCGCCTGTGTGGAAGATCGAATGATGCTCCGCATGATTGTCATTGTCGTCGCCGCTGCGCCGCAAGCTGCTGCGATGCTGTTGTCCGAAGTAGTCACGCGAAAAGTTCGACAATGATTGCGAAAAGCAGCGACAACGATTCGCTGCAATGCGCTGCTTCTGCGCTTGCAGTTGTTGTTGACTGTACTGCGACAACTGACGCGCATAATCCGAGTTCGGCCCAATGGTGTTGTACTTGCTTAAACTAAGCGTGCTGCGCTTGTTCGATGGCGTCAGCGCAAGATCCGCATCCAGTGCTGAACTGTGTCCAATGCCGTGCAGGAAACACATTGCGGGATCCGATTTCTTTGAGTTTGGCATGAAAATGTCATCGCTGATGCAGTTGGTGGCGGCGTTAGGCGGGGGATAGTTACTGAAGGAAGTGATGGCATTGCCCACATGACAAACGTCTGGTTTGGCATGCTGCAATGTCAATGTGGATAAAGTTGCAATGTTGGCCTTATGCGTGGCTACTGTCGTGGCGGCCATAATTTCCGCACCGACAGCATTGGCGCACTTTAGTATCGAAGTGGTGCAATCGTCGATCACGGAGCCGACATCGAGGGCACTATTGGCGCAGTCGTTAAGCATGTCACCGTTGCTGCTGCTGCTGCCATTGCAGAGCGTGGCAATTGCGTTGCTGTTCGAGTTGGCATTACCACTTGAGGCAGGCCGTATTAGCTGCTGCTGATGCTGCTGATGCTGTTGCTGCTGTTGTTGGTGCTGCTGTTGTAGTAGTCGAAGGCTACGCATGCTGCCGTTGCGTTTCAACGAAGGTGGTGGCGGAACGGGTGGTATAGCATCAACATCGGACGAGGACGGTGTATCGCTCTATGTGGAGAAAATAATTCAACGAAATTAGTATTTAAAGCAAAAGTTGAATTGCGTGTGACATTAACACAACTGTACAACTTTAACTAATTGGTTATAATCTTATAAATTATTTAAAGATGCTTCATAGAACATGTTCTCAATGTTTCAATGTTGTATAGTACATCAACATTAGTATCACTCGTCATATTATAACAAATTCAAAAGTTCAAAATAAAATGCAATTAGGAAATAAATCATAATAACCTTTGGCATAATTAATAATTATTTGTAAAGTATAAGCTAAGAAAGACAGAAGAGCAAGGACGGTATTAATTGACTAGAAAAACTAGCTGACTAACGGTATTAAATCTGTTAGGGAAGTTTTTGAAAATTGCGAGTAAGTTGTTTTGCTTTTTAGGCCATCTCGTGACAAAAATGCAACTAATTGTTATCTCTTTACAGGAAAGAATGCTGCACTTTATTAGGCGTTACAACCGGACAATGTCTCATAGGGCCTCATACTTTTAGGAGGTGTTTTACAATTTACAACTGGTTATGAAACTGTAACGAACCCGATGAAACTCTTCTTTGCGACTGTACAGCTTAAGCCTGGTTTATATTGAACAAGCTACTTTCTATATATCTATAAAAAATAATAAAAACTTAAAAACTATTGAGCGAGGTAAATACTTTTCCCTTTCTAATGAGTGGAAGTTGTAGTCCTAGAATGCCCTGTGTGAGGTATCGACCACAATAATAACCTAACCTCACCTAACCTACATCATACGAGGTAATTCACTTACCGTTTGGGCGGGTTGAAAAGTTGTTTAAAGTCTCGTTTGTAAAAAGATTTTAAATAGATACAAGTATGTATGTTAATTTATCGATGTATAACTTTTGGTAACGAAACGAAATAGCGAATTGTAAGGTTGTAGAGTAATGTAAAAAGTATAGCTTGTTTTATTAATTACCCTCTATATTACATGGTAATATTAGTATGTGTAACCTTACATTTTGGAATATGTGCTACCTTTCATTCAGGCGCATACATTACCACATACATTGCTATGCATTCATTACCTTACCTTGCTGGGAATATTTACACATTTTTAAAATTATTTTCTAATTTTGGCATACATAAGTGAAAATAAAAACCTTAACGTTGTTAAAAAAATTTGGTAATAGCAAAATCATTTCATTCGCAAATCCTTAAGATCTAAAATTTTTTTTATATATTTTTGTAAACTTCTTTCGTATGGCATCACTTAAAATCAACATACCCATCGATAGTTGGGTCTGGCACACAAATGGTTGACAAACAAAAGGCAAAAGGTTTGTTAGGTTTAAGCACACCAGATACCACCAACGGGTCATCAACGGAAATATCATTTCCGCACCCTTTTAAAACGAAACGTTTCATTGCGAATAGGTATTTGCTTAAAAGTAAACCACTTTACCAAGTTCAGACATTGTGCTGAGCAGATAATTGAAAAACTTTACAGTATCTTCTAAAGAAAATAAAAAGGACTCGAATACCGCATGCGGCATGCTGTAAGAGAAATAAAATAATGTGTGCTTATCGAACGGTTTCAGCAAAAGAAATTGGCGGGCGCCTAATTGAATTTGTTTCGGTCAAATTCTTTACAAAGGACGTATGTATGTATGTGTGTGTGTATCTTTCACCATAGCAAAGGTATCCATTCATTGTAGATTAGTTTTGTTGTAGAGAAGCACACTCGCTCGTTGGTTTGAAATTTCATTTCCTGCCATTTAGACACTTTCGAAGGAGATAGCACCGAACCGTCTTCTTCCATTTATCAAATATTTCTTTGAATTTTGATTGATTTATCTTTCGACGATTTTTCTATTCTGCAGTTACAACTTAAAATTGTTTTTTAGTGTTTCTTTTTTTCCAGCATCGATGTTGATGAAGACAACGACTGTGTTTTTTTTCCATAAAATTGTCTAGAATTGATTTCATTTGATTTCACTCGTTGCTTTTCGAGTGTGACCAATGAGGAAATTAAATCAAATTATTGAAATGTGAAATATTCAATGGATGCTCTGTATTCGACGGATAGTAGATTCATGTTCGTTCTTGACGTTTTCTAAACTTTAGTCTATCCAGTCCGAGTATGTCCAAAGACAACTTTCTGATTTTATTTGTTTAACTTTTGTGCCTGAGCTTGTTGTGCGGTTCGGAGCGGTGCGGCGCCTACTTAAAATATTAAATTTTCCTTAGCAACTCAAGTGTGCGCTTAATTTGCGCATACAGTCGACCATGCAAAAAAAACATCACTCAACCTTAATGAGTTCACATGTGAGTGTGTGTGTGTGTGTGTGTTGGAGTGTGTTTGAATATGTGTCTGTGGAATGTTTGCCGTAGTAATAAATGTGCGCCGCAATGAAAACCCAGTGAACCACTGAACTCAATGATTTCTCAAAAGAGTTGAAGTTGAAGCTTGCAGAATGTTTAAAACAGCAAAGTAACATAAACCGTATGCGAAAAGTAAAAGAAAACATAACTCACCCACACCAAAGAACACTGGCGCAGACGTGCAATGCTTCGCTAGGCTGATCCATATTTCAATAGTTAATAAATATTAAAGAACGGACTACAAACCTTTAAAAGGTGAAAAACTGATCTTTGGTTAGTTCGACACTAAAATTGATTAAGTAATTTTTATTAATTACATTAGGAGACAAAGAGGATTACTTTAATACTCTTTCGAAAAGGATTAATTCAGTTGAAAGCACCGAATTGGTCAAGATAACTCCTAAGTACTACGGATAGTTTCATGTAAGTAAGACAGCAGGATAAAAAGTCTTTACAAGTAAAAAAGATAGCGCTAAAATTTAAAAATATTTAATTTTTTGTTTTTGCCTACTACCGCATTTATGACTTAGTTTCTTTTAATCAATCGATAAAAGCAAACGACTTGTATTTTTATCAAACAATGGAAATTCCATGAACTGCGTTACCGTAAGATTGTTCTCTTGTCCAACTTATTATATTTTCTATTTCCAAGCCAACGTTAAGATCAACGCTAGAACAAGCGCATCTTCACAAGAAATATAATTTTATTTGAAAGAGATACAAATATTTAAATAACTTTGGATGAAGTGCATCGAGTTCAAAGAGGATTAATAAGGATTTTTAGTTAACCGCAGTGAAGAATTCATAACTTAAAAATACATTTTCTACAAAAGAAATTATATTTTTATAATATCTCTAAAAAGAGTTAACTCAACTTAAGAATCACTAAAACGTATACAACACTTCAGAGCTCCTAAGGTGTACTAATTAATTTGTTTCTAGTTTGGCTTGAACCATTTTTTGTACTTAATTCGATTCAATTTGACTTGAGAAGGATTTCTAAATTTATTTAAAGTTACTTTACCAAGTTTAGACTGGTCTAGTTTAAAACTGCATTTACAATATCAATAAGTTTAAGGATAGAATAAAAAATTTTAATGGCACTTTTTTGCTAATTGAGCCTGAAATTGTGTCTCCTCAGGCAGCACCTTAACCAACCAACCAGAAGAAAATTAAAAACGTTAACGAAAAAGAATATTAATAATGGAGAAAAAAAAGTTAAAAGTTTTGTTTAATCTGATCCTTTAAATTCAGTTCAAATTTGTTTAAGAAACGTGGATCACCCCGATGCTGCACACACATACATTTCCAAACATATGCACAAATTCACATTCACATTGAAACATCGCACATAAACCATCAAGGACATAAATCAGCACATTCATTCATATATAGTACAACGCTGCTACTGCTACTGCAGCGCGTGTTCTTGGTATCGTAGTGTGGTGGTGGGTTGTGGCCTAGCACAAAAACTCGCCATGTTGACAGCGTAAAAATTTCGCGCGCTATGCTGAAATATTCGTTTTGTTTTTGTGCTCCTTTCCTACTTCTTTGTTTTAAGTGTAAAAGTATTAAATTGCGTGAAATATATTTATGTTGTAGATGTTTGTTTGTATGTTTTATGTATGTTAGTCCCAATGCGGCGGCCATGCCGGAATCATCCTTAAAGCGTTGAGCGCGTTGAAAGTGTTCAGAGCGTCGTGCTTTTGTGATTTAAGCGCATCGTCGCCATCGCCATCGCCGTCGCCATCTTTCATCATTTCATCATAATACATTTTTAGCCTTTAATTTTATAACCTCGATAAAAATGAAAATAAACGCTTGCTGGCGCTGTGCAATTGCAAAATTGTCTCTTTGTCTTCTTCTTGTTCTGCGACTCCTTCGTCCTGCGCTGACTGCAATTAGCGATATTAAAAATCCTCTTAAAATTCTGCAATACTTGCAATTTGGATGAGGCTGCAGCAGCAGCATCAGCAATAGTCGTCATCATAAAAGACTTTAGCGCACGGAACTGGGAATTGGGACTACATCTGTCGTTTTTGGGTTGAAGCTCCAAGTTGGTTTAGTAAATGAGGTTTGTTTCCTCTCGCGCAGATTTGTTTAATTTGAATGTCTTTGGCATGTGGCGTTGCGAGCTCCACACATGAATACACTTGCGAAATGGCACAGAAATTTTCTAGAACGCGACCTATTTGGAAAGGTTTTGTGGCGCCCTGTGAACCACGTTACACGGTTGATTTCGTTTTCATAATGAATTTCCATGTAGCACGTCATCCATGAAAGTATCACTACTTACAACTTAATGCAATGGAACATTTATTTTAAACAACTTTTATCCTGTAAAAAATGCATAAAATAGAAACAAAAGATAAACTATTTTTATATACAAACTTTAGAACTATAAATGATTTCCAGTTGTGACACTTTTCTTGGTTAAGTGCGAAACATAATCTGAATAGGATACATTTCTGTGTAATGTCAAACTTAAAACCACGAAGAGTTATATTAACATAGAAATAAAAATAATAGGTGAGATGTAGAAATTGTATAAAATTAAATTGTTGTACTGTTCGCTAAAATAGTTAGATCTGTCATTATCAGTCACAAAATGCTGCATGCAATAAATATTTATTAAAATAATATTGTGAAAAAACATATACAATATAAGAAAATTTTCATTTTGTGCTGGATTTTATCATTCGCCCAATGATTTATGAGGTGTGAACTATGAGAATTCCTTGAGATATCAATTATTCTTAAAATATAAAAAGAGTGTGACGAAAGGTCGTTGTTGAAGACATTAGATTGGAATAAGATTCAATTTGAGTTTGGGTTGGTTTAACAGAACATACATGAACTAAATATTGATTTTGAAGCCAATCAGCTCATGACTACATCCACCATTGATTAAAAATTACTGATATCTTGTTAATATTGATGAGAACCGTAAGAGATATTGGGTTGAAAATTTGTGCTGAACTTTCTGTAATGCTTGCGAACAACTAAATACATTTTGGACGCGATTGCGGTGGTTTATGTTTGTTTGTTTATTTATTTATTATTTTGTTGTTAAAACAAAGACCTCTTTTTTATGATATTTTGGCATACAAACCATATAAAAGAAGTAATAATCTAATCAGGGTGGTTGATGACTTGTGATATTTAACAAATTTCATTATAATATCGATGATTTCGATATCAGAAGAAACTCCTAATTGTGTGTTATTTCATTTTGAGCATATTACGTTTATTGTTAAATTAGATACATTTTTCAATATACATTTACTCTCCAGGTATTGCCGACTGTCTGAAATACCATTTGCTAATTAATTTCAAAAAAATTATAAACGCTTTTCATAATTTCTTACCACATCAGTCTATGGTAAATGCGACACAAAATATCGTAAACAGTTAAGTCAAGTTTTTCCGCCAACAGCTTAGAGAATCATCTGTGATTGCAGTGAAGATTAAATACCGAACACTATTTAAGAATTAAATGTATACTCATTTATATTTTGTATATTACCCTGCAAAAATATTCTATTACAAAAGGAAGAAAAAACTAAATACACCCAATGGATCGGGCGTGTGTGTGGTGTGGTGTATAAAAGCTGCTGTGCTGGAATTTGGCAACATTTAAAATTGGAACACGAAACACTGCAGTCACATACGTCAAATGCGTCAGAACGATTTGTTATTCATGGTGAACGGCATTTTCAAGGGTCAGACAATCCAACAAACCGTCAGACTGTGGGACAGACGAGACACAATAACAGATGTGGCCATAACGGGATAAGCGCCGGGCACAGATAATTCAATGGAGAAAACAACCATATAAACATAACTGTGTGCACAACTACAAAGTAAAGTAAAAGAAGAAGAGGAAGAGGAAGAAGAAGCATAAGAAATAATCCCACTGACAGGCTGTACTCTGTCCAGCTCTCTGGAATACAATTCACTGTAATCCGGAAGCACAACAGTGTTTAGTGTGTTACACAGTAGGAGTTGGGAACCTAGCAGAGGGTTGCCACTCACGATGGTATACGGTGTTTCAGGAGCTATATTATCGATACCAATCCGGAAATATTATTTTGAGAGTACTCTGAAGTTTTTGGATATTAAAATGGAATTAGGAAAAGATTTCGTATCTTTTGAATTTTTGAATCTTTTACTCGTAAAATCTTTTGATTTGAATTTGATGTAATTTGCAAATTCCTTCTTTTCTTATTTTAATGAATTGCATAACACCTTAGGCCGGCATCGAAGCATCGATGGCAACCCTAATCTAGCATAACAAGAACAACAAAACCGACTACAACAGCCAGCGTGGCATATTAATTGAGACAAATCGAGGCTAATTGGGAGCCTAGCTCCTACGCCTTGGCTTCTGCATGCAAAATACCGGAAGTAAAGCGGACGGATTTGCCGAGACATGTGTGTGCGTGTGTGTGTGCGTGTGTGTGTTTGTTTGTGTCTGTATCTTTCTAGGCTTATTTACCTAACTGGAGGATATAAAGTGGAAGAGATATTGTTGTGTTGTTGTTGTATTATCAACAATGGCAAATATTGATCACATTTAAAGGTCATGCACAAAGGTCAGCCCAGGCTAGGCATGCTCTCCTATATTATCAGCTGCAGCCGAAACTGATGCTGATGCCAATGACGACGACGACGCGACTTACGTCTTTAAGCAGATTCTAAAATTGAATTGTAAGCAAGATTTCCGCAGGATGCTCGCAAGAAACACTGGCACAGACACACGCACAGATCCAGTTTGGAACATTTGGCCCAGAAGGTATTTTAATTAAAAAGTTTTCCCATCAGGTGCGCACATGTGTTTTAATATTAATTGCACAAATACGCCAAAAACGCGGGAAAAAGCCACTCATTTAGCTTGGAGGGCGCTTAAAATGCTCTACGGCAACGAACGTGTCTGGCATTGTTTGGCAAGCTGTGGGTATGCGTGTATGTATGTATGTATGTATGTATGTATGTATGTATGTATGTATGTATGTATGTATGTGTGAGTGTTTACTTGGGACCTGTTTTGTTGTCGTCGTCGTGCTGTCGTTGTCGACATCGGTTGGGGATCTGAGGAAAACGAGGCGGCACGTTTTCGCACAATACGCATTTCGTCGTAACACTACAATTGCCTAATATGAACTCACACATACACGCACACACATACACAAACACAAACAAACAAAGTAAACAATATGACGGGCCGGAAAACAGCGATATTGCACTGATAAAAATGTTGAGCTACTAATTGAATCCTTTCGCACAAGACTAGGCAACAAAACGACTTAATTGAGGCAGTTTCAGTTTCAGTTAAAAAGGATTCATTCAAAAATTATCTATGGAAGTCATTTTCGGCGTTTTCTTGTTGCTCTAAGAAAACTGAATAAGTTTTGTCTCATTTATTTTTTGGTATGACCAATTTCGAAAATAAGTAAAAAGAAGTTTATGTCAGTAGTCACGTCAAGGATTCGAGAGAATTAGAGACTTCATAGTGATAATATGATTGTTTAAGTGAATAGGATAGGATTCTTATCATTGTGAACCTGATAAAGGATCATATTCGATATCTAATATGATTGATTTCCGTTGTAACTGTTGCTCCTTCATATCCAATGAGTATGTGAGTAGGCTCTGAGAAAAGTCGAAATTACTTTAGCAAATTATTAAATGGTAAAAATGGTTATTAGCAGGATCAGAGATTTAAAAAAAAAAACCCGGAAAAATTTCCTTTCGTCTTTGGTTCGGGAAACTTTATGTTATCTTATTAAGAACAATATGCAATGTTTCTTTGTGACTTATGTAGGTCATTTTGCAAACAATCAATTTGAACGGCTCATGAATTCCGGTCGAACAAAATTTGTTACATTCCGTGCTCTGTACAGCACTGAGCTATCTATTGGCAAATTAATTCTCTATACCTAAATTTACTTTTAAATAGATCAAAAGCATTTTAAATGTCTTTATCTTTCTGTGCATAAGACAGAAATAAAAGAAAACTTTAACTCTAGCAATAATAAAGAAAAGAAAAAGAAAAAAAAAACAAGAAAACCGAAAGCTATTAAACTCACCTGTACATCCTCTTTGCCGTCGCTCTCGCCACCTCCACCTCCACCAGTCAGTGATAATTTACGATTGCGCTCACGCTCCAGTCTCATGAGTATCTGTGCGTTCTGTTCGCACGTGTACGTATGCCCCTTCTGTCGCCTCTCCAAACTGTATTGATATAGCGGTCGCGCAGGATCTGGATTGATTTCCGTTTCGGCGCCAGCATCACAACTGCAAAGCGACTGATTGCTGCGACCCTTACTGCGACGAAGAGAGCCGCGATTCTGCGGCAACGTCGGGGCCACACGCTGTTCGCTGACATAATTCGAGAAGGTCACATTGTTCTGCGAACGTTGCACCGGCAGTGCGTGCTGTTGCGCCAGCAGACTGCTATTCGAACTGCTCGAACCGGCTGCGGCCGTGGACACTAAATTGCTGCCACCTACTAGACCGCTGCTGCAGCTGCCCGAGCGCAGCACTTGCATTGCAGTGTCAGAATAATGCGACGATATCTCGAAACTATCGAAGCTGAGATCGTGTGCGGCGCCTGCGGTGCGTGCGCCATACGCCGCCGAGGGTGTTAGCGCGGGATAGATTGGCGCAACACTGGCTGCCGTTGTGGGACTAAATGAGCGGAGGCGTTCACAGGCACGCAAGCTGCTGCGCAGTGGCGCAATTGCGACATTTTGCGGCGCACCACAGAAACTGCCTTTTCGCTTTGACGGCGAAACGTAGTAGATTTCCCGTTCGTCAAATTGTATTTCGGTGTGTGGGGCTCCACCGCCATTACACTGGCGTCCGATTGTGGTCGCTGTAGCGGTAGTTGCAGTACTGCTTGTCGTGCTGCCACCGCTGCCCATGCTGCCGAGGCTTGAGTGCTGTGCCAACGATTGCAGTAGCGGATTGCGACCGTGCCCATTTGTAAGTGGCGGCGGTACTGTTGTCGTATATGATTTGGGCTCTGGCGTCGTGTTGCAGCTCGTGCGAAAACCATCACGATATGTCTGCTGCGGCTGTTGTTGCTGCTTCTGAAGCAGACGTGCATCTGCGACCGTCACAGTGCGACGCAAATCCGTCATTTTGCCGAAGTAGCGGTGTCACTTTCGATGTCGGTTTGCGGTACTTCTTCACCACGTCTCTTTCTCTTTCTATTTGGCTTTATTCAGTCTTTTCGCAATGCCGGGCTAGGCTAATTTTAGGCTTCCTATTTTACTTTAAACGTTGTCTGCTTTTATTGTCATTTTAGTGCGAGTGCGAGTGCGAGGGGGGGGGGCGGCTTTGTCTGCCTTTACTTCGTATAACGTTTTGTGGATTCAAGTCGTTTCACTATCTCGGCTTGTGTTCGCTCATGAAAAATTCATAGAGCATCTGCCGTGCCACTTCTTGGGATCGTCTTTTTGCCCTTTCAGGTTACGCGCCGCGTCGCGTCGTACTTTGCATTTAAATTTCACTAACGCTACAGTCAGTGATTATGTCAGCAGCAGCGCGTACGCTTGCCGCATCTCGAAGAAGTTAAACTGTTTCGTTGTTGCAGCAGACTTCCGTATTCAGCGTTGGATGTACATGCGCCATTTCGCTTTTCTCCGGCTTTCTTGTTCGAATCTCCAACGAGAAAATTTAAATTTAAATCTAACCTCGGCGTCTTAGCCAAGACGCCATCTGTTGTCGTCGGTCGGATTGTGATTTTTGCTGCCGCTGCTTGTTGAAGTTTTCTTAAGCTAAACTTTAATCCGGCTAACGATTTCCTTGTGTCAATTCGCAACGCAAATCGAAATCTGAATCGGCTTTGTGCCGTGCCGTGTCGTCGTAAGTGTTGCAATTGCTTTAATTTTTTCACTTGGTTTAATACCCGCCTGATTTGACTTGGCAACACTCGCAATCGGTGGCACGAATTCGCTGTGTGGCAAAATCCTCTAAAAGGCACCGGGCGCTGCAGCTGCGTTGAATTTCCAAAAATCTTTGTTTTACGCTCTTGTGGATGAGGTTTCTTTTTCCCGTCTTTGTGATGAATCGCTCTTTTTAATTGTTTCGGCTTATGATTGATTTATACTCCGCTCATTCATGTGGCAGCATAATTCTGTAATGAGAAAAAAATAATAATAATAAGGTAAAATTTTTGTTGGTTAAAGGAGAGTTTTTATGTATCTATGCTTTGAGCAACTGGTGCAAAGACGATTTCTCATGAAATCTTAATGATCCCAAGTTAATTGAGTTTATTAATAGTAAATGGAACTTTCCTTTTATAATACAAATTTTAGGTAACTGTTGTACGATTAATAAAAAACAAGGAAACAGAATCGATGCGTCTAATTCTAAAGACTATATTAAAATAAATTAAAAATTTTAGTCGGTCCTACCGACTATTTCAAGTGCAACACAATGAAATTATTAATAAAAATATTTTATTTAAACAAAATATATAATAAACATTTTAAATTTACGATCCACCCTAATTTTATATTTCATGAACTGAACTTATCAGATTACTTTACTTATTTTAAATCGTTTGTGTACCAAAATAACCAATACAAATTTTTAAGGTTTTATTGCAATATATATGAAAAAATATCAAATATGAACCACCCTAATCAATTTCAAAATTCAATCAGTAGTTCCCAAGCACATTTTGTACAAAGTTTTAACTCCATATCTCCAATATCCCAATATATCGTGTTAACAAGAAATTTGTATTATTTGTAATAATAGGCGTAGTCATGAGCGGATTCGTTCATAGCACAAGAGCAACCACAGTCAACAATTTAAGCTCAATATTTTTAACGGTTCTCTTGCTATTGTGTTAACAAGAAGTGATGACATACAGACAGACGAACATGGCCAGATCGACTCAGTTTTTGACTCTGCTCAAGAATACGAAGGTGGTCCGATATGCACTTAGCCTACAAAAGTAAACGAAAATTTTGGAAAAGTGGCTATTCATTTAACAACATAGTCTCCTTTTAGCTCGATACATTTGGCGATGCGATGCTCAAACTTTTTTAACCGTTCTGGGAAATACGTTTTCTCGAGGTCTGCAAAGTAGGCATGCATCGAGCGGTGAGGCCAAGTTCTTATCGGACTACCAACGTATGTATGTATGTATATATCTATCTTAAGTATTTTTCTAACTTACAAAAATTTGACCAATCCCAATATACACCACTGTTTGGTGCGTAACAACTAAATGACAAACTAACGATCTCATTTTTGCATTAAACAAAAATTTATTTGTTACAAGTAAAACTGCTGCAAATATTAATTTTGTTTAAATGAAATGTTTGATGTAAGTATGACATATTTTTGACCACAAACTACGATATTGTTTTTATTAATTTAATGTTTTTGTAGCAACCATGGCAACTGCTTAAAAATTAAATTTTTTAAACAATATCGAGGTGAAGAGTGAATCTAGATTATAGAAATACATTAAATTACCTTAATTCTTTTTTATTGAAATTTAAATTTATTTCACATAACAAAATATTGTATATATGTACATATCTATTTTAGTGTTGTTGTTCAGTTTTAAAAATTTTTTGCAACTTGCCAGAATAGAAAAATTTGAGTTTTTTTTATTTAATCACCTTTGAAAAATTTTTAAGTTGATAACAACAACCAAATAACACACACACACAACACACACACACACACACTTCATAACACAACAAAACAAAAAATATTTAACTCAATTTGAAACTTGAAAACTTTTCGCAGGCAGTCACGTACACGCTCGCGCCCATATCCAGTTCGAACTACTGAACGACCGCCCGCCCGCCCACTTGTTGTGGTCGGATAAATGAATGAAAACTGGAAGTGGTTCTGATGTGATGTGATGTGCCTGGCGATTATTATTGTTGTTATTGTTGTTGTTGCTGTTGCTGTTGTTGGTGTCACTGTTTATCGAAAGTGCCGCTTGGCGGCGATTATTCAAATTGGATGAAGATGTCGCGTCGCGTCGCATCGAGTCGCGTCGAGTCCCGTCGAGCGTGTTTATCAACATTATCGTCGTCGAGTCGTCGAGTCGTGGAGCGTCGCGTCGTCGTCTGAGCTGTTCATTTATTTGCGTTTGTTATTTAAAAAACATTTGCCATATCGATTATTACTCGTATTATTATTTTTCTTATGATTACTTTTAATAACAAAGACGCTCATTTCGGGGCGCTAAAAATAAAAACTTTTCAAGGGGGAGGCTTTAAGTTGGCTAATTGTATTGTAAAATAATGCGAAGATTTAAAACAAAATTTAAGTAACGAAAAGAGAACTCAGAAAAGAAGTTTTGTTTATTCTGCTTGATAAAGTTCATAACAAGCTGAAAAGAATTTTCTTTTTGAATAATTTAAAATATTAAATTGAGAATTTTCTCTCGAGTTATATGATGTTAAAAATTTTGCTACGTTTGGGCGTCATGTTTGGGCACTCAATCTTCATACTTTCTGTTCATACAAATCATAGTAAGAGTTTGGAATTATATTTTTCTTAAGAAACTTTGTCTTTCCTCTTTGAATATTACCAAATTGAAAAAAAAAAAATCATCACACCATTGCTTAATCAGTTGCTCACTTTCAATAAAATAGCGCTCCTTATAAAAAAATTAATGTGGCTCCACCATACAGAATAAAACAATTCTGAATAGATAATTGGCAGAGCGACACCAACCAATTAGTAGCATGGACGCTAAATAGCATACCTGAAAGATGACGACTGCACTAATTTTAATAAGAAGTATCCAGTTGGCAGTTTCATATGTGATTAGCGTTTCCAAAAGCCCTTTCCCACATCCACATCCATAACTCCTTTATTTTTTGTAGGAAATGTGCCGCCTTCTAAGGCCTTCTTTTTCCCTTTCCATGAAATATGATGTTACTTAGTCTTCCCTTAGTTATACTTCCAGAAGTTTTTTTCGAAAAAGAGGTTGAGAACGGAATATTATTCCAATCTTTCTTTTACCGTCTGAATATCTTGAGCTATTAGTTGTTTATAAAACGATTTAATTGGCGATAGAAGAGCTTTTACGGCTTTCTAAAAGATTTTGGAGTCCCTTTAACTTTTTAGCTTCTGCACAGACGGAATTGGCGCAGAAGTTTTTTTTGTCTCTTAATATTTTTCGATTTATATATATATATTGTTGTTTTTTTTTTAACATTTTTCTCACTTCGACTAAAATTCCGACTGGGTAATATGTGTAATATGCATATTGACATCGGGAAAGGCGTCTGCAAAATATTGTAAGCAAGTAGTAAAATGCAATCGATGCCATTTAACAAATTAAGCGCTTTAAATATGGCGAAGGAAAACCCAATTTTTATGTTGAATTCACGTCTTGTAGTTTAAGTTCTATTAAACAATTGATTAAATGTAGCCAAAATATATTTAAGATTTGTTTTTTTTTCTGGGCGATATCTTTTAAGCTTTGGTAGAGGCAGGCGGAGAACTCTAATCGAAAGCGATGTCAACCGCAACATTCGCTTATCGAAATTGTTCTTGCTGTGGCGTTAATATTTTATGAATTCACACATGCATGCATACAGACAGCAAAAATACGCACATACGCACAAACATTCACATGCATATGCGCAAAAGTGTCACACACATTCGAGCGTGTGAAATATGTCAATCAATATTTTTGCGAGTTTCAAACATGCGTCAAAACCGAATCAACGCAGTTTAATAAAAAACAAGAACAAAAACAACAACAAAGTTTTGTTTCACACAGACAGAGAAATGCCTGCCTGACGCATTTATTTATTTATTTATTTTTTGTCTCTCGCTGAATTTAGTTGGATAAAATCAATAATTGAGAAGGTTGCAGAACTTTTTTTTCTACTATTTTTTTTTATATTTCTTCGTACTTTTTGCTATCAAATTTTGCACGCAGACAGATGGCCGGACAGATAGACGCACAGTATTCCGGTATAGCAGAAAAAGTGAAAGAAATGCAGATTTGAAGTTGAGTATTGAAATTTTGTTCTTAAAAAAAATAGGAGAAATTTAATGTAATTAAATTTTTTTTATTAAAATTTTTGAAAACTCTTTCGAAGTCTGCTAAAAAAAAGTAAGTATTAATAAGCGTTCTCCTAACACGCTTGTACTGTGCACCTGTGGACAAACTCCCCGACGCTTTCGATAAGCTGTGAATTGGCGTTTCGTGCAGTCAAGTGTAAACGAATCCTTTGTGTCGTCAGCGAGGAGAAAAAAAATCATCCTTGGCGGCTGTTCGGTCTCTGATTGGAACTGGAACGCTGTTGACTTTGTGAATTTGACACATGAAGCACTTTTTTCTTGTTATTTATAAAATAGAAAAAAAAACAAAAAACAAATTTTACCATGGTCGGGTGCGGCAGGAGTTGATGTTGTCAAGACCAAAATTTGATATTGAATTTATATTATTTTTTTAATGAATTTCTAATTTTAAATGGGTGGAACCAACAAATTTTCTTTTATTTTCTTTTCTTTCTCCTTCTTGTGCGAAATAGGAAAATTCAAATTTAATGCATCAGAATTGTTTAGCCTTGAGTTATGCCTTCCAGATGCCGTATAGCATACACGTGCGTGCTGTTGTTGTTGTTGCTGTTACCAATACCAATACCAGCATACGAAATGCGTGGCTTAGAAATTGCTTCGTCATTTGAAATTTCAACTCGACAGCGAAAAAAGTAAAAAAACCGCTGAATAGAATCCATGTATATGTATTTGTAAACACATACAAGCATAATACACACAAATACTCACACACACACACACACACACGCACACATGAAATCGCTCAAACCGAAAATTACGTGTGGAAAAAAAAGAAAGAAAAACAAAAAACGAAATTTGCCGGTGTATGAGTGCGGTGTGTATGTGTGGGTGCAACACCGCACAATAATAAACTCACGAAGCCTCACCGATGCTCATAAATTAGACACGATCTATTTTGGCATGCGGTGGAGCGATGCCTTGACACTTGCGTCTGCTTACGTTTAGACTGAGAAAAAAATTAAAACAACAATTTTAAAGGATAATTTTTAAATTCGTTAAACTAATAAAATGTTTGAAGTAAAATGGTCAGGCACATTTGTAAATAATTTGGCGTTGGGGCATGACTGAATCTTACCGTCCCACAAAAAAGGAAACAACATTAACAAAGAAAGAAATCGCTCATTTGAAATGGTCCAGAAAATGGCTTAATTACATTTTAATTTATGTAAAAAAAAACTTTTTTTGGACTTTTTCATGTTTTTCATCTCTTTTGTTTAATTGTTGTATTTGTAGTTACCGTGAAATACCGACAACAGGTGTTAATTATAGGCCAACATTTGCTTGTTGCAATTATTAAATGTTTTCAGTGTACGCGCCTATTTCCCCACTACACTCTACTCCACTACAATCTGCGTGGTAGCGGGGGCTGGGCTGGGGGTGAGTTTGTGCGCCGTAATTTAAACCTGACGCGTATATCAAATTTTACGAAGCGAAGCAGACATGTGTTTGCGACAGTCGTTACCGCCGGGCGTACATAGTAGTAGAAAAGAAGGCTGGCAAACCTACGCCAGATTTATCGCTGAAAATTAGAAATTTTAATGAGGAAATCGAAATTATTTAAATGCCATTTTGAATATCCAAATTGAAGCTTGGAAAAAATCTAACATTAAACCAGCGAAAAGACTTGACAGAGCTATTAAACTTTGTATTGAAAGATTTATTAGTTTAATTACGTGGGAAAGTGCGGACATTGGTGCGTATGAGTAACAAAATTAAAAAGAATTATTGAATTTTAATGTTAATTGATGTATTTAAAATTTGTGATGAAATGTTTAAAATGTTTAAAATGTTAAAAAAAGAGTAAATAAGTCACACTAAAACAACAACAACTTAAATTCAGTGCGAACTCAAAGTGATTTTTAAAGAAAAGCAGGATATTGGTGCGTATGAGTGACAACTTTTTGCTCATCTTTAATAGCAAAATTTACCACAATTTTAATGCGAAAAGTTAATTTTTATTAAAAAAATTCAATCAACTCACACTAACAAGCATGGCTGCTGCTGGCGCTGCCGGTGCAGAAGCGTGTATTGTGTTGCGCACATGCGCCCGGCCTGATGTGTGGTGCTCTTAAGTTGTAACGTTACTTAAGAAAATGTCGGGCGAGAGCTTCTTCATTATTTAATGTCACTTTTGACATTTGCCATTTGTGACAAGGGCAAATGTGACACACGGTGCGGAGCGGCAGTGCCGAAGCGAAGAAGACTCGTAGCTGTGCGAAGGGATGGGTAGAGGAGAGGAGAGGAGCGCAAGTTCTTCGGAAGCGAATTGAAATAATTTAATTTGCATTTTCACATTTTCCAATGCTGGCAGCTTTTGCCAATTTTTTCCGCTGTCCTTGTCATTGATACGCTTGATACGCGCGCACGCAGAGGCATTGACAGGCAGGCAGGCAGGCGGGCGGGCGGTCAGAATGGCAAATTGGCAGAAAGGCAGCACTAAATACGCTGTAATTGAGTTTTACGTTTGTTCTTTAAGTTTGCATTAAGCGAATTTGATTGACTCAAATTAAAGCGAACTTTTTGCTTGACTTGACTGCCAACAAATTTAAGCTGTATTTCCGGTTCTTTTTTTTAATTAAAGTATATAAAATTTTTAAGTTGACATGAACATAAAGAAAAATAAATTTCGTATATTTTTCAGTGATTTTATCTTTATTTTGAGGGAAATGTGTTTCCAAGGCAAAGTTTATTTGTGTATGTGCCATTATTTAAATACTTTCGAGAAATTCCTTAAAATATTCTTTCACTTAATGAAGTAGGCAATAACTTAATGTATTGGAACAGTAATTTACCAGGAAAATAACTCACTATATCGATAGCTAATACAATAAAGCCATACTAATTACTTTTGTTCACAATTTATATTGCTTTTTACTTTTCCAATAAAATTTTAGAAATGTTGGTTGATAGCGATATGTAAAATACATATAAACATGTAATTTCTAAGATACTTAACATAAGTCAGAATATCCTGAAAATTAGTTTACTTCAGAATGATTTACTAAATTATTAGAATCAGTTAACAATTCTACTTTCAATAATATTATAATTAATAAAGTTACTACCGGTTAATGCCTTCATGTATTGCCCTAGTTTCCTTCCTCGAGAAAACGTATTTTTCAGAAGTTGGAGCATAGCTTGGTCAAGTATATTGATACTATGCTGAGAAATAAATAACCACTTTTCTAGAATTTATGTTTTTCTTTTGTAGGCTGACCACCCTTGTAACTTATGTTTATTTTCTTTTTTAAAAGAAGTCGGTGCAAATTTTTATGAAAAAGTTGCACAAATGTACTTTCGGTTGTCGGTGGCCTAAAGTCCTGTAAGGGTTAAAATAAAATTCACAATCACAACAACAATTTCATTCTGGAAACACTACAATCGTTTAGAAACTAATCTTAGAAAGTGGGTAAAACCCTTTTAATTGCTTTAGATACAAAAGAGAGGAACGAACGAAAACAATGAAATGCTTTGATAGCGTAAAATTTCAAATCAACGGCAAAACGTTGCAAAACCAATTTGTGGAAATTTCAAATAAAATCGACATGTTTTGTATTAAATGAGAGCAAATCAAAAACAAAAAAAATGATTACATGACGTGTAAGCTCAGCTGACCTATTTCAAATTAAACAAACACAAGACAACGTGTAACATGTGAAAATGATTAGATGAAAATGTGCTCCAACCATTTAGACTGAAATACTCTCGATATTTGCAAATTTAAAATATTAAATTTATCAAAAGTGAAAAACTATTACAGAGGAAATAAAATAAAAAAATAAAATTGCGTTATTGCGGACCAAATCGTGCACATTACTCTTCCTTAAAATGCTCATTAAACGATTCCATTCATGTAATTTCCAATTGTGGGCCACACTCTTGCAATATCGCTGCGAATTTCTTTCGCTAGCGCCGAATGCACATTTCGCACAATTTCGCTCGCTCGCTTCCGTTTAGGCCATTAGTTGGCCGCCGTTGCCTCTTGTCCGCTGCCCAAAACGGATATTATTAGAAAGGAAGCACCGTTATTATTTTTGACACTGATAAATTTCCCTTGTAGACCTTGGAGTGTTTGACCCTCGTTCATATACGACGAATGCGGCTATTCGCACAATGATGTGAAGGTAGTCCATACATACTATACTCGCACTCGTATGTATTAAACTTTTTGTTCGTGTTGTTTTTGTTGTTGGTGTGATTGTTGTTTTTGGTAAGGGGCGCTATTGGGCTGCAGGGGTATGAGGGAATGAGAAAAATAGTTGTCTGTCCTGCTGACAGTGAGAGTAAATTGCAGAGAAAAATAAATCTGCCTCGAGGGATGAATAAGTTTGGGTTAGTAATGTCAGTGTGCGAATACGAACGAATAAGTGTTGGTACTTCTACAGTACGAAACGAAATACGCAGTGCTCATATAAAATTTCACAAACAAGTTTATACACTGACTGACTTCAAAAAGAAATCAAGTCTTTTTCTTTAAAAAAATTAAAATGGCATGGAATTATTAAAATCAATTAATTGAAAAAATATGATTTTATAAGACAATGAAAAACACATTACAGCAGGGTTGCCTTTTATATTTTGGGATTGGGCAACCAATTGTGCTGCCATCTGCAACTATAGTACAGTTTGACATTGTTGACAATATACGTACTCGGAAAGTTTACAGAATCTTGAAAAATTCATGTCGGTGGCCAAAAAATAGAATTAAATCGTGAACATTTTTGTGCGATTACTTTTTACAACTTTCGACGTTGTTTAAGTGCATCGATTTCTGGCAATGAAGGAACATGAAGGACCAGTTTTTATAGATAGTTTACTGAATTTATTCGTGGACGTAGTTCGACGAGTTATGTGAAGGTCGTCAAAAATCGGTTGCTGTTTCGAAAAACATTTATTGTGAAATTGAGGCAACATTGTACATTAGTGGGATCAGCATTTAATTAATATCGCATGAAAATTTGGCTGTACAGAATTTATTTTGGCGTTGGATCCCACATAATTTGACAATCGAATGGAAATTGAATGGTAAAAGTGCTTCGAAAATTGGTTCTCATTTATACAAAAATGTATTCATCTTCATGGAGAAAGTCTTGCGAAAAGGCTATTGACGCTATGACATGGCTCCTTTGTTTTAGATAAAAGAAAGAATTTGAAGAAAATTACCAAAATTTAAAAGGCAAGAATCACTGACGACAAGCAAATGACAATAAGTGGCACCAACTGAGTCTCTTGGTTTTGTTTTTTCACAGTTATTCTTTTTTGGTTTCAGGTCATTGTAACTTTTTTTAAATTTAGCATTAATTTCTGTTTTTATATTAATCAATTAAATCCGATCTAATGAATAAATCAATAAAGTGATAAATTCATTTTCATGGGTGTATGATTCTGACTGCCGGTTAGTGTTCGAACAATTTCGTGCACAAATTGATAAATCTTGCGCTCAATTATAGCAATGAACGCTCTTGACAAGTGTTAAGCAGAAATGACAGTGGAGTACAACTGAGCCAAAATTTTCCATTTGAAATTATTTTACGATTTGCAGCGCAATTTTATGCGAAAAGTTAAAAGTGCGCTTTCGCGAAATGCACAAATTTTAATGACGGAAAAAACAGAAAACCCGAAAGCAGAAAAGAAGAGAGAAAACAAAAACAAAAAATCCAAAATACAATTCCAACTCACTTAAAAAGTGAAATAAAATTGAATTTAGAATTAAAGGAAGATAGAGAAAAATGTGCGCACCACAATCGCAGGACTTGTCACTTGTTCCTTCGCTCGCCCAAAAGTCACATAAAAGCTAAATCCATGCAAAATGCTCTGCTCCCTCTTTCGCGTCCGCTCCCTTCCCTCTTGTCTCTCCTGCCAACACGCCAACATGACTGACGTAACTTTGCATTATCCAGGCACAAGTGCGATTGTTTCGCGAACTATTCGCAAGTTTCCTTTTGTTGCTCTGAAATTGTTATGAAAATCCTTTTGGTGACTTAAGCAGCTTTCGCAAAAAACCAGTTTAAAAGAATAAAATACAAATAAAAATAAAAATAATCATAATAACTTTTGAAATTCACATCTTTGGCGCGGTTGTTTTGTTGTTGTATTCCTGCGTAATGCTCTTTGATAGTGTGCGGAAAGAAACCGAGTTTCGCTTTTTATACTTTTTGTATTGTATTTCAAATTTTTTACTCAATTTTTTTGTTTTGTCTTTTCGGGGGTCGCAAAGGGTTGCTGCAACTAGTGACAGGCTGATTAGGGTTAGCGTAAAACGCAGTCAGCGCTCAAGAATCAGTTAAATTGTGTGAACTGAACCCGTCCCTGCAATTAAAGTGCAGAGACTGTCCCGTAGTCAAGAAGATGACAACAACAAAGTTGAGAATATTATTTTCGCTTTTGTACTTGTAATTAGCAAACGAATTTATGGCATTACTCGTATTTAATTGTAATTTAGAACTCAACAATTAAAATGCAATTTTTTGGATTTAAATATTAACTTTGGATGACACTTAACAACGCGACAATGACAAACTTTCACCAGAGGTTAAAGCAATTTAAACGTGATTTTCTTCTTCTGTTTAATACACAACGCTGTCAGCTGTTTTTCTATTATTTTTGACAGCTCGTTGGTTCTTTATACTGAAATTACATTCAATTGATAGGTTAATTTGAACGGAAAAGTTAAAAGTTGGCAACAAATTTCACTTCGTTAATTAACTTTTAACTATTTAACTAGTTAGTGCCCAGGTCTGCTTTATACCTTTATTCATCAAAAACATAAAAATATTTAAGTTAATTTTTGAAAAACTAATTTTAAGGATTAAAAGAAAAAAAATATTGTTAGTTGAAATTTTTGTATTAAGAGAGTTTGTTGATTCTGTAAAGTTTTTAATTGACACAATTAAAATTTTAATAAACAAAAAAATTAGTTTTACGCGACTTTTCAAATACATTTTTTATTGTATCGACTAATTAAAAAAATTCCTTGAAATGAAAGGATCTTGAGCTCGAATTTAGGTCGAAAAACTTTGTTTAAAAAGAAAAGCAAAATTTTAATACCAAATCAATATTGTGTGTTGAGTTGTTTCGTTGTTTTAAGACATTTTAATATACATAACTATATGCACATAAACAAACTGGTATTGTGCGTCAGTAGCACAGTCTTAAGACTCTCGCCTCTAATGCAGTAGACTCAGGTTCGATTCCTGGCAAGCACCAACGATATTTTAAATTGGAAAAAATTGCTTTGTATAAATCAGTTGTTTGAGTGCAATACAATTTGTATTTTCAATTAAAGCTGTTAATTGAATTTGAAGTTAATTACATAAAACAAAGAAGTATTGTATTCATTAATTTTTTCACTTATTCTATTATTATCTGTCAATATTTATTAAGAAACCCGAACTTCTGATTAAATCAGTCAAAGTCAAAGTAACTAAATCCTCAAATCAAGTTTTCGGTAGCCAACCAAATAAGAAATCATTTGAATTAGCCGCAAGATATGAGCGTGCGTTATTTTGAAATGTCATTTTGTTATGTCATTTATACGAGTATGACACAAACAAAACGAGAAAAACGTAGTGAAGAGAAAAGAGAAAATAATAAGTGTAATTTAAGCAGCAGAAACCTCAACCGTGCCAAAGGCCATACAACGAAACATAAATGGCTGCCGGGAGGAAGTTCCAAAGCGAATGAGAATGAGAATGGCTTGACATGATCCACAAGAACAAACATTTTCATTTTCAGAAAATGAAACCTACTTCTACTCCGCCCACTTTGCTTTTTTTACTGTTTCTTTTTCATATTTTACGCATTCGCTCATTTGGCTCGCTTCATTTGACTTTGCTGGATTTTACATCAAAAACATGAAACAACGACAAAAAATAAACAAAAAAAAAAAACAACGGATTTTATGTAAGCGGACAAATAAAGCGAAAGAGAAACCCAAGTCAAGTACACGCACAAATGCACACAACACAAGCACACACGCACACAGGCTTATACGCGCATAAACGGAAACGCACTCACACTCAAACGCACACACAGACACAATTCGAGTAAAGGGACTTGGGCTTGACAAACAGCAAAAGCCTTTAGGGAGGAGCGCTCAAAAATGAACGACAGACAACTTCGACCATGACTCTTAGAGCAAAAAATTAAAGTGAAAAAGAAAATAAATGTTTTTCATACTAGCAAAAAGCGAAAAACAAAAACAAAAACAGCAAAAAGAGGAGGGGCAGTAGTCGCCCGAACAACATTTCGAACATCTAAAACAAAACAAAACACAAAATTAGTCACAAAGTTTTCCAAACAAAATGAACATGTTCTGTCCATCATCAAAATCAAAAATCGAATCTTAATTGGCTAAAAACTGTTTCGGCTGAGAGTCTGAGCGTGAGCGGCGTTTAATGAGCTCGAAAAAGTTGTTTTATTCGATTTTTCGTTTGACATTTTAATTTGAACATTTTTCTTATGTATATTGCAAAATGTCAGTGATTCTTCTTTAGAGACTACAGCGGCTGTTTAAATTTTAAGACAACTTTGATAAACTTAAATACTGGCACTCACACGAAACTATTAATAAAAAGTTTTCAAATAAAGTCGAATATAAAAGAAGCTAGTAAAAAACTTCAAATACATCATAATACTGACCTCAACCATTTGTTTGCACTTCACTCGATGACAGAGATTGTCAACTTTTGGTTTTAATCCATGTTCCAAAGGAGTGGTGCTTAATGAAGTGCAAATTTACGAGGTTGATTTGAAAGTAAAAGCTTTTCTCAACAAAAAGTGAAGTTTACTTATACTATTCTCAATTTGAGAAATGATTTATTCTCAATTGTAATGATATACTCTTATGATATATTTTAGAATCTTATCACATGAAAACAGTTTCATGACGTGTTAATTTAAAATTTGGAGCAAGTCGTCTGCAGCTGCATTTGTCATGTTTTCTTTTTAAGTCAAACTTGGTAAATTTTTTCAAGATTGTTTTTTTTTTTTACATTCACCAGGAAAGATTCTCAGATAAATTTATCGATTGATCGAATTTCAAGTTGATTCCAAGACAACCTCAAATTTAATTTAAATGTGGAATTCAAGTGTTATTTTCGATTTGTCATTACATTTGAGATATTTTATTTCTCAATCATTTGAACTGTATTTGTTGGGCACAAATGAATCATTCTAAACAAAATAGCGTTTGTAATAATGTGGAAAAATATACAATACCAATAATGAAGCTGCAAAGTACATATATACTAGATATCTGTACTGTAATGTTTCTTAATAATAGTAGCATAATAGAAGTATTGCTGACTATACATGACTATACCAATTTTAAAGCAACAATTAAAAAGTATTAAATTGGATATGATAAAAAATATATTTTTCATATTACGTTTTACATCAGAGCAATGAATAATTGCCTTGCTACAGTGTATCAATTAAAACTGATACATAAATCAACTCATCAAATCAGAAGTATACGAGATTAAATAAGTCGTCAACATCTCGAAATTTGTCGGCGTTTGTTATCTATTAAAGAAACATATCTTTTCACTGTTAATGAACATTTTTCCGAATCAAATGTTTATAAAAATGTTCATTAATCCATTTTGATATTTATTTTACCTTAAGCGTATATACATGGAACCAACATTTATTGCCTTTAACATTTATGTATTATTTTTAGGTTTAAACTCTTAAATAACAAGTTATTAAATTATGTTCATGTAACATAATACATGCGCTCTTTGTGAACAGTTTTATTTTTTAATATTTATGTTCTCATAAATACAAAACTTTTTTAATACATGTAATACATAAGGAAGAGAAAAAAAACAGAACAGAACAAAAACTCGCCAACAAATCTAGAGAAACTGAAAAAATGTTTTAAAACTTAAGTTTTCCAACTACTATAAAAACTTTAAAGTTTATGGACAAAAATTTAGATCAGTAACTAGTTGAAAATTATGAAGTTTCGCTTACATTTTTTGCTTTTGTACGCTCGCCATACGCGATTTGAAACATGTGAATTCGTTTCTATCAGTGAATGAGAATAAAGAACCGAGAAAATATCAATCACACAATTTTACACTATCGACAAAAAAGTTAACGAAGTATTGAAACACTTTCGGTTGATTTGTCAGTAGTTAGACTTGACAGTTTACATTTTGTTGAATACAAAAAGAAAGATAAACTTAAAAACAATCCAAGTTGTGGAAGAGAAAGTCTTCTCATTCATGACCTACATCAACGAAATGCCAATTGGCGTTGGTTTTAAAATTTCTTTTGTCGTCGGTTAAAATAACTGATATTATAAATATTTTAACTACATATTGCAGACGTTTTTAACTTTTAACATTAAATATACTAAGCAACAAAAAACAAATTATGTATGTTTTTACGTTCACAATGTTAGAAATAATGTAAATAATGAAGTTTTTGTTCTGGAAGCTTTCATAAATTTTAATATATTTTGTTAAAACTTGTTTATGTAATGCCTCGTTAAAAAAAACTAACATCCAACAAATTAATAATCAGTAACCTATTTTTGAAATAATCCATTAAATTTAACTATATTCATCTATATTTCCTATTCTAACAACCTCCTTCTGCAAACATCAAATGTCATAGCAACTTGCAGTACAGAACATTACATTTCGTATTGGTATGTGCGCTAGGCATGTCAATTCTCGAATCACGGGACCCCGCCTTTTTAAAGTTCCGCATACTTGATGTAGATCCCGGAATTTCGGAAACATTTTTTCTAAGAATGCAGTGATTGGCTATCACCACAGGCGACACAAAGTGGGCCAGCTGAAAAAAACCGTGTCAACAGTTGTGCCTTGCGCACGTTCATGGCGGTGACCGTGTATACTACCTTTACTATGAAAGGCATTTAAATACCTTTCAGCAATTTAACCAACAAGTGTTGAAGAGGGAAGATTTTTCTCATCCGCACGGAATATTTGTAAAAAATCTAGAGCTCGTCTAGAAGTGTCAATATCTTAAAACTATACAATATATTATTAATTTTAATATATATGTATTATTTGTTATCAATATTTTTTGTACTTATGAATTTTTATTTAATTTACTTAAGGTTTTCACTTAAATTCACAGCGTACTCGCAAAGTCAGAGCTCAAGCAAAGAGATGGCGTTAAATGGTTGATAACAAGCAGCAAGAGGTAGAGTAATCCTGGAAACAAATGTGTACAGATGATTCGAATAGTATTAGACTGAGGAAAGTTGCTTATGTCTAAAGCTCCTCCAGAAGTTCATTGTCAATAATAATTAATAACAATCGAACACTCTTTAAAGAACCAGTTAGTCGGTTACAGCAGTGGAAGGAAATCGAATTTAATATTTTAATAATTGAGTCCCAAATTTATATACCAACAAAAATAAAAACAAAACATGTCTACTTCGAAATGATTTGTTTCAATAATAATGCTTAGCAATTATTTCCGCCATATATCTTCAAAGTTTAACTTTTCTCGCTTATTTTTAATGGCACTTTCCTTTCTTGCTATTAATGAACTTGAGCGAATTGTAACGCCTCAAAAAGTAACCATTTAACCATTTAATATCGTTAGTCCAACGACGAAATTTATTAAGCAATATACGCCCCAAGTTACCCATACATAAAATCATAAAAATGTCGAAGAGTTTTCATTACTGGCCACGGCGAAGCCACACCAAAGTTGCCTTTCTTATTTCGCACGCACCTTCTGACTTCTTCAAATGAATCCATATTGATGAGTCTCATATAAACCTGGACCGAGAATTATTGCCTTATTAAACTTTTATGTGTTTTCGTTAGGACGCACGCATTTGGCCGCGTCGTTATCGAGCAAAGGTAGGAGCTGAATATTACCGAGAAGCATCGGACTGAACGCCACACTGAATCTAATTACCTTTCATTGATTGGTATTGTTGTCGTTCGTTATCGCATCGCGCAAAGGATTCGATGTGGTATTCACCATGGGTTGTCCGCCCGAAAGTCCCTCCCCAATCACGCCCATCACGTGCTTCTGTGGAGTTCAACTTCGAAACAAGCTGCTGCATACAAATGCGACTTTACTTTTTTTTTCATCAAAGTAATCTCTTCGAAGATGATTATATGCGCGCGTCTGTCTGTTTTGTTCGTCATCTTGGACATACGATGGGACAGCGCACGGCACAATGTCCTTGGGTAAGTAAGTCCCTATGAAAATAATTTTGAATGCGTGAGAAAAATTACTGAAATATACTTTTTTTTTCTTTTTGTGAAGTTTGCTTTCGACTTAAGTCAGCATATTTCGGACAAAGTCCAAGGAATAGCAGCGTCCGTCGCCCTTGTCGTCATCATCGTCAAATGCAAAAACCAAACGAAATGGCGGACGTATTAAGCTGGCTACGACGTTGGGCCATTAAAGGACTAAGATTTTTGTGAGCAGAAATATAATATTAATATTATGATACCTAATATTTGGTTTATAAACTCAAAGCAATCGAGACAGACAGACAGACACGATTACTATTTGATAACATGTTTGGAATAAGATTTATTACTTTCTTAAAGTTTCTGATTATAACTAATTATAGATTTAAGGTTTTTCCTATATTTTTTTTGTTGCAAATATATTAATTATATTAAATAAACTATTATTAGTATTTGTTTTAAAAGACGAAAAATATATAAACCATTTTTAATTTTGTTCACTATAACTTTCTGATAGTTTAATGTACTAAAATTACGAAAATTATGAAACGCTCCTTTTGAAAACGAAATCGAGTGGTTTTTCTTTATATTTTGAAGAAACCTGGATGAAAGAAAAAATTCCTTTCTGAATTCTTTAAAGAATCTCAAAATCAAACAACAAATTAATTATAATTTATTTGTATACTCGAATCAAAGTTGATAAATAGTTCAGAAAGTCTAAATGAACTCTTTACGAAACCACTTCCCAAAAACAACGTTTAACGAACTTCTGTAACCAACCACAAAAAAAAAAAAAAATAAAAAGTTCGTTTTGCCTCTCACAAACTTTATAAAATTGCGAAAACAAATATATTTATTTCAATTTTGAAATACAATAAAAAAGGAAAACAAATTAAAATCCGCTTCGAACTGTGGGAGAAGCTCATTCGAAACGATTATGACTGAAACGGTTGGAGCAAAAGTTTTCTCACTGATAACGCTGGCAATCAATTTTCATAAAAAAGGTACCTACATGCCGACACTCAAACACTCTTACATACACACGCATACAATTACAAACACTCACACACGAAATATAAACGCATTTGAAAACGTATTAAAAACTTGCAAAACCAACTCAACCGAATAAAAGTTAGGAAAAAATTCAAGAATATACAAAATCCGCCCTTAAGTAAGGGAAAGCAAATGTGGAAACATTTGAGTTGTTAGGTTTCAAAAACTGTCATTTAGAAAAATATATATTTTCGTTTACAATAAAAATGTTTATAACACGCGAAAACGGGAACTTGTTAACTTGGTATCGATGTAGACATTATTTGGTCTATTTGAGGCATTCTCCGCTCTCGAAGAATTGATACTCGTCAAAAATCGTTAATGATAAACTACTTATTGTTGGAGAACACTTATAAAATCGGCGTTGTTAGAGAACAAGGGAAACTTACATTTAAGAGGAGTAAATGTCAAGTTTGAGCAAATATAAAACCAATTATAAAATCATCTGCTTCTATATTAAACAAAATTTGAACAGTCCTAGATACAAAAATATATAAAAACCATCTTAAAGAAATTTAGTTAATTAATTCAGAATTTTCATTGCGTATAATTAATATATTTTAGATTAATTTTTGGTCAAATAAACTATTCTTTTTTCAAATTGGAAAATATAATTAACTTGTGCTTTAAATTGTTAATGACAATTTTTTTCAAATTAAAGGTAAAAATTATATTTCTCATTATGATTTAGAAGCAATTAATCCATTTTAGGTATTTCACAAATATCTTGTTTCAAATCTTAGCGACTCAACGTTTTCCCATGAGAATTAGATTACGCATCGAAAGTCAGGAATGCGTAAGAAAAACCACGGAAAGGAGGAGGACAGCTCCTCATTCGCTTGAGGCATCATTTTTGAGTTACCGTACAAAAGTACTAAAGTACACTACGTAAACAACAAAAACGAATAGACACAAATGCAGTGATGAGGAAAACTGCAGCACTTTATTAATTGGTTGAAAAAATCATATCAATATGTGTAACATTCACAATGTCAATTGTATCGTAATTAAAATTTTAATGTTTTCAAATTTACAACAAATAACTTTGTATATAACTTAATAAAGTTTTTTTTTCCAGATATCTTGAAAGTTGTTGGATAAAGTTTAAATTTATTAATTTTAGCTTAATAGTTATTTAGAGAGACAGGTTTATGTTTTGGTATCAAAACAAATTAACTAAAGAAAATGTTTAAATTTTTAAAATAATACAACAATATTAATTTATTAAAAATTTATATTAAAGAATCATACAAGAAGTTTCATCCTTCACTGTGCATATATGTGGAAACTGGAGCAAAGTTAATAGAAAGCGGCTCTGATACAAGTATATCGCATGCCAAGGATACAAGTTTCGCCCGGCGCGCCACAACGTCAGCAGCAGCGATTATTATCGTGTTGTAGCTCTTACTCGATACAAAAACAAAATTTATTCGAACACATCGAATGGCAGGAAATGTAGCAAGAGCAACAACATCAACGGCTGCCAAAAGATGGCGGCAGGAAGAAGAAACAGATTCCACTCTTAATAATTTCCGCACTTGACTTGATCGAAATCATAAAATTTTATGAGTGAGCGCAATGGAAGAACAAGAAAAAGAACATATATATATATGTATATGTATGTATATAAATCTAACAAGTTTTAGCAAAAAGCACAACTCGAAAAGCAGTAGATACAAGATATATCAACAATAGCATTGAAAGCAACAACAACAACAACAACAGCTACACACAACTTCAAGAAAGGCAATAAAATATCGCAAAGATGAGTTGTGTAGGAAGCAGAATAATAATAAAAAGAAGAATAAGAATAAGAGAATACGAAGCGACGGCAGAAAATTTCATAAAACATTTCATCGCCATTGATAAGATAAGATAAAAATCTTTCAAGCTGGCTCAAATGCTCAAGTGATTTTTATCTGTTCTCCGCGTCAAAGAATGGCCTCAGTAGGAATACCATGTCAAGATTAAATTCAACTTGTTTTAGGAACCCATTTGAACTACAAAAAAGGCCAATGTATAAAATTTTTTTATCTAATTTTATTTAATCATATCTGATTTCAAGTATGATAAGATCCGGTAATTGAATAGATCTAATCATATCTAATTATATATAGTCTGCTATGATAAGATATGATTAGATATAATCAGATATAAATTTAAATTTATGGATATTATCAGTTCTGAGCAGGTCTAATATGTTCAGATCTGTACCATACACGATCAGTTCTAATTAGACATGATAGATACTTATCATATCTATTCAGATCTAATCTTAATATGCATTCAGATCTGTTTATATCTGAAATCAAAAATCATTATATAGAATATATATATATATATATATATATATATATATATATATATATATATATATATATATATATATATATATATATATATATATATATATATATATATATATATATATATATATATATATATATATATATATATATATATATATTAATATAGATATAAGTGAATCCAATTAGATCTGAACAGATTAATAAAATATTAGAAAAAAACGACAAAGGTAAAAGTTATTAAAAGTTATTATTATGAAATTACAATTTTTATAACTTAGAGTGGTTTTATTAACATCTAATGTGTGGTAAACCTTTCAGAGACTAACTGATATTTTCCAGCTGGGTTATTAAGCCTTTATTTTTGCTGTTGAGTTTAATCGATTTTAACGCTACTGTGAAGGTATTTTTCAGTATGGAATTAGAGTAAACGGCGCATTTGAAACGTTTTACCGCGCATGCCAGCCAAAATATCAAATCCAATTTATCAAATTTTGTTGTTGTTGTCGTATAATTTTGAGAATTTTTTTTTGTTTTTTGAAATATTTTCTTAACGCATTTTATCGTTGCATAAGAAACTTTATGAACTTTTCTCGAGCGTATCCCCTAAATAATGCACTTGGGAAATTAATTTCGCAAAAGCAGATCTTCTTAAGCTATTTTCTCACATTATTATTGCTGTTGTTGTTGTGTTTTTGTAATAATTTTGCTTTGATTACGAGTTGCAGCAGCCGTCCAGTGGGAATACACAAGCAAACGCAGACAGACGCCAACAGGACCAGGACGGTTGGATACTTTGAGTTGAGTTGAGATGAGATGAGATAATTTAATGCATTTTGCTAAGGAAGAAACCGAAAAGAGCTGAAAATAAAATGAAACGCGTCTGAAGTAGTTAGCAGAAAAAACACAAAAACAAAAAACGTAAAGTACGGCTGGGATATGGCTGATCTGAGGGCTTTGGGCGAACGAAGCAAAAACTAAACTTTGAATTGAAATTCCGGTTAGATATGCAGATAGTAAATATACAAATATATATAAGTACTTGTATATACAATATTGTATGTACATTTTTAAAACAATAATTCGTAGGTATAAAATTGGCCTAATCCGAAAATGAGGCGCAATTAAATTATTACAAAGGAATATTTAAATAAGGCGTGCAAAGATAATAACGAAATTATTTAGAGTGAAAATTGGTAAATTTACGGGTTAAATTAAGATCCGATAACAAGAAATATCACTTATATATATATATACTTCCCGAAACATGGAGTGATTGTTTAGTATAGCTACTTTAAACAATTTAGGTAATATATACAAAAAATGTCTCTTTTTGTTTTAAATATACTGATTATTTTCGATACTAGAATTTCGGGTTGGGTTAAAAATTTGGAACCTAAAGTTGAAGGACAGTAGCAAAGCTTTGAAGGTTTTTTTTGTCTTCTAGAAAACAATCCATAAATGTCCTTATAAATATATATGTTAACTTCATAATCAATGGACGGATTTCGATGAAACTTGTATCAAAGGTTGTGTTGATATTTTGAAATCGTTACGCGGTTTATGCATTTTAAAACCATGCAAAACTAAATTAATTTAAATAGTTCTATTGCAGGTTATCAATTCAAATTCAATATTTACCGTTTTACTGGTAACACAAAATAACAGACCCAAAACCCACCACCCATACAAACTTCCCTTTTTTACAGATAAGAAACTATTAAACATGGTTATAGTGCAAAGGACCAGTTCAAATTCTACTAAATAAAAACTATGTTTGTTAAGTACATAGACAATTTTGTTTTGTTAATTGCAATTTGAAATTCCTAGAAATTTTTAGTTTTAGAAATTTATTTGCCTATAACCGTGTTTATTATTCTATAATATATACACTTCTGAAAAAAAAATCAAACGAAAAAATTAAAAACAATTTTTTGCTTGATTTTAAGAAGCGTTCATTTCCATGTGTGCTAATCGTCCTTTGTACGCACTCTTTTGTGATATCAAAACATATGTAAGTATGTATTTATGTATGTATGTATGTATGTATGTATGTATGTATGTATGTATGTATGTATGTATGTATGTATGTATGTATGTATGTATGTATGTATGAGTACCTTCGGTGTAAAATTTCATTAAATTTGCCGGCACAGTTGAAGCTAGAAAAGCGTCCAGCAGTTTTTTTTTGATGGTGCTTGTTGTTGTAGTTGTTGCTTTGGCTTTTACGAGGCGATAATACCAGCCAACATATTAAAGTGGCTCAAAGGGGCGCGGACGCCGTCAACCCACAATCCCAATTGGCGCTTGTTGCGGCAGAATGTGGCAGGAGGATGTTTTTTTTTTATATTCTCCCTAAAATAGCTAAAACAGTTTAGTGGAATGACCGCAAAAGTCATTTTTAAACATTTTTTGTTAAGTTTATAAAAAAAGAAAACAAGGAAATACCCTCATCTGGGCTTTTCGCTTTTGGTGGGTGGGAGTAAAGCGGAGTGTCTAGGGTTGAATTTCGGGTTGTATTTTTGCGTTTCTCTTGCTCATTGAGCCACTTCAGCGGTTGTGTGTATGTGTGTGTGTGAATTTTTTATGATTTTGGCTCATCACTGCCGGGCGAATTGATATTCATGTGGTGATTATGGTCGCTTGCTCACACGAGAGTCCTTTCCTGGGTCCTGGCTATGTGCGGGTGTATTTTGTTGCTATTCGCTGCGCTGTGGGGGCGGTACGGTTCGGTTTTGTTTTGTTTCTATAAATTATGTTAATTTCGGGAGTGTAGCGCGCATATTTTCTTTAAAATTCATGATTGTGTCAAAAACAATTGTTTTTAAAAGGTTTAGGCACAACTTCGGACATATTGTTTTTCTGTATATGAATACTTAACTTTTATGATTTATTTTATTTGCTAGAAAGTTTTCAAACCTTTTAGTTTAAATATCCTTGGGCGGATGTTTAAAGTGTGTTCATTAAAGTCAATTTGAATGTGTGTACAATTCAATATTGAAATGAAAAGTTTTGCTCTTGATTTTATTTCTTTTATTTTTGTAGATATTTAAAAATTATTTTAGCGCTAATCAATTGCTTAGCGATTCTAGTACGCTTATGCAATCAGAAATTCTGACACCCACACACACAAGCGTACATATAATTGAAAGCTCGTTAGCGTTAGTGTGTGTGTGTTTGCTCATTAGGGTGAACTTTATCTAGCAAATTTGAATATTTGGAATGGGAACAAAGAAAATTTATTTTTTAGAAAATTAAATAACATGAATAAACAATTGATTTGTTTATTTTTTTAGCTATAAACTTGCTCGACAGGGTACAACAAAAGAAATTTTACCCAATTTAAAGGAATATATTATTCCGTTGTCAACATGTAAACTACTCACTGGGGAGATTTATATTAAGGAAACAAACTCCAGGTAGATGCGGAGTAGTATATGCAATATTTCGCTTATTATATGGCCACAGCAGGATCTAAAACGCTCAGTCAACTCAATTTCACTAAGAAGGTCTCAAATTAATACCGTAGTAGGTGTGTCATAGAACCTCATACAAGAAGACTCCATATTTTCTCAAACGATTTCTTCAGAAGCTGTAGAGATAAGGAAAATAAGGAAATAAGCAGTGGTAAACAAATGATATACTCAACTGGGAAAGTATTTCTCTGTAGACCTAGTTGATACTCGTATATTATAATGGAATACAAATAATATTCTTTGTTTTATCAATTGTACAGGATGGTTCAATTAGCGGCATATCTTAAAGGGCTCTTGGCCGAAGTGGGTCTCTCTCGAGGGACAGCTATTATAACCTAACCTAGCTTTTAATTATTGTCACGAGAGTCGCACACTTGTCGCCCTAATGCGTTCGCTCGTAAACCAAACATTTGCTTTGGCAAATGTTCGCTATTTGCTTTTACCTCGCTACTTGCGCCAGTCATAAATAAACGATAAATCCGTTTTGATGCTTCGGATTTTCATAATTAATTGCAAATTACCGACTTTTGTGGTGATGCGAAATTGGTTTAGTTCCATTTAAATCAACATTTATTTGATTAACTTTAATGCAAACTAATGACAATAAATATCAAAGATTTCCCACACGCCTACCAAAAGTCAAAAATATTTGGAAATTTAAAGAAAATTGGTTTTAAAAAATCATATTTCTTGACGATTATTATAAAAGCAATTATTGGCGATTACGATCGAATTATTATTCATTTATGTATTTTCTTGTTGAATTTATATAGCAACAATAGTTCGAAAAAGCGAAAAAGAAAATTGAACTACAGTAAGCGTAAAGAATGAATTCAAATTATAGTAATTATGAGACTAGTTCATTAAGAGTTAAATTTAATTTCATTTAAACGAACTAGTCTCTTAGTTGCTATAATTTGAATCCATTCATTAAGCATTCTGAACTTAAATGGCATAACACTTGTCTTAGCTACTCTTCTCTTAAATGTCTCTGCTCTCAAATTATGCTACGTATGAGTGCTATTTTCAGTCCTTCCTTGCTCGGCTTCCTTTTCTTGTATAGTACTTATATGTCTTGTTTTAAGTCTGAATTTATATTCTAAGTTTTGAAAAAAAACGATAATAATTTTTAAAAATGAATGATTCCGATGAACTACATTCATTTGCAATCATGTCGAATAATTACCGAAATGCGTTAAATTTTAAATGTAAAAGAAATGCATTTCTAAGAACACTTTTTGAATTAAAACACAAGATATTATTAAATACAAATTTTAAATACTTTCTATTTTAAGTTCTTCAAGTTAATTTAATAAGTTTAATCAAAACTCTTAAACTATTTAACAAAAAAAAAAACAAAAAAAAAATGTTGCTTGATTTTTTAAGTATGATTGGCCTTAAAAGAAATCACAATGATAATTGATCACTTGGAACACCCACAAGCAACACGAGACACAACAGCAACAGCAACAACAACAACAACAACAACAACAAATTACAACTAACACGAACAACAACAACAATATAAAAAAAACAGCATCTACAATAGCAACTATTTGTAAAGACCGTTAAAAGGATGAAACATTTGTACGAGTTTGTGTTAGTGCTCTAGTGTGTGTATGAGTTTTACAAAAAGAGCAACAACAATAACAACAACAACATTAACAAGGAGTGATAAACGACGTGTGATGTCGCAGCTTGGTAAAAACCGCTGTTAAAGAGGAGGAGAGAGGCAGAGAGAGAGAGAGAGAGTAAAAGGGGGAGTGCTGGAGTTGGAGTGGGGCAGGCACAAATGTTGTGAAAAGCATCATCAATTGGCTGTAAAAAAACAACAACAGCAACAACAACAAACTACAAACTACAAATGTCAACTGAAATTTGTTCACACTAGTTTCGTCCTGATCCTGGCCATTTTTCATGCGACATTCGCCAAAGCGAAACGAAACGAAAAGTGACTCATTTCGGTTTAGATTTTTTATTTCAATTTTAGCGCGAGAAATCGTTCCGCTTTACGTGATTTATGCGCCCATTTTTACGTGATTTGCTGTACAAAGATAGAAGAGCGGGCGAGTGACAGCTTGTTACTTGCAGTAGCTAGGACTTAAGGCCTCTTCAATTAAGAGTGCTCTTTTAAAAGAAAGTTTTCATAACAATTATCTAAATAGGTTAGCTTTAAAAATACTCAAATTTAAGTTTTTCGGTTATGAAAACTTAAAAATTATTTATTGTCACAGCCAAAGAAAACATTCTCCCCTATGAACTTTATGTTTTGTATGTTTTCCATCGTATTAGTTCACCTTTAAAATGGAAAAAAAACAATACATTAAATCAAAAGTCCAATTAATAAGAAATAAATTTATATTGCTTTAATTATTTTCAGTAAACATTTTGATTTTTACATGTTTCTATGTTAATTTAAATCTTTAATGATATTTAAAAAATAAACCATGTGAGTTCACAGACTGCCCAATCTTAAGAAGTTGACAGTTTGATTTATGTGATTAGATACAACAACAAGAACTGATTTACTAGTACAAAAAAAAAGAAAAGAAATACTGCTTATGGTCGCGGTTCCTTTGACATGATTAAGAATGGTCATTAGGGTGGTCTACAAATTGTTTTCATTGAGGGCACTACGAATTTTTCATTTTGTCTAAATATGACCAATACAAAATATTAGATTTCTATTAAAGTATGGAGTTATTAAATGTTTATAGAAAGTTCATTTTTCGATATTAAAAAATTTTTCTTTTTAAACTTTTAGAAAATTTTATTTAATTTTTAACAAAATTTAATAGAATTGACTTTTTATATGGACTCTGGGGTGTTAAATCCGAATCTACATATTTTCTGTTTTTAAGATATTCACCATTTTATGGTTAAACATGGTTGAATATAAGATTAGCAAAGTAGAACTGAGAGCGCAAATTGAGCGAACTCACCTCGATTTCTGTTAATTTTTCTACCTTATTTGAAAGTTTTTTTTTTATTTCCAATAAACTAAGTTGTTTCTTTTTAATTATTTGATTTTTCTATAGAAATTACCAAAACAATCAATTTTTAAATAGAAAAACATTATCGATGGGAAGAGTAACTTTTTTGCTTTCCTCACCTCTTATTTATTACATTAAAAACTGATGTCTAATAAACAAATTACGACAACAAAAATATTATAAATAAAAAAAATACATTAATTAAGTTTGAATATGGACCGAAAGCAACGGTTGATTTGAAAACTCAAGC
Organism: Suillia variegata; assembly: GCA_949127995.1. Lineage (NCBI taxonomy): Eukaryota > Metazoa > Arthropoda > Insecta > Diptera > Heleomyzidae > Suillia > Suillia variegata. The sequence continues at coordinate 21,487,002 of OX421844.1, forward strand.
AAATTTAAAGTTTCATACAATTTTTGCTTTGTAGAAATTAAATTTTTAAAATTTTACTTTCTTCAAATATCAAATCAGCTTAAAGACATAAAAAGAAGAAGAAGAATCTGAGTATGTTGAAATTTGTGTAAATAAACGAAATTATTGCATTGTTTTTGTTGTATTTTTAATTTAGTTCTGTAGTCCTTTGTTTATTCCAAAAATACTAAAAAAAAAGTAATAAAAATAAAAAAGTGCTTAAATTTGAAGTTATCCTTGGGCAATTCTTTTGTAAATGCCGCACACAAACGCATGTCCGCCCTCGAACGAACATATACTTACACACTCGCACATACGTTACATACGCATGCATATTTTCTGTCGTTGACACTTGAACGTCGAGTGACATCATGTGACACCGCATCCATTTCATTCCCATTTGGGCACACAATGTGAAAACAGCAAAGCAGAAGAAGAAGGAGCAGAAGAGAGACGAGGCAGCGTTAGGGGCAGAGAAAACAGGCGGCAAGAACTGCCAAAAACGAATGAATTGGAAATTATGTAAATGTCATAGCCGCACACAATCGCACACACAGGCTGGCACACACACTCACACTCGCACCGACACTCACACTCACACTAACATGGAACATGTCAAATAGAAATGTCAGAGCGGTATTCTGCGCTCAACGAGTTCAGTTCAGTTCGGTTCGGTTCGGTTCGGTATGGTTCACTTCTGGAAAAGCGTAAGTGGACTCTTTCTTTTTTTATTATTACGTTTTTTTTTATTTGTATTTTAATCTATTTTTTCCCTGTTGTTATGTGTGAAAATACGCCTCACTTACAAACGTGTGTGTGAATGCGTGCGTGTGTGTGTAAGTGTGATAATCATGTTAACCTAATTTATGGCATGTGTTTGCGATTTTCCCATTTTGTACCGATTTCTCTTGCATTTAAATTTTATTGCAAATTCCATGGCAACGCACGAAGAGAAATGATTTTGTTATCATACTCATACTTATACATACTAGTATATATACTCGAATATATATTAATTTACTTCTTATATAATCGCATTTGTTTTATTGCATTTTATTGATAACGTGTGTTGTACTTTAAGTTACCGATAAAACCATAAAAAAGCTGGTCTTATGAGGTAACAAAAAATATTGCCTGATAATTGTGACCAGTTGGATTTGTTACCAGTATCCTATAAATATAATATTGTATATATCTCTCTTTCTTTGTATCCTATGCGCGTCTTAATCATTCATCCGATAGCATTGTCGATAACTTCACCAGAAATTAGCCACAATAGGGTGTACAAAATCTGCCACTCCCACTTATTTCGCCACAATATATTTAGCTAAGTGATAATGTTTGACTACATTGATGCTCCTGCCACTGTCGATTACTTTTCCAAAAATGGTCGTGGTTGGATCAATTTAACGCCCATCGTATTAACTCAAAATCTGTATAACTTCCCGGTAAGTTCCACTAACAAATTATCTTACACATATTTATATTCAAACCAAAACCTTTGCAATGCCGAGTACTATAAGATAGCAAATTATAGATGAAATGGTTAACATGATTTGACCAAAAATTTCATTTATAAATAATAGAGTTAACATAGAAATAACACTTTATCAGGTTAATATTTTTCAAAACAAATGAACATTTTGAAAATGACATTTTAAGTGTAATTTATTTCATTTCGTTGTCAGATAAAAGTTTTGACATATTCTGTCAATATTTAAATATGGCAAATATTGGGGCAATTAAACGCAGACTTAATTTACTACTTTTTGTATTGACACTTAATTTTATATCACACTTTGTAATGTTAAATTAATATTTTCTTCATGTGAATTTTTAAAAAAAGCTGCATTTATCGTTACAGTTAATGTTAAATTGGCAATGAATCATGGTAATTTAACAAATACTGTCATACTGACATGCCATATGAACAATTAAGAGTACTCTTATTTTTTTTATAAATTATTCTATGTTTGCAAAGTGTTGCAAATTAAGATAATAATAACGAATTGAGTTATAAACATATTTGAAAAAATTCGTAAAATTGTTTGTTTCTCTTCAAATAGTCAGTACGGCCCATTAAGATTCTTAACATATTTTAATGTGCATGGATGCTATTTGCGAGATAGGTTAAATACTTTCAGACACGATTTAATCCACCAGATATCCAATAACCGATAGCTTAACCAAGAATTTCATTTAAATAATAAACGAATTTGTTACATACCTTTAAAATTTTAATTATAAATTTTAATTTTGAATTAAGTTTATCAAAAAGAAGAAATAATATGTTTAACTTTTAACTGCTCCTAGATAGGTAATGAAAACGCAAATGCTTCTGGCAACTAACTTTAACAAATCTCAATTTATCACACGTGGAAAGTGCCACATCAATTTTCCTAATAATTTTATAGGATTTTTTGTTTTTGTTTTCCTTTCCAGCGCTCTGTCATTTCGCCTTAATTGCGACTAAATATCACCAGTAATAAGATGTGAAATTGTCTGGAATTAAATACAAACGGAATTTTTTTCTGAACACATTTAAGCCCGGCTGGCTGTCACTTTCGAATGCTATCACGCGCGTATATCTTAATGTATTTTAAAGTGATCTTAAAATCCTTATCCTTTGGTGACGCGCCGCAACGCGATACAGCAAACATTTATCTTTTGTCATTTTAAATATTTTATCAATTTAATGTGTTTGCTCATGAAATAATAAAAATAACAACAATAATAATAATAATAATGAATGCCTTTGTGTGGCATAAATTAAAAATATAAAAATGTGCCATTTTCGCACAATTTATGGTCGATAAGGCGACAATGTAATAAAAATGAAAAATGTTCTCCTACTGCGAAACGTTACGTTGCGTTGCGTTACGATGCGGTGCGGTGCGATGCGATGTGAAACGGTGTGGTATGGTATGGTACTGTGCTGCAAATGCTGCGCAGCATATGTCGCCGGATGAAATGAAGTAATCACTCATGTGACGGCATTGCCAGTCGAGCCAACCATTTCATCCAGCCACACGTGATTTAAACGGCAAGCGACAGCGGCACACACAACACCAGCACAATTGAAAGCGACAACTGGGTGCGTATTAGTGTACTATAGTATATACATACATATGTCTTTATGTCGTTATGAGTGATGTGCGTCAGTGTTCTTTACCTAAAGACGAAAGTAAATCGATCTCAATGTGAATTCAAGACTTATGCCAAATTAATAATCACCAAACAAAAATAAATAACAATGAATGGAATGAGGAGAGGTACGAGGGAACGTGGGAAGGTATTTGAACTACTGTTTAATTATGCGATGACATTTAGGGGTAAAATCGTAAACTGTTTCCATGGTTATTAGGATTATGAGTATAATGGCAGCAAAGTCTTTAGCTGGAAACTCTAACCGAATTTCAGTTCATGCAGTTTTTTATTTTATTAGATAGGTTAGTAGATATGTATATATCAAGGGTTGACCGGAAAATGTTTAAGAAAAATATGTGTGTGATAGCGAGTTACTTATAAAATATTACTCACTGGTGATATGGTCTCTGAGTATTTCTATAGCAAATACTGTCCTTGTTGCTGAACAAGTTCTTGAGCTATAAATGAAAAGGTCAAATTGTTAAAACCATTCTCATCGACAGAGAGCGCATTATAATCGAGATCTGATACTTGAATTGTTTAAATGTGGGCGTAGTATGTGGTCGAGACAGATGTAGAATATTCACTGCTTGAAAGATCGTCCCTAGGAAATTTGAAGTTTCTCGAAAATTGTTCAGCCGTTTAATCGCGATGAGGCAACAATCAAACGAAAAAAAATTATAATGGGGCTATTATGAGAGAAAACAAATAATGCTGAAACTAAATGTAAATGATACTTGAGGTCGATGTCATTGTTACCACTATATGGTGTATGTGATATATATGGATCAAGCTGATTATGGCTTTTTCTATCATCACGTAGTTGATTTCATGGACATTAAGTGCGAACTTAGTATTTTATTTCATTGCTAAGTCATAAGTTTTGATATTCAGTTTAAGGCCTTCACTGGACAGGTACTTTATAAAGCACAATCAGAGCAAAATCTCACGACGACTTTCTAGCTAATTTTTTAATTATCTTTAATGGAAAGTCGACAGTAGTCCAATTGTATTCGAATTTCTGCAAAATCTATCGAGTATTTTCAATGTTAGCTATTGTTTAGGTACATACAAGTATAAGTAAATATTCAAAAGTTGGTATGTGTCGTTTAAATTCCATAGCCAAACAATCCGAACAATTGCCATTGCCAAGCAACCATTTCCAGCAATTTCCTCATGTCAGCGTTTAAGTGAGTTACATTTTTTTGTTTTGCTTTTGAAGAAATCCACGTTGATTCCAACTGCTGCTACTGCCGCAACTTCATTGGCATTTTCACAATTGGCATTCATAGTTAAAATTGAATTTCCATTTCTGCTCGAGTTGTGGATTATTGAGTTTGCTGGATTGTTATTTTCAAATTAACCCTTTTTCTTTGTGTGCTGCACACACGCCACAAAAGCAGCAGATCGACCCAGCGGCAAAGGACAAAAGGAAAAAGCATTTTCAAGGATTGAAAGCAGCCGCAGCAGGACTTCTTAAATTTGACCGCTTTTTGGTCTGCAATAACAACGACAATATGTGCGCTACTTTACTCATTTACATGCTGGAAATCATTGCTCCGCTCGTGTATGCTACGTCATGTCATAGTTAACCCTTTGAGGCGCATTTATAATTTGAGAAAAATTCTTTAATAATACACTTTGTGCCTTCGAATAACGTTTTCCTTAAAATTGTTTATAAACGAGACAGAATATGGTACAAAAAGATGTCATGACTTTTTGTTTTGTTGAAATTTTCTAATTATCGAGTTTCTCAACCCAAAAGAATATTTTTTAGGATATCAATTTCATGAAGAAATGATCTCTGGAGCCATGGTGTAATAAATATAAAGTGAGGAAAGTAGGAAATGTCCCTCTCTACATAGATATTGTTTTTCTCTTTGAATTAAAATTTGGTTGCTACAAAATTATTAACAAACGTAGTTTGTTGTCAAAAATAAAAACAACAAACTTCAAAATAAGACAATAAAATAAGGAAGACATCAGGGCGAGTTCGCTCAATTCGCGTTGTCATTTCTACTTTCCCAACCTTATCATTTAACCAAAGGTAACATATTTATTTGTTAAAAAATCAGAATTTGAATTTTTATTTTCATAAATTCTTTTAAATACGATAAATTAAAAGAAATGACCCATTCGATTGGGTTAACTAAGCAGTAAATACAAATTTAAATCAGTACGAGAATTGACTTTTGTTAATTTTGTTGTACCTACTCCCCGTCATATCGGCAACTTTTATTGCTGTAATTCGAAGCTGTCCCGGAGCAGAGCCATTTAGATGCAGAACTAAAATCAAGACAATTTCTTCATTCTGCTCGAATGTAAACAACTTCGTCATCTTTCGGTTTAACATTTCCAATACACAAAACTGTGTGAATTTAGATTTTTTATGTGAGTCGGTTGGTCTTTCTTATGGGTTTTTATCAAGTTCCTTTTTTCACTCAAATGTAGTAAGTAAAAGCTTTTTGCACATCCTTTACGGCATTATTTAAAAAAAGGATATGTCGGTTTAACTTCCTTTGCTGCGAATGCGTTTGATAAGGTTTGGTTGGTTGGCTGGCTGGCTGGCTGGCTGACTGACTGGATTGGGTTCAACATTGCGATATTATTGTTTGCTTTTGATAGAATTTTTATATGCTCTTCAAACATGGTATTCCTTTTAAAAGGATTCCGACAAAATCGTACACAGTAAAATATTTTTAGCTCACGAATGTTTCATTGAAATTTAACTACTTTTGGAATGAATAATTTAAATGATCTTTAAGTTACTCTAGTACACAAAATTGTTAACAGTTTGATTATCATATAATTTATTATTAATAAGTAACTAAATTTGATTTAAACAATTTTAATTTTATCTCTTTAATATTATACAATTTTTTATCAATTAAATAGTTAGAATTTTCCTACAATAAATTTTGAAAAGGTTTTAGAAAAACAACAAATTATGATTTACTTCATATCATAGTTGTATAATAAGGTTATGAAACTTGAAATGAGTACGCAAATTGAGCGAATCCACCTCGATTGCTCGAGTTCCATTTAATTGTATATATTAACATTGTGTTATCCTTAAAAGTTCAAAGAAAAATGCTCTGTGCACTTATACTAACATATGTCGGTTAGTGTGCGATTCTACACGGCACCACTACCACTACCACCCACAACTAATCTCTAACAACATTCGCATTCTTTTTGTTGTTGTTGTATTTTGGTATTTTACTATTTTCGGCTTCGAATTTTCCTATTCAGGATATTCAAAAAGGAAAAAAATTTAAGTGGATTCCGCCATTGTCGGCGCAAGTGCATTTGTGTGGGAGTTGGTATCTGTGCGAATATCGTATCTGTGAGTGAGTTGTGAATGTGTGTTATTGTGTGCATGCGTGTGGCATATATGTCAATATGTGTGTTGTGTGTGTGTGTAATGTGTATCCAAATAAACTCATTGTTATGTTGTGTGCGCCACTGAAATATATTTCTTCTTTATCGAAAGTGTTTGAGATTCCAAATTGAATTCGAAAATATTTTGTACTTTTTGCAAGCATTTCGTTGTGAAAAACAAAATTTAATGTAGATTGGAAAAAAAATCAAAATACAAAGCGGCAATATTCAAAATTGACTAACGAACAAAGTTACCATATCAATGGAGTGCATCACGATGACAAGCGTTTGCAATGCAAACAAATAACATATTCACAATTTTATGAGTTGAACGATGAGTGAGCGTATTCCTGCTGCTTATTTGCTTCCGGCTACAAAATGTTGTTCTTATTTTGCTTGTAAAAGGTAAGTTTTTCAATTTATTTTCCACTTAAAAATTAAGGGATTACAAAGTAGCTGACTTGGAGGAGGTCATTAGGACATTTGTCATGGGAATAAGTACAACTTCTATGTGATGAAATGTACAAAATTAATCATTTCGATGTTAGTTCAGGCACTTTTCTATTTTCGGATTTGCTATTTTCAAACAAAATTGTATAATTAATCAGTTTTAGTATTCAATATAGCAGCACCACCTCAAAGTCTTTTAATGCACACGCCAAGTTTAATCTTCCGCCCACCTCTGTGCTTTGTTCTTAGCAAATAAATAACCTTCAAAATTTTCCGCCGTATTTAATAATTTTTGCATTTGGCCTGTAGCAGTTTTATTTTTGGAAAATTTGGGAAATACCTTGCGTGTGGTAAGGAATTTTTCTTTTAATTAGAAAACTTTGAAATAAATTGTTAAAATATGAGCTCAAAGTAAACGAACAAGAAACAACAACTACAAAAACAAAAAAGGAAATACACGACAAGCAACAACTTATTTCATAAATACTCGCACTATATACCTGCTCATATACAAGTATAATAAAAAAAAATTAAAACAAAATATGAAAATATGAAGAAAGTGGCAGGAAAATCGAAGAAGTTCGCAAAGTTTTTAAGTAAACTGCACACGCCTGCCTGCAAAGTTTTTGCAGCTTTTGTTTTTGTTATTGTGTAGTTTATTTTTCTCCGGTACACTAGCTGAACGCTGAAATTCACTTTTTACGGAGCTGCAGTTTTGCCAGCCCACTTGACTCTAACACACACACTCGCAGACACACGCACGTCGTCCTGTTTGGTATGTGGAGAAGCTATTGTTCTGATTTATGCAAAAGTTTATATGAAAAAAAAAATGTAACACAAAAAAGAAAAAAGGAAAAATGTTTATAAAAATAACAACGCTTTATGCTTACAAGTTGACAAGCAGAACAACAACGTCAACTGCTGCAAAATAAAACTACTCGCAAACTAAAAAAAAGTCCTGTTCTCTTTTCTTTATAAAATTAAAATATAATCAAAGAAAAAATGTCTAAAATAATTCATAGCTAAATGCTTCATGTTTCCTTGTCCAGAGGCGTTCTACGAACTTTAGAAACTCACTTTTGTTTCAATTGTTTTGGCATTAAGTTTTCAAAGTTTTTGAGGAAAATTGAGTTTTTTGTTGAGGATTCGCAATTAGAGTCGGAAAAATAAATAATTGTGGTTTTTGTCAAGGAGCTTCTAAATGAAGCAAACTATATTTAGAAGCTAACATAATAGGTCTAAAGCTTAAAGCTTTAAAATATTTAATTTAAAACTGGTTAAACTTTATTTTTAAATTAAAGAAAAACAGAGATAAAATTATTTTTAAAGCGTTTCAAAAGATATAACCTTGAAATAAATAAATCTCACTTAAATACTTAAGTCCGAACTCAGAAGGTGAAAGCTTAAAAATCCAAAAGCTTAAGTTTATTAAAATTAAAACTTATAGAAAGCAAAAGAGCCTAAAAAAGTGAAATTACTAGACGGTGTCTTGATATAAGAAACCAGGTAGCTGACGTTCATGAATTCGATACCCATGGAACGTCAAAATCGAAAAAAAGCTGCCGTGTATTTTTGTATTATGGACGGTGTGAAAAGTGGATTATGAAAATTTTGGTAGCTTAAAATCAGTTAATTATAAAAATGTATTTAAAATTAGAAGAAGAAGCCACTAAATGGGCCAATCCAAATATTTAGATTTAAAGAATTTGTTACCCCTCAATCGCTTTAGGTAAATTTACGGTAATGCAACAAAACAAAATTTAACCACTTTAACGCTTACAACAGCGACACTAACATCTAAATTATTGCAATTCTAACAAAGTAAAGTGAAGTTGCAAAAAAACTCAAAAGTCTTCAGTTTATACCAGACGCGTACATTTTGAGAAGTTGACGTTTTCTGTTTTTTTATTGAGAAAAATTTCGCGTCAAGTTAAGAAAAGTAAAGAAAACTACGCCACGCACTTCAGTTGACGAAATTTGTGAGTAAGTGCCCGACAGAGCGACACGCCTACTAAAGCGCAGGACGCCCACATTTTTGTTCTGTGTAAAAGAAGCAACAGTTTTAAAATTAATCTGTTCTGTTCAATGCCAACAAATAATTAAAACTTTTGCTCGCGAATTTCCTCTGTCTGCCACTGCTGGGTCGTAAGTACTGTAATGCGAAGGAAAGGGAGAATTAGTATGACAGCGGAAAGGCTGATTGGGGCGGTGTGACCGAATTTGTTATTTTTCTGTGCACTTCTTGAATGTTTAAAAGATATGAAGAAAGTTAAATTTGTTATATAACTTTGCAGGTACTTTTTGAACAAATTTGGCTAATTTCGAACCAACGGTTCGTTTGCAAAAATGTTCCTAAGTGGCAACCCAATTGATCCCTACTTCCAGTGTTCTAGTTAATTGTCGTGGGATCAAGTACTCAATGTCAATATTTTATTCGACAAAAAAATTGTTTAATCATATGTTTATAATTTTTCTGTTTAATAAATAAATCAGAACTTTTAATTTTCGCAATATATTTTATTATTTTTTAATAATTTTCAAAGATGTTTGATTATAGTAAACGGTCACACTGGTTGAAGAAGTAGAGTGGCTTCCATGCTGCATGTAAAAATATGAAAATCCTGCATGCAGCAATTATCAATTGCAGCAACTAAAACACAAGCAAAAGTGTTTTTCGACTTAGCTGCCGCTTGTAAAAAACAAAAACAAATGTAGAAGGCGGTACCAGCGACTGCATCAGGCGACGCTAAAGCTGTCATTTTCAGTAAAAACAACAATAACAACAAGAACCTCAAAAACAGAAACAAAACCAGCAGCAACAATAAAAGTTTATGCTGCATGCGTCATTTGCAGCGTGCGGCATGCAATTTGCGTGTTATTAAGAAACTTGCAAATATTTTCAAGATTAAAAACTTCAGTTTTGAAGATTACAACAGGAAAATTTTACTTTTTACAAAATGCGCCGCCAATTTTCTTTCTTTGCATCGGAAAATGCAGAGAGAAAAAACCGAGTAAAAGTTTTTCCAACTTCTGAAGTGAATTGTAATGAAGCGTATAAATGAATGAACGAACGAATGAATGAATGTGTGCGTGTGTGTGTGAGTGATTATAACGAGTGTGTGTGTGTATGAGTGCTCAAAAGTTAATCAAACTTTGAAGTGTACGAGTTTTAAAAAGATTTCAATTATAAAAGAGAATCGTGTAAAGTTAAGCGTTACTCATACGCACTGTGGGGCGTGCAAACTTTTGGATTTTACATCGACGCGTTGAAGTGCTCTTGAAAAAGTTGTTGCGGTCGTTGTTCCACATACGTATATATTAAAAAGTTATTATGTTATTAAATTATTATTAAATACTATATGCAATTTGTACTGTTTAATTCAGTTGAGTTAATTTGGTTAATCATTCAGTCGGCTGCAATAATAAAAACATAAACAAAAAATTATTAACGCTATTAAATTTGTATAATAAACTGTAATGGCTTTTACATGTCGGCCACATTAATTCAAGGAAATTATGCCGCAAGAACACAGAAGTTTCTGCTGTGAGCATCATTAATAATGCTCCGATATAGTTACTATATGCAAGTATTTATACATATATGTATAGTATGCATTTTGCATATTTTTTTTGGTAACATGAATATGTGTTTGGATATATGTATGTATGTGTATTGGGTATATAATAGGAAAAGTCAGCAATTGGAGAGCAAAATGTCAGCAATAGTTCTACGGGAGTAGCTTTTAATATAGGCCATGCCATATGGAATGTAAGGAATATTTCTTTATTTTCCCTTTTTAAGCAAGATTGATTACAATTATATTGGGTTGTCGAAAAAGTCTTTTCGTATTTTGTCAATAGATGTCAATGGAGGCGTCTATCTCCAGTGCTACCAATCACATTGTGTCATACCATATGGTGTTGGAAAGGTGACATTTTAAGCTTCATTTAAGCAAAAAAAAATTAAATTCGGAGAAGTTGAAAAAAAGTTACAGCTGTTCAAAAATGAGTGAAAATAATGAAAAAATTCGCTATATTTTGAAATTTTTGTATAAAAAAGGAAAGAATGCCACGCAAGCCACCAATGAAATTTCTGAATTTTACGGAGACGATGCTGTATCATATCGTGCAGCACAACAATGATTCGCTCGCTTCCGTTCTGGAAATTTCGATGTGAAAGATGCACCTCGCTCTGGTCGACCTATCGTTAAAAAAGTCGATGAAATTATGGAAAATATTGACCAGGACCATCACATAAGCAACCATGACATCGTTAAGGAACTAAACATTCATCATCAAACGTTTTTGAACAATTTAAAAAAGGCTGGCTACCACATGAATTGTCTGTGAAAAATTTAATGGACCGAATTAACATCTGCGATTCTTTGCTGAAACGAAATGAAATCGAACCATTTCTGAAGCGAATGGTAACAGGAGACGAAAAGTGGATCAAATACGACAATAATGTGCGAAAAAGATCATGGTGCAAGCGTGGTGAAGCTCAACAAATGGTCGCAAAGCCAGGATTGACGCTTGAAAGGTTATGCTGAGTGTTTGGTGGGATTGGAAAGGAATCATCCACTAAGAGCTGCTCCAGCCTGGTCGATCGATTGATTCTACACTTTACTGTCAACAACTGATGAGATTGAAGCAAGCAATCGAATAAAAACGGCCAGAACTGATCAACAGAAAGGGCGTCGTCTTCCATCCTGACAACGCTAGACCACACACAACTTTGATGACTTGGCAAAAACTGGGAGAGCTTGGCTGGGAAGTTTTGATGCATTCACCATATAGCCTTGACCTTACACCATCGGATTACTATTTGTTTCGGTCAATGCAGAACTCCCTTACTGGAGTAAAGTTGGCTTCAAGAGAAGCCTGTGAAAATTACTTGTCGCAGTTTTTCGCCGAGAAACCACAAAAGTTTTTCACTGATGGAATAATGTCTCTAGCGGAAAAATGGCAAAAGGTGGTCGACCAAAATGGTACATATTTGGTTCAATAAAGTTCATTATAAATATAAAAAAAAATGTGTTGAACTTTGGTTAGAAATACGAAAAGACTTTTCCGACAACCCAATATGCTACCTCATGCGTTTACATCCGAATAAAATTTTCAGCAAACATAATATTTTACTCTATTGCTCTTGGGAAGTGGATAAAGAAGCAATAAAAATATGTATTGGGTATATATTAAAAAAAAATTTAAATTATTTTAACAATGACAAGTCATTATAAAAGTTTGTTAGAATTTAATAAAACATTTTTTGTAAATGTCAAAAGAAAATTTGTTCGCTAATAAAAAAGTTCACAAATGGTTTAAAAAATTAATCTGCTTAAAATAAACAAAATATCAAATATATTCCTTGTGTAAATTAAACAAGAATAACAAACAATAATTAAGATTTGTAAGATTGTAATTCTCATTTAACTTCGGTTAAGTAAAAAATGATTTTAAGTTTATCTCCATTCCATTTTATTTTTCAAAATTCAATTATGAATTTTCGAGCTCGGATAATAAGAAAAAAAATAAACAAATTTATATATTTAGCAATTTTACATAGTTCAACTAATTATTTAATTAAACTTATCTTATTATTTTCGATATATTCTTTATTAAACCCGTTAAGTAACTAGATAGGATCTCTTCGCGGAAATGCATTAATTAAGTTGAGAGACAATTTAACTAGACAAAAAGTTAAAAATCAGTTAAGCAACGAATGGTTATAAACAAAAGAGGGCGTGACATATGTGTGACACGTACTACCATACAATTGCAAATACAAATACAAATAGAAAACAACAACTGCAAGAACAATAACAGATAGCAGAGCGCGTTTCCGATTTAAATAAACAGAACAACGCTCGTTTCGTAGTCAATTAAAGCCGTTTCGTGTCTTTCAATTAAATTAAGAAACTCTGCTGTGGCATATAACGTGCACACACATACATATAAACATTTAAATAAAGCAAGCAAGTAAACAAACACACACACGCACACACAAATACATATACATTGTTATTTTACATTGTCTCCCACATTGCCTGTAAAAGTTTAATGGAAATTGTTTGATAAGTTCGAAGCACACACGTACAGATAAATACAAGTACATACATAGAAAACTGTCTTATCTCGAAATATTCTGCCCAGTAGGAATATCGTGCAAGTGCCATAATTAATATTTTAATTTTTTAAATGATAATCTCGGTAAGGATTTAAAAATATTAAATCTTTTTTCTTTTCATTTCAGTAAATTAAAACTTTAATATTTGTATACATTGATCGATCACAATGATGACATGGATCATTAGTGATACTAGGTGCGCAACTAGTCATATATTGTGTATGCGTGTGTGTGTGTGTCCTTGTCGGATGTTATAGAAACTGCTAAGAAAGTGTGGAAAATGTTTTTCTTGTTGTTCCTGATTTTGAATTTTTGTTGTTGTCTCTTGATATTTTAGAATATGTTCCGTTCCTTAACGGTTCATTGTGTTCATTGTGCCAGACTTTTCTGTTTGTAGTTTTTGTTGTTGTTGGTAGTCTTCTTCATTTGAGTTTTAGTCTTTTATGTCGGCCGCATTGATTTTTGCCCACTTAACTAAATAAGAAATCAGCAATTTTCAGCAAAAAAAGGGTTGCCAATTATTCAGAATTTTTTTAGAAATCGGATTCAGATAGACATCAAAAGTAAAGACCGACCGATAGTAATGATGATACCCGGCAGGTGTCGATTTAAAGCTGATATTAATTTTTTGTATATATTATAAAATATAAGTATTGTTCCTCAGTCTCGAATAACAAAGAATCGATTTTATCGCTATCGTTATTTTTAAAAATAAGTTAATAAGAATATTATGTTAATAAATGTAATGCAAACAATATGGATTAAAATTGTTTTTTATATTAATTTAAAAAAATATCTCATTTTGAATACGAATGTTTTGTGATATTAAAAAGAAAACCCTCGAAACGGTTGTCATATCGTTTTGTTGTTGTTTTTGTTATCTCTAATCCGATTAGTCGGTATTTTAATTTAACACTCTAAGCAGAAAGAAAGTGTGTGGCATATAGAAGGATGTCCTATGTGGGCATTTATGAACCTGCCTCTTCTTCTGGTACATTTGCATAAATTGCTGCTGTCGGTGCGTTCGTACCAAAGCAGCGTCTAGGAGGGGCAACGTTTAGGAGGGGCTTTTAAACGTTTTAATATCATCAGTTAAAATAATCCATTGTTTTGTCAACTTAATTGCATGCATATATCCAAGCCTATTAAGTATTTTTAAATTGTTTTGAACTTGATTTTTGTTGTTTACACACCTTCCAGTGGGGCTCGAGATTTGTCTAAAATATTGAATATGTTGAAATTTTGTTTGGTTTTTTAAGTTTTTGCTAAAATCCAAAAATCCATAATTCGATATTTGTATATGCCTCTAAAATGCCCCCGCAATAAAAATCTCGCTACGGTACTGGACACATATATACCCATACGTGTATATATAATGGGGAAAGGGGGTGTGTGAGCAGAAGCAGCAGCGGCAGCAGAGGCAGCAACAGCGGCAAGAATTTTCATTTGCATGTTGTTTTGCTTGCAAATTTTTATTTATCTTATAATTATGCAAATGAGTTTTGGTCTTTTGTTGTCAGTCGTCGTCGTTGTCGACATTTTCTGCTCTTGTTCCATCATTTCATTTTTTCTTTCTCCATTTTCAGTTGAGGTTTGTTTTTTTTATTTTAGCATTCTTGTTTGCCTTTTTTGTTTTTTTTTTGAGGTGGCAACAAATTTGGACTCTGATTTGGGCCTGTCAACTGGCAGTGACAGCGGCGTGCCAGCAACTTTTTATTACAAACACAAAAAAAAAAAAAAAACAAGAAGCAGCATTTGAAATGAGGAACCTCCACTTTTCTCTAAAAAGAAAACCATGGGCGGGCAATTTTGTTTATTCTGCAATTTCCGCCACAACAAAAATAACAATAACAAAAAAAAAAAGAGAAAACAACAAACCAAAAAAAAAAAAATAAAAAATTTAAATAATAAAATAAACAACATCAAAAACAATAACAACAAATGAAAATTCAAGCTGAACGTAAAACTTTCGCACATTTTCAGTGAGTTTCGGAATTGTTTGTGGACGGACATTGACTCGAATGGACCGCCGCCGATGATGAGTATGCCAGTATGTTTGGCAAAGTAGGCGTGTGCAGTTGAAGGGGCGTTCAGAGCGTCGAGCAGTCCGTGGATTGTGTCGAGTGGAGCGAGTGTAGCCCGTGTGTGCATATGCAAAAAGTTTAACTATGCCCATTTCGAACAATCCTCAAAGCTGATAATATTGTTGGCGTGGCGGCGGCTGTTGCTGTTGCTGAGTTCTTAACTTTTGCATTTAGTTTATTGAGCGCATTAAAAATTACTTCAAGTTGGAATGAAGCCAGCAGAAAATTTGCTAAAAAAAACAGTAGAAATGAATACAATAACAAAACTTTTTTGTTTTGGTTTTCAATGGAAATTTTCCCGTCATTGTGGCTGGGAAATGGTTTTCATTTATTCGCCTTTTTTACTCTTAATTTTTTTATTTTCAATACATTTAATGCCTGCTTATAACTTTATTAATATTTTAATAAAATTCAATATTAATTTTATTTTTTAATGTATTTAACTTACCCCGATCTGTTGGTTGTTCGCGTATGAGCGAAAGCGCGTCTGTATGTATTGCGCTGTGTTTGTGTGGGTTTTATGAGTGCGGAAGTGGATGTCGCCGACTCACTGAATCGACCAAATTTCGCGTAAAAACTTTCTGTAAATGAATAAAAATATATTTTTAATTTTATAATTTTTATAAAATTCATAATAGTAAATTTATCAATTAAATTTCATTATAAAGCTGCGTCAGTTCTGTGGAGCATACTTTTAAATTAACTTTCATCGGAGTGAAAAGTTTTTTGTATATCTTTTTTTTTTATCAAATAACATCGGTAATTAATTAACAATTTCTGAGATATTTTTTAAATAAATCTTTAAAAATGCAAATTGATTTTTAGCTATATAAGTCCCTCGTAAAAGTTATTGACCTTTTGAATTATTGGTTTCACTTTTTCATATTAAATTTAATCACACAAAAATATGTTTAAATATTTTTCTTAATTTAGAATTATTATTTACATGCATTTAAATTTTAATCTTAAAATAAAGCTCTTTACTACATAGTATATAGTAAAGGTGGATTTTTGTAACCTTCGCCACGCGGAATCTTGTACCGAAGGGTACATGGAGTTTGTTCTTCCATTTGTAACGGCCATAAGAAGACGTGGTAGGTATAACATTAGCCCAACTTATAATAGAGACATGTAGCTCTTATATGCTAAAAGAAGCACAATTTTGGCGAAGGGTATTCGATTTTTGACATAGCCGAAAATATTTCTCTTACTTGTTGAGAAAATCTTCAGATTGTAAATTATTCTATGGCAGCAAATTATTTCTTGGAGGAGTCTGTAAATAAATATTCTTTCTAATAAACCCGATGAATCTTTTATTTAAAAATATTTCTAGGTATCCGCAAAAAGTATTATATATATTTCATATGGTCATCTGAAAGATTAATGTAAGGCGGTTGAAGGAACGAGTTCATTTGATGTTATGAAGTACATAAATTGGCAAACAATTGTTACGAAAATCGGCAAGTAAGATAATGCGTAACGACTACATCAACAGTTACAGTTCAAGATATCTTCGCTGTTATGAGTAACAATTTTATAAAAATCATATAAAACCAATTTTATTATGATTTGTTTAATTTTTAATTCTAGTTCTCTAAAGTAAATATTTTTTATGTACATTTATTTGGCAATTGTTTTATAGAAATACCTTCGCTAACAATTAAATATAATAAAGTTAATTGATAATAGAATCAGGAGTTTTAGACAAACATTTTTCAGATCTCTAAATGATGTACCAGGAATAAATATAATTATCTCCAAACTCAAAACACTTCGCATTAAGGACTGAACCTTTCGTGTTGGACCAGTATCTCAAAGTAAGGTCAGCGCTTTGCTCCAATTGAAGGGAGCATGTAGTATCTCTATGGACCTAGTTGAGGCATTTGCCGCCACTCAAACCTAATTTAAAAATAATCGAAATACTGATAAACTTTTGCCAAATATTTGTATATAAAAACATAAAGCCGATGTTTTGGTGCCCGCGGTCAAAAAGCGATGATAATGACGTGCGCCGACTTTAATGACATGCAACTTTTACTGTTTTCTCAACTGACAAATTTACGCCAAGCGCACACATTTAGTAAAAGTTTTCGTGAATGTGTGCAGAACAGCGTGTGGCAACTGCTGCTGACAGTTGCATGCAACTTGCAGTTTAATTTATGCCACACACTCTAAGCAAACATTTTGCCAATTAACCGCATTTTCTAAAACAAATTTACTTGCGTCGTTGCCGTAACAACAACAACAAGAGCAGCAGCAGCAGCAGAAGCAGCAGCAGAAGCAGCAACAACGAAAACATTGACGACACAAGTTTATCAAAGTGTGAAATTTGGCCAAAATGCAAATGCAGATCACGTCATCAATATGCAACAGCCACAACAAAATCATCCTTCTCGACCGAAGAGACGCAATTTTGACATCAGTTTGCTGAAGGACGATGACGCACAGTAATACGTTGTGGCAATAGAAAATAGAACTCTTTCAACATCTTGCTAAGACCGCGAAGAAAAACTATCAGAAAATTTTGATTTTTTAAATTTATTGTTATAGAATCAATTCCATTAAGGGTGCGAGATGAAATAGCCACTCCTACCCTTGAGCTCATAAACTATTTAATTGACAAAGCAAAGAAATCTAATATAATACAAAATTTTTTTAACTTTTGTTATATTTTTGTTGCATATGAAAATACTGTGCGTCGATGAGGATGCAGACCAGGACCAGAACTAGGACAACGGACAAATTGAAGGAAGGTTGAGTAAAGGGCAGGTTTGCGACATGGTTTGATTTGCTTCGATTGGTTTTCAGATTTTTGAACGTATAGTAAAATTGTGTTGCAGCGCCAACCAGCGACCAACTTGCAACATGGAGCGAACGTGCTTCGGCACTAATTTTCAACAAATTTACCTAAGCCCAAAAAGGCGTGCGAGAACTCTGTTAATTACGGGAGATATGCGCGACCAAACAGAATAACAAGTTTAGGAGTATCTTATAATAACAACAACATACATTTAAATAAACTGGAAAATGGCGGCCGACGACTGTCAAAGTTCATAAAGTTAAAAAGAAATAACAATTAAAGGTTTTCATAGAGGTTTAAGTTTATATGAGGTTAAAGCGGGGTACACTGAAAAGATTTAAGTTCGTTAAATCCAATTTGACAGTTTAATGATTTGTGGGAATTTTAACATGAAGAAAATTAAAAAGAATTATTTTTTTGGTAAGCAGGAAAGTACAGGAAGAAAGATCCAAGATTGATAGAGTCACTTGCCATTTCCCTGAGAAAGGGTCCGCCTTTTAGACCATTTTATCTTTTCGATGTTTTGCAAACTAACGACTTTTGTAAAAAGATTTTTCTCGTCTTACTCCCTCACATATATAAAATATTTTTATATGTGGATCAGTTTCAAATCAAATATAACGAACTCGGGTCAATGAATTTTTTTCTATGTACCAACGATAAAAGGACTTTGATGGTATCCCGCAGATATCAACTATACTAGCAGCAATTCAGCAAATCGGCAAGTGGTGTGTGGGCGCAGAGAGGAGGGCATATGATGTTTTCAGCCGGTGATGCGTATCAGTGGTATTGGAAGTTTGTTTTTCGTCTTTTTTCAAAAGGTAATCTAGAAGGCAACACACTTTTGTGTGTAACTTTGCAAATCGATTAAAAGTTTTGCACCCAGGAGAAAAGGCTCTGCACATCTTGGCAAAGTGGCGCCCAGGCGCTCCATCGTCGTTCGGTGACAGTAGCAGAAGCAGGAGCAGCAGCATCAGCAGCTGAAGGCAGTTATCTGGCTGCAGAAAGTTGCAGCAGAGACACGAAAAACATGTCAGTCCATTTAACGTGAAAGCAAACACAATTCGTGTGCGAAGCTTGTTTTGAAGTTCTTGCCGCAAAGCGAAAACGGTTTGAGGAGTGGCACACACATTTGGCCAGACCGAAATTGTTTTCGTTTTAAAATTGAAATGAATTTGAGGCAATCCGTTGACCACAAGGTTCACATACACGCATACACGCACACGGACACACATACACAGGCGTGCAAAGTGATGACAGCATGTTGCGGTGTGAAAAGTCTTGCATTAGTTTATTGTAACTACGTGTGATCTTCCTTAATTTTGTGTCGCTCCTGTCCTGCCTCAAATCTGGTATATTAGGTGGTGCATATGGATATAGAGATTGTTTTTCTTTGAAATATCGTACAAAAATCGAATGTGCTTTTCAATTTTGTATCAAAGATTAGATGGTCCAACGTTACTTCAAGACCACGAAATACACTTCATTTTCATGTTATGAAGTTGGAATAGCGTCAATTGCTTTTTGAGGTTTTTGGATTCTGGCGTTGATTTTCTCTTGTTCTTTTTAAAAGTTGATTAAGTTTTAAGTAGAAATTATTTGAAATGCTTTATAAAGAGATGACTCATTTGTAAACTGGAATGGACTGGTTATTAAAAGTTTGCACAGCAAGGTCCTGAGTGGAAGAAGAAGGGCCTCAGCTTTAAACTTTAGCGAAGGTATGAAGACATTTTTTTATATACACACTAGCAATTAAATTGTGTCCCAAATCTTGGTTCATGGCTTTAAGTTTCAATGACTCCAACGCGAAATGAAAGAAAACCCTCAAACAAACATTACCTTAAACCCATTAAGGGTTTTGGAAAGTTAGCTTGTATTTATGTTGTGTGGCCTATTGAAACATAATGCTAACATGTTTCCAAATGTAACTGAATGAAATTATTAAATATATTCATTAGTGACCTATAATAAAATTTAAAGAGGACATGTCAATTCTCCAAATCTAGTTTTTTTACTGTTTATTTCTTAAAGAACATAAAAGACCAATAAAACATTAGTATATATTGTATGTTAAATATATTCTAGAAAAATAATCTGCACGAAGTCACTAAACAGTAGAAAAGTTTTACATGCAAGTTTGTGGTCATTTCACACCAAAAATGACAAAACATTTACTATATCGCAAATTTAAGTGCGAATACGAAATATTTGCAATATGCCACTGAATAAATTTTTAATTTCAGATGCAAAAATACTTATTTAATTATTTTGTTTTGAGATTGGAAACCATCATGCCAACTCTAAGAGACTATAAACAAAAATACGAGCTAACTTCTTAAAACACTTCATGGGTTTTGCTATGATGAGGTTTCATTTAAATTTCGCGTTGCAGTCATTTTCATGTTGCACAGTTTAACTCATCTAAGCTACCGCTCGAATTGAGTTTAAAACTTTAAACTATTTGTATAAAAATAATGTTGCATTTCGCCATTGTAGAAAAGTTAGAAGGCTCTAACTGATCCTTTGCTACTCCATTAGAGAAAAGCGATTTTTGATTTTATTCATTCTTGACACTATATCGATCAAAAGTAAAAAGTCGAATTTGAACAACAAATTCCAAACTTATATTCTCGGAAATCCATATCTCTAAAGTTGACAGATTTTTCGAGAGGAGGTCGAACTCTGTTACGAGTTAAACTCTGGTCATACAACAAAACGAATTGATCCATTAATTGTAAAACAAACGGCTAAACATAAAAAATTTTGCTTCTGTTTTGCGTCAAGTATAAAATGAACCTCTGGTTTGAGACGCACTTAACTAACTGAGCTATTAAACTGTGACATGGTTATTGACAAGCTTTACATTTGCAATTAATAGTCCATTCTTTCAGTCGGTCAGCAGTACAGGGCTCTTGTACTTATTTGTAATCAGACAAATCAAATCAGGAATTTTGTAATCTTCGTGTGCATTCGAAATTTTAGTTTAAATTAATAGTAAAGCGTCTGCGTGGCTCAATGACCATCGATACTGAATTTGCCAGGTTTGATTCAAAAATGGAAAAAAATGAGGCAGTTATTTTTTAATTGAAAAATGTTTGAAGCGAAACTATTTAAAGCCATTAAAAAGTTCATTTACAGCTGGCTTACATTTTGTAAAGTGTCAAGTAATCATTGCAAGGGAACAATATTAGAAAGAAATATGCATATAGATATTATAATGAACATTTGTTTAGACTACTTCCTTCAGCATTCTAACTTTTCTGATTTAATAACGTTTATTCAGTTCTAAATTCAAACATAACATTTAAAGGAATGCGTGTAACAAGTCATTGTTAATTTATTATGGTCACAATCTGTCTAATAAATTGTGATTCGCATTCAACCTTGTTGTGTGAAATATGGAATTCTCACTGATTAAATCAACAACTTGTTAAACTTCAAACGAACGAACGAAAGTCACATAAAACACTATCAAGAACCGCATTCGCAATGTCCCGACATAATCTTAACTCATCTCGTACAGAATCACACTTTGAAAAGAAAGTAGAGCAGCTCGGAGGCTCATTGCTCGACGCTGCAAAATGAAAATTCCTTATGTGCCAAGGTCTGCAGAACAAAAACACGATTTTATGGGCATGGAGAAGGTAGTTCTGCGCACACAAATAGCAGCCATCGTCCACTCACACCCAATACAAATGTTCAAACAGAAGGTAGTCTATATAGCATTGTTTAAAGGTGGGTAGTCTATGGGTGGGTAGATAGGTAGGTTTGTATATGTAGAAGAAGACATTCATAGCTGAGAAAAAAAAAAAACAGAAAGTTTGCAAATGCCTTCGCAAAACTAAAAAAAAACTAAAAAAAAGTAAATAAATAAAAAAAAAAACGGCGAGCGGAAATTTATCTGCTGTTGTAGCCGCAAGAATTCATCATCGACGTAGTGTTTCCCGCTGGGGCTATTCTGGGATGCTGTTGCTGCTGTCGTAGTCATTGTCGTGTCGTGTTGTTGAAAGTGTCCATGAAAAGTTTATTTTTCTTCCACTTCCTTGGCTGGTGATGCTGCTGCTGCTTTTGCTGCTTCTACTGTGGCTGATGAGTGCTGTCGTGTGGCAAGTGAGTGTATGCCTGGCTGGTGTGAGTCATTGCTTAAATGTTCTCATTTCTTATTTGAGGTGTTTAAACTCAAAAACCGATAAATGCTGCTGATATCATGTTGAGGGAAACTATACAAATTAATTAAACATTTGATGCAACGATGTTTCGTAACACGCTTCGATAAGAAGCTTAATCCAGAAGATGAATTTTGTTTGTATGTAAAGCACTTAACCATTATTGTAACGACTTTAATTTAAATATTAACAACTTTTTATAGACAGATCCGAAACAAATTCGTTTGTCTTTACCAACCTTTAAACTAGATTTCATTTTCTAATGAACTTTATATTGGTTCTTATTTTTCGAATATCTTCAAGAATTCATTATATCCCTTGAGGACTTATCGGTTTAAGTATTGAAGTGGCGCGATTCTCATTCACACAACCACAAGACAAAAGACAAAAGAAAAATAACCAAAAGTTAATCCTGAGGCATCAATTTCAAGAAATAATTCCAACATCAAAACTTTTAATATTGTCAATGATGACAATGCCAGGCCGCTGGGGAGAAGTTGAAGGAAGAAGGAAGCTTCATTGCAGAAGCTGAGCAAAGTGGTTCTTTATTTTTTATTTCGCAGCCACTTTGGGTAGTTCATTATTGACCTTACGTTTAAATATGGGGAAAGGGTATAAGGATGGAAATAATCAAGCCGGCAGAATGGACCTCAATGTTAGTCCAAAGTTACAAAAGCCAATTCGGAGTTTGTAACAATATTGGTTGATGGTGGTTTGTTGGTGAGTTGTTTTTGTTTTTGTCTGTTTAGTTGTTGCTGTTATGCGGGCGATTTGCTATTTTAGTTGTTGCGGCTGCTCTGTTATTTTCGACGCCATTGTCATTGTTGTATTTGTTGCCGTCCTTGTTTACCTGCCATTGTGGTATTCCTGCCGTAGAGGCAAAGTATACTCAAACTGCAGTTCGCGTTCCTCCTATGCCGCGAAACGGCAGGACTTTTGCTTTTTGCAGCGGAAATTGATGCAAAAGTTTTGAGCAAAACTTTTACCGAGTGCCATAAATGACCAAAGGCCTCCTTTCCTCTGCCAGCCTCTGCCCATACTCCGGCTTCAATTTCTCTGTTTCAGTTACTGGCTCAAGCACGACGAGGTCGGCACCGTACGATAAACTTTTTACGCGCGACAAGTGTGCTGTAGAATCCTCAACCTCTTCAGCTACCCCGGAATTCGTCCGTCGCGCAACCAAAGTGGATAATGAATATTGTTTGAACTTTGTGTCGCTGGTGTTCTGCATGTGACGGGAATTCGTTGCACTTTCCGTTTCCTCGACGTTGTTTTGTTCCCGGATTCCCGGGTTCCTGGGCTATGTCAGTTGTTTTTGCTACAGTACATTGTCACTTTTGATGTTGGCCAACTCTCGCTTAATGCTTCACTTCCGGCTGAAGTTGCCTGATGCAACATTTAAATTTGAAATGAGTTTCCGCTGATTCAATTTTAATTTTTAAACTGTCATAGACCATTGTTGGTGGACAGGTGTGGGTGGTTAGATCGGCTAGCAGGTTACATGTGTGATACGTCGGATGCGTGTCGTTGTCGACAATAGTGTAGGTAAGTTAATGACGAAGTGTTTTAATATTTGATCGGCAGATAATTATATTTCAAATGTTTTTTCGTTAAAAAGTTACTGACCAAATTGCTAAAACATTGATTCACTTAACCAATTGAAGTTTTCTGGAAAATTAGAAATTTACTTCACATGTCAAAGTTTGGGCTAACGATTGAAAAGGAGAATTAGTAAACTTGTATGAGAATGTTTGATACACATTTTAGACAAAAACTAATGATCACCACTTCAAATCGTTTGCGTATAGTCAAATACAAGGTGGCGCAAAAAAAATCACCCTATTGGAAGATGCTCTCATTTTTGCAAATGGCCGCCAATGTCAAATCTGTTTTGACATTTGTGGACTAGACAGATACAGAATACAAGTGAATAAGCCATGGAGCGATACACTCCCCAAGAACGCGGAATAATTGTGTCTATTTTTTTGCGTAACAATTCGTCTGTGGTGTTGGCAAAAATCATAATGAGCGATGAGGCTCATTTTCACCTCAACGGGTACGTGAACAAGCAAAATTATCGCTTCTGGGGAACCGAAAATCCGCGAGTGATGCACGAGAAACCATTACACCCGCTCAAAGTGACTGCGTGGTGCGCTGTTCACGCTGGAGGAGTCATCGGGCCGAACGCCGCGGGTCAAACGACAACAGTGGACGGTGCGCGCTATAGGGCAATGTTGACCGAGTTTTTTCTGCCCGAACTGGACGAATTAGGACTGGTGGACATGTGACTCCAACAGGACGGAGCAACAGCACACACTGCACGAGCCACAACCGACATTCTGAAGGCCGCGTTTCCGGGTCGCTTAATTTCGCGTTTTGGCGATTTGCACTGGCCCGCCAGATCGCCCGATTTAACGGTCCCGGACTTCTTTTTATGGGGTTTTTGAAGTCTCGTGTTTACATCAACAAGCCTGAGACCTTGGAAGCCCTCAAGGAAAATATGCGACACGAATGCGAGAATTTATCGCCCGAAACTCTCGCCGAAGTGATGGAAAATGCCATAAAACGAGCCCGTATGGCAATCAATTGTGACGGCGCCCATTTATCCGATATCATCTTCTCGACTTAACACAATTAATTCTAAACATAATCAAAAAACAGAATCGAAGTTTTTTATTTAGAAAAAAAATAAGAGCCAAACAACATCGGATGACTTCTTTTGCGCCACCTTGTACTACATTTGAATGTTTATTTGTCGTTCGTTCTATATTATTTATCGGATTGTGATTAAACTATGATGAGTTATAGAAGGGCATGTCTGCGAAGTTTGTATATACTTCCACGGACTCCTATTATGGTCATAATTTGTGCAATTGAGTAAAGTAATTTGATTATGTTGCTCCTAAATATTTTTTATCTGAACTTGTATGGTTACTGTCGACTATATCCATCAACTCACGAAAAATGGATATGGCTAGTTGGTTTTCTTTATAACTGCATATACTCGTAAGTGTTTAAATAGTAACCGCAATTACAACGATCACTTACATTAGATGTGACCAAGATGACCACTTTTTATGACCACTTTAAATACCCTAAGGGTTTTTACTGCTACAGTTGTAAAGCTTGGTATGTCGGTACACGATGACTATATCTACTAACTCACAGCAGGGCTTTATGTTTAGTTCTGAATGCTTCAAATTTTAAGTTTCTTTGACTTTTGTCTAATATGACATCATAAGAATATTGCCAGACCACTAGAAAAAATAGCAAATCTGCTACGATAAAAGAACTCAGTTAGTGGGACTGGATAGTTTATTATTTTAATCAAATATTTAACTTTAAGGCGTATTAAACCCCAGGCTAACCTAATGTCATAGATAAATTATTGGGACTATTACAAAAATGATTATAAGAAAGGAACAAAAATTCATTAGAGGCGAATGCCAACAACAAGTATGTACAACAATATTGCGAAAATATATTTATGTAAAATAGTTGAACTGCAGTCTGCAGCTGATGTTGAATAATGAACTTGGCTTAACTAAATGCATTAATAATGTTAAAATAAACAGCAGCAAAAACAAAAACAAATTATATATATATGAAACTACAGTACCAAGCTAAACGTAAGCTACAAAAGCTGGCAATAATATTCCGCTTTTTATTTCATTTTATTTTTTGCTGCGCATTGGCAACTCAGGCGAGCAGCGAAAATGATTGATGCAAAAAGTTGTTGCGCTCATTTTCCGGCGAGCGGCGACGGTGCTTGCTCGATGCGATTGCAATTTATAATTTGTTTGCAAAAATGTTTAAGAATCCAACATGGGCAAAAACAACAGAAACAACAACAGAAACAACAACATAAACAAAGCAGCAATATTTTAATGCAGCAACAGCAGAAAGTAGTGCTAACTGCAGACCCTAATGTGTTTGCGCCAATTAGATTGTTTAAAATAAATTATGGCCAGCGTCCAGTGTGAATTTCCACACAGCCCCGCAACAAAAGTTAAAATGAAATGAAAATAAAAAACAAAATTAAAAGTACAGAACAGAACAGAAGCATACTTACTGGCGAATTGCAGTGCAAAGCAGGCCCCGTATGAACCAGGGACTTTTTAGTTGTAAAACTGTTTTCATAAAATCATAAAAGCGCAATAAATTAAAAGCGAATTACCCGGGCGTACAAACCGGGCGAACTGGGATGGTAGCACACAAACACAAACAATTTTGGTGCGAATGACCCCTCCCCCACCCACACAAGCTGCCATCGACCTACCATACACAGTGCAACGAATTTCGGGGTGAGCGTGTAAGATGCCACGCCCATCCGCTGGCGCCCAAACATAAAAACACTCTTTTATGGCATTGTTATAAAATGTTATTTTTAGTAGGTGTTAAATCAAGTTTACGCAAAGAGCCCAATTTACTTCTGCGACTGCGCTTTTTCCTCTTCTCCTCCTCTTCCTCTTCTTCTACATTTTCTTCTTCCGCTTGTCGAGGCGTTAAAAATAAGTTTAATGCTGTCAAATTTTTGCAGGGAACTGTTAAAAAGGTTTTCGCTCGTTTTATTTCTTCAGCTGGATTTGGAAAATTGTTTTCTTATTGCGAAGCATTTAAGATAATTTCAAAGTCTACTCGCTTAAGTACACAACTCTGCGAATCAAGTGGGGTTAGTTTGTCTTATTTGAAATCTAAAAATACATTTCGAAATTTCAAAGCAAACATCAGAAGCGGTTAATAATTTGACAAGTTGGATTACCGCCTTGAATTAGCCAATATTGTTTGTTGTTGTAAATAAATTATTGATTTTCAAAAGATAAATGGTTTCCAAGAGATATTTAGTGTATATACTCGTGCATATGTATATTAATGATATGGAATTGTGACAACTGGAGAGAGTCGTAATTGTACTTAAAAATATCGTAAACAGAAATTAAATTATACCACTCTTGTAAGTTTATATGTAAAATTATTAACTGTAGAAAATAATTTTACTGGATAATTGTAATAATTTTTAAATATATACTAAGTATAAACGAGGATGGTCCGATAAGTACTTAGCCTACAAAACTAAAACATAGTCTTCCTTTATTTCGATTCACTTGATCCAGCGAGGTGAGGCAAAGTACTTCTCGGACCACCCTCGTATGGTACAAATTTTAAACCTTCTCCGAACCTCATTAACATATCTCCCTACTTAACAAAAACAATATATTGTCTATAAAACCGGAAGTGGAATATTTTCGCTAATTAAAAACTTTTCTTCTGACTTAAGTGCAATGGTGTAAGGCCTTTCAAGTTGTTAAGAAAAAGTGAAACAAAAATTCAACACACCGCACAAAGAAAGTCGGTTTCTTGCAGGCTTTTTAAATTACCTTTTTTTAATGTAATCTACAGTCAAATTGCACCTTACTTCTATATCAAAGCATATAAAACAAACGTTTTTAATGTTAACAAAGTTTTCTCATCAATTATTAAGTAGTCGCATTTAGCAGAGCCACCCACCCAGCGTCAATTTAACATTTCCGAGCAGCACCGCGCTTCCCCAAATGGTTTGCGTCTACGCTTGCACATCAAGGCCATCCCGCCCGCCCGGCCGGCCGACGAAGTTTTGCTTGATTTGAGTTATAATGTATAATTTCAACTACCACCAAACACAGATGGATCATTTTTTGCCATTTTGCTCAGCGTTTTTCATTTCTCTTTTTTTCTTTGTTGCCTGCAATACATCGTTCTTCGTTCTGGTCTTGATTCTCCGGAACTGTGGCGCACAGTTCCGGAGAATCAAGACCAGACCGTGTCTCATTCATTTCGGCGCTAGCATAACCTGAGCAAAAATTGCAAATTAGAAAAGTTGCTTCTTCGTTTTTCGCTATTTCTTTCACTTGCCTATGTTGGTGTGTATGTGTGAGTTGGCATGTGAATTTCAACATTTCGCAGAGGATGGGTTCCAGAGTAGCGGAGTTGGGAAAGGTAATGTAAAATGCAAGTTGAACATTTTTGGGGTCGTCGTCAGAATTTATTGAAAATTTCCGGATGTGCTGATGGTCGCAAATAAATTAGACGGTCTCTTAAAGCTGTGAAATATTTGTTTAAAATAATGAACTCTGCTTGAGGTAAAATACTCTTAACTTATTTTATAATAATGCTGCACTAACTAAAGTACAATAGATCACGTGCTTAGGGAGGCATCTAATGCCATATTTAAATATGTTAATGATTTGATTGGCATTCTAATTTATATTGTATGTTCGTGGTTTATTTATATGTTTGAGCGATTACAGGTGATAAAAATATTTAGAAGCTGAGGCCAAAATTAGTAAAATCGAAGGAAATATTCTATTACAAACTCCTTTTTTTGGCAGTGAAAAATAAACTAAGAGGTTCAGATAACACTTTAAATTCAGTGTTTAACAGTTAAGTAGTAACAAAGTACAGAGTACAAAATAAAAGGGCGTGATCAGGTATGAATAACACCAACTTTGTTTTGAGCTTTTTATATTTTTGTATTCAGTACTTTTAACATTCTTCCTATTATTTTTAGTTGTATTAATCATTTTCAATTTTACAGATGTAAAGGAATAGGAAACAAAGAAATTTTAATGCAACTCAATGGTTGAAAATCTTGATTTTTCGAAAAGAATTCTATATATTTTTATCTGTTTAAGATATAGCAATTGCAAACAAAACTATATATTTTTAATTGATCCATAACAATTGATATACAGAGTTCAGATTCATAAATAAATTGGATAAGAGATGTTAAAAAAATTCAGATTTCTGAAAAGAAATCATATATCAGTCCAACAAATATAAAACGAATATAGAAAATAGTAATAATTTAATAAGTTTTTTGAAGCATTTTGTTTTATGCACCACTCAGTAGTGTATATTGTGTTTTGGCATTACAAACTTTTGCCATATAGAAATACTTAAGATAAATATAGACATACATACATATATGTATATTATTGATCAGATTCAAAAACTGAGTCGATCCAGGCACGTCCGTCATAACTTGTTAATGCGATTGCGAGAAAATCTATTTTCTGGTTGCTCTTATTGATTAAATTGACCACTGCCCCTATTACAAAATATACTGATATTTTTAACCACGATATTTTGAAAACCAATAAAGTTATTGGGTTTAAAATATTTAATTTGATTGTGATATTTAACTATGTGGTGTATTTATAATAGTCTATATGACCGAATATAATTTCTTTAATAGCAAATTATCAAGTCATTTGCTGTTTAAATGACAGGTCAATAAAACTTAAGTGCTAACCCAATCTAAGTTTTAAACATTTTCAGCATTAATTAAAATATTTACGTTTTTTTATATTTTTATCTTAAAAAAAAATCTACATATTTTAATGTTCAGAATTTTAGTAGATTGTGATTTTAACGTCCAGATGTCTGCAATAAGTTCGTTGACACATTTCTCACCTCTGGCGGACATTTAGCAAGATAATTTGAATGTTAATTCGGACTGTTTAAAATTTTAATTGCTGCTGATATTCGTAAAAATATATTTTGGTATTTCAAAGCATTCATTCCAATGTTTATATATATATTAAAATTTTCCTAATTGATAAAAAAAGCGTATTAAAAAACCACACGTTCATTTTTTATAAGTTCAACAGACGAATTCAAATTCACATCTTGTGAATAATAAAACTGATTTATTAACGAAAATGTGAAATAAATCAAAATTTAAATGTCAGACAAAATGTTAATTCCAATAAAAGAAAGAAAATTAAAAACAGAAACAGCAACAGCAACAATAACAAAAATATAATAACAACAACAAAACTTCAAAATAAGCCAATTCAATGTAAGCTGTTTATTTTGCTAACAATCAACGTTCAATTGGCGACTACAAAATGGAAACAACAAATGGAAACAACAATGACAACGAAAACATCCTTCATCACTAACAATAGTCAAGTTACATTTTTGTTGTTGTTCTTGTAAGTTAGTCAGTGTTACATTTAAGCGATTTATTTAATTTCCACACCCCTTGTGCAGAGCGAACAAATAAATAAAAAAGCGCACATCTAAATGATAAACAAGAAGCAGAAAACGCATGCTGCAAATGTTGTGAAGCGAACAAACGAACAACGAGTATTTGTCTCTGTATATGTGAGCGTGTGTGTGTGTGTGTGTTCACAATATGTGCCAAGGCGAAGGATGTTCGTTTAACTTGGAAAATGACAGAGATATGCGCAAAATAATGGTAACAATACTCGTATAGCATATAGAAAGAAACGGGCGACAATGGGGGCATATGGTATGGAAGATGGCAACGACATGATGCACCATGACAGCAAAATGCAGCGAATGGTGCAGCAATTGAAGGACGCATTCGCAGTGCTCTATTGTGTCCGCAAATGTTACAAAGTGATTTTTTCTCTCTATCGCTTTTAAGTTCGCGTACATTGAAAGGTTTTCCAGCAATACGGAACATTTTTTTTTTCCATGTAACATTTCTTTTTAATATTGTTGATAGCTGAACAGAAAATTAAATACAAATTTTAGCTGATTGAAAAGGAAAGCAATGAGAGCAGAAATTGAGCGAACTCACCTCGATTGCTGTCTTATTTAATTTCTGTTTGTAATATTTGTTTTTGTTTTTTTAATATTTTATGTTTCTGTAGCAAATCATTTGATTTTCAAAGAGAGAAAGAATATCGAGGTGAAAAATGAATCTAGTCTACTATCCTCACCTTATATTTAATACATCATTGCTTTAAGTATTTTTACCCACCTTATTATGACTTGATACTATTCTGTCATAAACTTTTGACAAACTGTCAACACTTTTTTAAAGTAGTACAAAAACACTTTCCACAAAAACACTTCGAACACAAACAAAGCTCTGCGTCCAAGCGAGCGCCTGTCATTTGACAAGACTTGCGTTTAACTTTATCCATAGACAAACATTGAGACTGCTCCATTTTATTTTTGGTGGCATATATTAAAAGTTATATGCCGAAATAGTAAGGAGGATAAAGGGAGAAGTATTTGCTGCCCTGGCCGCAAGAAAGTGCTTTGACTGTGGCATATGTTGTCACATTTTCATAAATATTTAAAGCAATTTGAATAAAATATGAATGAATCATCTTGTTTGTCGGTTGGGATAGAATTCATGATTACGATTTCGGAAGAGTCAAAGTCATATTTTAACGCGCATATGAAAATGTGTGCATGTGCTTATGCGAGGGTGTAGGTGTGGGCGTGGGTTTTGGGTGTTTAAATGTAAATCTAAATATTACTAAATTTACTAATGGATAAGATAAATCCAAGAAAACTTCAAGAACACATAAACATAAATCTAATTGCAATCAAAAATTCATGTCTGACTTCAGAGATGCTCGAATATCAAAAACCAAACCGGTAGTATTAAAACTGATTTCATATTACTTTTGGGGTATTTAGGAATGAGTGGTCATTACTTATGTCATATTACTTTGCTTTTAATGATGGGCAGTTATTAATCAAATATGTTATAGTAAATTGCAATATTTTACAAGACTTGCTCGTCTGAAAAAACGAAAGTCCAATTTATGAGGCAGAATAAAAACATGTCTAGACCCAAAGCCTTGACCATAGCAGCCACCGCAATGAAGACGTACGCAGACATTCTACGAAAGATCAAAAGTGATAACACGCTTCATTCACTTGATGAAAACGTTAAGGCAGTTCGGTTAACTGCAAAACATGTGGCATAGCACACAATAGATGAAAAGAAAATAAAATGAAGCTGAAAACGTTGAAAACAATGACACCACCGTATAAAAGAATATTTAATCAGTGACCCGTAAAGGTAGCCATGTTTGAAAGATAAACAAAGACTAGGGTAGACCTCTTAAAATTCGGTATAACATTCTGCTCACTATCTGATTAGCTATTATATACTTATATTTTATCTCACGTCCTTGTTATAAATGCCACTCTGTCTTTCTGTTTGTTTGTCGTTCTGGGTAATCGTTAGAAATCATATCACATCAATCATACCGATATCATTGAAATTTACTAAACACCTTATAACGTCCATATTTTAGAAGGAATCGCGGAAGTTTTGATGGGTCAATGGAAACTTGTGGCCTTAATAATGCTAAAAAATTTAATGTTTTTTAACCTTATTACATATAGTAAAAAAAAAGTTTAACTATTTTATGTACTTTTTAGACACGTAAAATTTAGCTTTTTAGATTTTACATCGGAATAATCGTACCCAAATATACTCTTAAGCTTTGTTTGTTTGTATCTAAATTTGTTAAAACTTTTGCAGTTTGTAAGTGTGTATATCAGTAGTTTTAGAAGAGATCAATTTTATAAATATTAAAAGAATATAACTGATTAAGAAAAAAAATGTCTAGCTCAAATGAGTACCGCTAAAGATAAAAAAATATCTAAAATTAATGTGAAAGTTAATTCTAGAAAAATTTTGATCCCGATGTGTTTCTCTAAAGCGATCCAAGACATTTCGAATAATATTAAGTCGATTAAAGGCAAACTCTGAAACAAATACCCAATTGAAAGTAAATTTGAAATTTTACAATTTTCACCATTAAATAGAAAGCAATGTTTTATTTGCTCTTGCCATGCCTAAAGAGAAATAAAAAAAATAAATTTTTTAATAGACAAATGCTTCTGAAAAAAAAAATTGTTCTGCGGCAAAGTCGGCTGATGCAGATTTACATGCTTACTGCATTTTTTTTTTGCATTTCTTCGGCATATTTGAGTAGATCTGCAGCGTAATGAACTGCAGCAACAGCAGGATGTGTCTCCGTCTGTCTGTCTGTCTGTCTGTCTGTCTGTCTGTCCGTCCGTCCGCATTAACCTCATCAATCGTCTACTTTATTCGGCAGCGAGAAGCGTAACGAAACGGAACGAAAGAACGCCTTATTGTATGCAGCAAACTAACTGACAGTGCATTAACCTACATTCACAAACTACCACTACACTAAAAAAAGCACACACACTCACACACACACACATACTCATCTATACTGAGATGTGCATTTTTGCATTTGAATATATAACCAATCTACTTTGGCACTGAGAGAAAAAAAGAAGAACAAAAAATAGCTGATGAGATTTCAGGCTATATCTCGGCATGAGCAACAAAATCCTTCAATTGATGTGTTTCTCTATATTTTTTATGCATGCATGTGTGTGTGTGTTTTCCTGCCTGTGGATTTGTGTGTGTACATGTTGCGGCTGTCATGTTTATGTTGTTTGTATGTGCATGTGTAAGTGTAAGTGTACTATGTGCGTGTTTGGAGTTCCTCTGCCATGGCAAGCACGCACGTTGCATCCTGCATCACTTTGCTCCTCATGCGGCAAATATATGCAAACTCACTAAGCCACACAAAAAGAGTAAAATAAAATGCCCAAGAAATCTGGCCGTAGAAAACGATCTTAATGGTCTTCTTTGCCTTGCACACTGGCACATCCCAGCAGGAAAACCCAGTCAACTTACAAAATTTTCTAGTTCTGCCACCAGTTCTATTCTATTCTAGTAAAAATTTAACTACTGTAAAAATGACTAGAACTATGCTAGTTAAAAATGAAACTAATAAGCTCATATTAAACAATTTAGTTAATAGCAATCCAAGAAAAATTACATACCAACAATTTTACTTCGATTAGAACTTGGAAATGTGCTGAACTAGCTCTTGAAATGAATACTAGAAACTTTGAATATTATTATAAATATATAAATTTATTTGTTTGTTAAAGTTCGAGTTTATTTTAGTCACGAAGTGTTTGGAAAACTGAACGAAATTTCCCCGCCTAGATACATTATTCGATCCACTGTGCTTTGCAGCTAAGCATAAAGCTTACTTCGCCATGCATGTCTGCCGCAGTTTAGGGAGTAAACAGACGTCCTTCCCCCAGCCCCCCATTTGGGCGTAGCACATTGAATTGCCAATTTGTTTGGCATTGTTTGCCGACCGACGAGCTGCGAAATGCTTTTGCTTTAGATCTTTGTACATGGGAGAGAGAACATTTGCAAGATAAATTGCAAATATTTAAATTTGTTACTTACGCAAATTGCTCGAATGAATGCAGCTTTCAGCACAAAACTCGAGTTGAGTTAAGGTTCAAAATAAATTAACCAAAAAATTCTTTGTGGATTTGCATGCTTTAGTTCAGATTTGTGCACGATAGTGGCACTAAGAAACTATTTAAGACTCAAGGAGGAGAAAACAAAAAATAAGTAAAGCGAAGTGGAGAAGTTAAAGTATTCATTTTATTTAAGGAATACAAAAAATGTTATTTATTTAATATTACGTCTAAGTAACAAAATATTTAATTGTTGACGTTAATTGTAACGTTAAAAGTTAAAAAAAAAATGTATTGATGATGTAACAAATTGTTTTTAAAGTTGCTTTGAAGTACATAGTTTCACTTTTTTTATTTTTTCAAGTTATCTGGTAGTATACGTAATTGGTATCTGAGGTGGTAATTTACTGCCTGACTTACTAACAAAATCACTGAAATACTTGCTAATTTACAAACTTACGTATATAGTAACCTAACTAACTAGCAAACTATCTGACTTATAAAGTATTTAAAAATTAATTAACAAACTAAATAACTAACTAACAAACTAACTTACTAACTATTTCACTAACAAACTGACTAACAATGTACCGAACAAAATGTATGACAATGATTTACAAACTATTTTACTCAATAACTAACTACTGCAACTAACTAACTAAATAACTAACTACTGCTAAGTAACTAACTAACTAACTAACCAGCTAACTAATTATGCAACCGCTTTCCCAATTTGTTACAACAATCTCAACAGGCCTAACTTTAATATATGAAACATTTTTAAAATCAGGTAAAATATTATAGTAAGTTCATATTTCATTTAAAAATAACTATTTAACAGTAAAAATGTACTTATATAGTAATTTAATTTGTTATAGATAAAGAAAGTTTTGAAGTTTTATAAGTTGAATACCTTAAATTAAAAAAAAATAAGTTTGAATTAGTCAAATTGTTTTCAACTCGATCGTCATATTAATTTATTCAGTTCCTCTCTACACAAAACTTTGTATAAAGTTTCAACCCAATATCTCCAATGGTTTTCACGTTATCTTTTGTTAACAAAAAAGGCGGACAGACAGATAGATATTGACGGACCATGACGTGATCGACTTATGTCTTAGTACATCTTTGTTTGTATAGACTTTTATTCTTCCCGTTGCATCCGTAAAATTGGTCCACAATTTTTTTAAAAGTAGGCGTTTAATTGATCAAAATTCGCAAATTTTTGGTGAATTTATCGATATTAGACACAAATCGACCATACAAACTCAGATACCAAATTTCAGATTTTTTCTTAGTTTCAAAAATTATGGGTGTAAAAGGTGGGCGTGACAAATGTTTGTTAGCTTAAAACCATTTTTGGCGTAAGTACAGCAAATTCCCAAAATTTCATCTCAATCGAATGAACGGTTACAAATATAGAAAGATTGAAACATTTTATCTATATAGATAGATTTTATTTGAATTAATATTTGATTTTTTATTTTTTTGTAACTTTGTACACTTGTCATCAAAATGAAGTTGGTTATACATACATACCAAATAAGTAAATTTAGTTATTAAAATATTTTTTCAAACAAGACGTTGACTTGATATTTGATAATTTCAAACAATTTTTTGTGGTTTTCTTGAGTTTACCATTTTTTAATAATTTAAACAAATCATTTGTCATTTATTTAATGTACTTTAAAAAATGTTATTAAATTTAAATATGTTTAAAATCCAATAAAGAAAATTGCACAAATGTATCAAAATACGGAAAACTCTTTTTGGGCTTTATCATATAAATACATTTCTGGCTCACAGTTCACAAAGTAGGCCGACGCTAAATTTGGGTTAAGACAAACTGCAATGATCGCACACCTCCACACACACAAACATAAGCGAATAGACTGACATCCACACATGAACACATGCACACACAATTGTCCTAAATATCCTGCGACAGCGATAAAATGCCTCCTTTAAACTATTCCATTCAGGGCAGGGGTCGTCGGGGGCATAAACATGCAACGACACATGCAACCAGAGGAACGTGCGGCGCGCAACAAATCCTTACAGTGCATAAATTTCACGAACGTCAAGTGTGTGTGTGTGTGTGGTTCCATCTGTTTCCTGTTCTATTCGCCCAACTCCCAACTGCGATCATCTGTGAAGTTTTTCAAACGTTTTGGTTTTGTTTTTTGTTTTTGTTTTTGCAACGTTAAACGCAAATGTCGCATGCGGAATTCCTCACCTCAATTTGCCGCCTAGTGGCAACATCACCAAAATGGAGAGGCGAATCTCCTCCAAAGGATTTTTTTCACTATCGAATTTTCCATTTGTTTTTCGCAGTACCACACGTACCTGCTAGGTACCTGTACTAGGGAAAATACAAAAGCAAAAAAGTTTCAAAAGAAAACCCACAAAAAAAAAAAGAATTATGAAGAGAGAGAGAGAAAAAAAAATGGTACAGAATCGCAATGACAGAAAAAGCGTTGCGAAAACTTTTTAAATTATTCCGCTGCGCATTGAGCTGAACTACTTTTTTAAGTCATCGACTTTATTGCATAGAAAATGAAATTGTGTGGCGAATGGCGGAGGAGGGGGCAAGGGTTGTCATAGGCGTAGCGATGCTTACAATAGGGAATAGGGGGATTCATTCTAACACTCGATCTTTTAGTAAATAATTTAAATTATAGAAATTTTTATTTAATAATTTTAAACAAGTGGAAATATTTAAATAAATTTAATTTAACTAAAAATTGTGCTTTGTTTTTTTAATTGATTTTTGTATTTTAAAAATATATTACAATTTTTTAAATGTATTCTATATAAAACCCTCTCTCCCTCAGTCTAAATAAATTAAGTTTTGCTACGCCCATGGCGAACCTACTGAACCGTGTATAGGGTACACACAAACAGTCCCATGTGGCATGTACTCGGAATGAGTTTGTGTGTGTGTGTGTGTGTGTACGAGTATTTACCTGTTGGGGCGCCAAACACCGCACAGGGGTGCAATGTCAGCGAAAGTGGCAATAAGCACGCCGCGCGCTAAAAATATTCGCTCGCTGCTGCAGTTTCGGTGTAATTTTCTTTATTGTGGTACTTTCGGTACTTGTAGATTTTGTGCCAGCATATTTTTTTTATATTCTTCTTCTTCTTTTAAGATATTTTCTTTCTCAGTATTTTTTTTTGAAATGTTTTGCCGGCGCCCTGCATTCACAAGTGCCAAACGAACGAACGAACAAACGCACGAAAGAAGAAAAACTTTATCGCGCGAAATGTTGCCCATTTTTTAAATCTACTCCCGTTATTGAGTGCGGTTGTCGTTAGTGGCAAGTGCCAGTGGCAAGGAAAGGGCGCGTGCAACTTTTGCACTTGAGCAAAAGATTTTGTGTTTTTTTTGTTTGGAAACTGTGTGTACCTCTGCATGTACATATGTAAATATTTTACAAATGGATTTGCCAAATTGATTCGCTTCAAAGTTATTGCACGAAAATGCGCAAATCAGGTAAGCGTTTGATTGAGCTGAGAGCGTGAAGAAGAAGTATTTTTAATGATGCAAAATTGCGTGACTGTGACTTGTTTGAATGGCGAAAAAATTACCAATTAACAAAATAAATGTTTACGAACTTATGACTTGAATGACTTTATCCAAATGTTGTGCTTAGAAATGAACATTATTTATTAGAAATAATTTCGGATAACTTGTTTTATACTCGTATGTAAGCGCTATCCAAACTGAAATCGATAAAATTTTGTACCATTTTTCAAAAACCATAGTAAAAGTAGTTGGGATCTAAATTCTGACATTTTAAAAAGTCACTTTTTCTAAATTTTACAAAAGAAACATAACGATAATGTAAGAAGTGCGCAGCAGGATTCTTAATCTATACTCGTAATGTTAAAATATGACGAATATAAACAGTAAACTTAAATAAGTAGCATCTCATATATCAGAATATACTTACCAATATTTTCACTACTTATTATTAAACTAGCTTCTGCAATGAAGACAATGCTAGGGTACCCTGGAACACCTTATTTGTTATTGCCCAGCTCTCAGTAGATCTAGACTAAGTTACTTTGGGTTAAGTTATTTTTACCTCTTCGAAGAATATTTTCAACAAAACGGCAGCTTAATTGCTAACCTAATTTAACCTAAGCTTATAATACCCATGCTGAGTTACTGCAGTGGGCGTTAAATCAATTCAAACACGCCCAATTTTGGTGAAGTTAATGTAAACAAATCGACCATTAAAGCTCAGATACCAAATTTCCGATTTTTAGGACCAATACTAGCGAAATAATTAAATATTTTTCTTTGTTTTAAAAATTTACAGCGTAATAGGTGGGTTTGGCAAATTTTGTATAGCCTAAAACCAATTGCACAGCAACTCTCCAAAATTTCATCGAACCTTTTCGATAATTCGATATAATGTTTTTATAGATGTCGCCACATTTTTATGAAATAATATGAAGTGCGCTTTTATCTTTTTTTTATAAAGATTGTTGATTAGTTGACTTGATTTTGACATATTCAAACATAGCGAAACTTTTATGACAAGTATTGAAATGTCTAAGCTAACAATAGTATACTATAATATAATTTAGTATAGTATAATAAATACAACAAACGCTAAATACAAATAAATAAAACGCTTCTAACTGCGCATACCTTGTACAAAAGGAAACAATCTTTCTTCTGACCCCAGCTGAATTTTCCTTTGGGTAAAAAGTTCAACACGTAATGCAGAAAATGCAGATGTTAAGATTGATATTTAATGTGAAAATTCCATTTCTTGCATTTGTGTTGAAATGCGTACAGTATCTTATCATAAAAATACACCAACTAAATAATACATTTAAAAATACATTTTAAAAAATGTGTTTACTTAATCGGACCTGGATAAAACTGACAAGTTTTTAATGATACATATTCCAAGGAATGGAAAGTTCGTCTCGGTAACATCATGACTACCAAATTTTTAAAAAACCTTTTGAAAACTTCGAGATAAACACACGCTTGCATATTTGTTATTTATAATCAAATCTAGTTCAAATGTTTAATGAATAATTTGCCGTATACATTTTAAAGGTGAGTTACTGTGCGTGTACGTACGAGTGTGCGTCTAATTGAAATCTCGACTATATAAAAGATATCTTTTACGAAAGTGCATGTGTAGGTGGTATGTAAGTACGAGCATGTATGTTTGTATAGTTGCCGCCCTGCAAGTGCGTCTGCTGCCGCTGTGTGCGTTTCAGAGTTTCATTTGCTCATCATAAATTCAATTTGAAAACTACAGTTAATACCGTTTTGCGCTAAATAAATTCCGCGCTCTTGATCTTTTAGCGCTAAGGTTTTGCCGCTGTCGTCCAAACCCCGCAATCACGACAGCCAGAGTTGCCATGAATAAATGTCAACCCAGTTTTTTTATTTTTTATTTTTCATTTCGCATTTCCATTTTTCATTCCTTATGGAGATTTCGTGATTTCGCGTTTGATATTGCTTTTATTTTTACTTTTTACTTATTTTTTCGTTTTGTTTGTTTTGCACTGCTTTTATTTTAATTTTTTCCTTTTCTTTTATTTCCCTTTTTGTGTTATTTCATTACTTTTTCCCCTTTTTCTGCGCTGTGTGTCGTGTATAAATCATAATTTGACTTCGTGACTCGTTTTAAGCGCACTGCAAAAGGGGAGCGGCAGTTGTAATCGGTATTCTGCTTAGCAAAGTTCTTTTTTTTTTCTTCCTACTGCTACTTGTGATGCTCCTGCAATTCCGCTTTCTCCAAGAAATGAAAGCGATTACATTAGTTTATGCAAAATCGGGATGAGAAAACATATAAAAGCAAAGAAAGAAAGAAAGAAAGAAATAAAACAGAAGCTAAAATGCTAAGAATCGCGCTTGGCAGCTGATTTGGTTTTTTTTGCGACATTTTTATACTTTTCCACTTGCAGACGAAACGCTTGACGGGATTCAGCTCTGTCGCGTTATCGCCGTGTTCGTGTTCACATCTCTTCAGCGCTTGCTGGAAGCACAATAATTGCGCATATTTTGCTACTTTCGCGCGAGTAGCCTCGTTAAAAAAAATCCACGCTGACAATTTGCATATAATTTAATATATGCTTATCTCCATATATACATATGTATATTAATACATATATACATAAGTTAAGAGTCTTGGTTTTAAATAGTCTAGTCTCTTCTTTATACATTCCGTCCATACAGCTTATCCAGTTCCAACTACATCCGTTAGAAGGTGTCTTTAACATCTTAATCAACATAGCAATTTTCATGTTAGTGGCATATTGGGTTCTCGAGTTAATTGAACTATTGAGTCTGTGGCATTAGTCCCGCCCACTTATGTTTCCATCGATCTCGCGATCTTGAAACATTTTTCCGTCGTCAGCTGTTGGTTGTGGCTGAAAAATCGTCTCTGAAGTCAACTTTTTCAGGCGTAGATTACAGCTAAATTAGTAACATGGAACTTAAGATCTAAATAGCTTAAGCAATGTAATAAGAAACATCCTTAAAATGTTGATAGTTCCCGGCCAGTTCTTGCTACGCGACAGTTGATGTGATCTGGTATGGGATCACATCAACTCAGTTCTCATGGACCATTGAGCTGAAACAATTAACAAGACTTGATCATCTTGAAATTGGTGATCTCTGTAGAAGAGCAAAAATCTGTTTTTCACTTTCGCTGCAAATATCCAGCGTTAGCTAACAAACGCCACATAATTCTCGGAAGATTTTATTTTTCTGCGTTGATGGTATTGGTTCAAGGGGTGTAACATCTATTTTGGAATTTATCAATCAAATAAAACCAATGTTGCAATTAGGTTGAATCAGTTGTTTAATAATCGGCCTAAAGGGTTCAACTTGCATAAGAAAATTTAAATTGTTATCTCCCGTATATAAACAAATCATAGTATCTCCGTTTTGCAAAAGTCAGATAGGTCATTCTGCAGTTACAACGACGGTATCCATAAGATAGATTACACAAATCGCGAACCTGTCAAACTGTCACAGGAATTAATGTATGTGTGTATGTACCTGCAGCATAATTTTAATTTATGAACAAATCCTGAAATCGTAATGATGCACTTTAAAAATTCTATTATTTTACGATTTGAAGTTAAGCACATCATGCAAAGCAAAAAAAATTATTAAGCAAGTTGCAACAAATTGCCTGACGAGAGCACTTTTAAATAAAATACAGCAGCAGCAACAGAAACAGCAGAGCACAGCAGCAGCAGCACCACTTGCTGGAACGTTGCAACATTAGAATTTTTTTAATTTATGCTTTCAATTTGCATTTTCCATTCCATTTGCGCATTTCGTGTGCCACTTTTCACCGCTGCAGCTGCTGCAGCAGGAGGCGGCGTCCTCGCAACAGCTTCGCTCGCCTCAAAGAGAATGTCGCCCGACCGCAAACTGCCACAGACTGTCTTACTGCCTCACTGGCTGATTGCCTGACTGCCTGCCTGCCTGCTTGCCTGCTTGCCTGGCCATGACAGTTTCTGCTGCCGCTGACTATTCTGCCATATTTTTCTCCCAGATTGTGCTGTGCTACGTCGCTTTAGGCCATTCGAGTGCGATGATTGTCTTGCGCCGACCTTGTCCTCATATTCCACATGAGTGAGCGACGACCGCGTTCCATAAAAATGGGCCGAATCTGAAGAGGAGTGAAGAGGACACAAGCAACAGCAGCAACAGCAGCCTTGAACTGACCGCCTTTTGTTGGTGCGGTGCGGTGCGATGGCTGCCAGTGTCAGTTCCACAGCTTATAGCTACGGCTACTGCTTCAACTTCTGCTACTGTTGCACTAATTAAGGCTGTGGCAGCATATTTAGCGCATATAAACGTCCGTTCGTGCCACAATTGCACGACACAAGTTTTTCACTTCCGAGTTGCACAATTTGCGACTCGTGGAAGAGGGTCAACAATAAAAGAGATGACATGAAATAAACCCAGAAAAAAAAAGAACAAATATGATTT
Source organism: Suillia variegata (assembly GCA_949127995.1). Lineage (NCBI taxonomy): Eukaryota > Metazoa > Arthropoda > Insecta > Diptera > Heleomyzidae > Suillia > Suillia variegata. The sequence goes on from OX421844.1 coordinate 21,529,240, forward strand.
CTGGGAATATGATCGTTTGAATTTTTTTTTAATTTAGCTAATACCACCCGGTGTTGCTCTGGTTCGAAAAAAACGTTCCTTAGTTGCGGGGCCCACTGAAAATTTATTTAAAATTTACTTTTTAAATGGTAAAATATGTGACGAGTTTCACACCGCTTCTACCGCTTCCGGCGAAAAACCACCAGCAGCTATTTGGACACACATGTCCACGTCTGATTTTTGTGGAATTCCAATTTCCGCTGAAAGCCACAACTACTGTGGTTCATTTGGGGTTTTGTGTCGAAATGAAATGACGCCTCCGCCTCCTCGTCGGCGGAAAGTGCGTCACAATCGTCGTTTGAAAGGACACTGATGGCCACATTAAAGTTCTCGTCGTGCCGCATTTCGTCACATTTAATTTTTAAATTTTCAAATGTGATATTTTTCCCACTTTCATTTTGTCAGTTACTGACCGCAAAAGAAAAGAAGGAAAAATGTAGACACATAAGAGTAAATCGAGGATAATGAACGATTTTGTAACATTTCTTCTGACAGTTTTTAAGAAAAATTTTATTTTGAACAAAATTGGAAAACTTCCTTTTTATAAAATGTTTTCAAACCATCCTGAATATTCAGTCCAACTAGTCCATCCAATTCATCGATTGTCAATTACTTTTGTTTGTAAAAAGAATCCTATTGACCTCAAGAAGTTATAAGGTAATGCCAATTTCCTATCTTCAAATATGGGTTTATGTAAATTTTTGGGCGTGAGCTGGAAAAATAGCCTCACCTCTTTAGGGACGTGGCTTCTATTGTATTTTTGAGGCTTTAAACCAAATTTCAACATCATTGCTAATTTTAAGGTTTATTTAATATATAGGCCCATTCTCCCAACTTTTTGCTTCTTAGTTGTCAGCAGAGATTTCTTCACAAATTTCACCGGTATCAGTTTTTTATGTTTTTGTGAGTTTATAATAAGTCTTGTAGATTTAATTTTATATTTGTGGATAGTTATTTTATTTTTATAAACTCTTCGGAAGTATCAGAATATATATGAGCAAATACCAAGTTTGATAAAAATGTGGTCAGGAATTTAGGCCACAAACAAAAACCTTAACAAATATTAAATTTTGCTAGTTTATAGCATATACTGCAGATCAATTCCATTCAGAATCATGAACTTGAGGTGATAAGAAAAAAATTTTCGTTTATATTGTATTTATATTGTTACAAAAGTTCAGTATTATCTTAACTGGATTCTACTATCAAATTTTTTGTTAGCTTTTTTAATAATTTCAAATTTAAATAAATAATTAAAAATCGATCCGCTCTAATACACTCAACCATGCGCTGCTGCGAATTTTGATGTGCAGGACCTGATGTCCGTCCGCCTGCACCGACTACACGTGATCTGCTTCGCAAACGGATGCGAACATTTTTGCTTGCTGCATAAATTTTCACCAAATCCGGCGCATAAAATGTTTGTATTTGTACTTTGTGTCCAGAGGAAATGTTTTGACGTTTTCGATTTGCGTCAGAAAGCTCTCAACATGACCAACAACTAACATCGATGGTAATGGATGTGTTTGTGTTTATATAGTTTCAATTATTGTTTTTCTTTCTTTATTTTTCATTTAGTTGTAAATTTAAAAAACTGAACAATATGAAAACGCTTTTAAGTTAGAAAAATCGATTATTTCTCTCCTACTGCACAAAGAAAATCTATATATATAAAAATGAAATCTTCTTTCTTTCTGTCTTTGTACCAAATGGGCATCTAAACCATTTATCCGATTGTGATGAGTTGCTGTGTTCACGCCAACTTAGGTTTAGGGCAAAGAAAATTTTGCCACGCCCACCTATTACGCCCACAATTTGTAAAACTAAGTTCGATTATTTCGCTAATATTGCTCCTAAAAATCTGAAATTTGGTATCTAAGTTTGTATTGGCACTGTTGACAACTTCCCCAAAAATGGGCGTGGTTTGATCAATTTACCGCCTACTTTAAAAAGAGGGTGGATGATTTTTACGCCTACCACCATTGCTTAGAAACTTATTTATTTTCAAATCAAATTAATTTCTCATATTTTATTGATATTTTTATGTCAGTATTTAACATGAAATAATGAATATCTCAAAAACTACCATCTTTTTTCTATAATAATAATATTATTATCTATACTTATTTTATTAAAAATGTTACAATCATCTGTTGAAATTTATTTATTTGTTGTTAGGGTGATGAAAATCTAGTATCATCAGTATCTAATTTTTAATCAAAAATTAATTAAACCAGTTGGCATAATAACATACATACATACATACATACATACATACATACATACATACATACATACATATATGATAATTGTTTTCTTATATTGCCTTACAACGTATAAACGTTTTTTAAATTTATTGCCTTTTTGCAGCTGAGTTAATTTTGTGCGTTGGGCACTTCCAGTTCCCGAACTAAAATGTTTTAATTTTGTTACAAAGAACCAAAGTTCAAAGAAAATCTATTCGCCCCTAAAAGTTGTTCAGGCAAAGTTTTCCCAGACAATTTGTTGGCAAAACATGGCACATCCGGTTCATAATTTTATTTTTTCTTAAGTGGTGCCGTCGGTGCTGGGAACGAGAAAATGCGCTCTTAGTTCCTCCAATGCCTCGACATGTTTGATCTTATACCGCACACAAACCATCCGCCGGAACTTACGCCTTTTGTCAAAATTATTGTTTTTATTGGAGCCGAGAGTTGCCATCGTCTTGGCCTTTGTTTTATTTTTTTATTGTACACAATGGCTGCTACAGGCTCGGAGGCATAATATTGGGCTTGCTCAGCCGCCGCTAAGCGTTGTTGCTGTGCCTGTTAGTTGAGCATATTTGGTAAAGTTTAGGGTAGTTTCTTTGTGTTGGGTTAGTTTGCCAACGCACGGAAAATAAAAGCCAACTCAGCTAAATGTAACCCAAAAATAGGACAAAAGTTGGACAAAATAAAAGGCGAACGGACCATCGCTGTGGGAAGGTGGCATACTCGTATAGAGATGATTAACAAGCAAAAACTAATTTCGATTATGATTTTCGATATTTTTCAAATAACAATACATCAAATTCAACGGACTTTTATTGACCTTTAACATCAAACATACAAAATTTTAATTTTATGAGTAAGTAAACATTTTTTCTAAAATGGATCCCAGTACTTAAAATTTTAAATTAAACTTTGTTTTTTAAATATATATGATAGAAAAAACACTAAAATGAATAATTCGATATCTCAAAAATCGATTATTCAAAAACAGATCACAATATCACATCACCAGCAGCAACATCCATTGCTGCTAACTGAAAGCATACAAGCAAAACATAACGAACACATTTCGCTTTGGGGACACTTTGGGGATTAGCAGCGAGCAGTGTTGCCTCTGTCTCGGCATCAGGAGCAAACTGTGTAAAACTATTAGAAACTTTTGCTTAAAATTTATTCAAAGGTGCTGTTATTCGGTGAGGCGGGATGGATGGATGGATGGAAGGATGGATTGCCATTCGTTCGCGTAGTTACCAACGTATAGTTAATTAAAAAAAATCGAGTTGGGTTCGTGGTGGTAACTTGGGATGCCAGCAAAACGGGAACGTTTATAATTTCATTATGTGTGCTTTTGGTTGGATGCTGCTCTCTGTAAAGTGTATTCTTCAAATGTTGGTTCTATTAAATTAGCCTTTCTTTGGCCATTAAATGTTCATATTGATGCAATTAGCAACGAAGAAGTTTATTTTTTCTATAATAGGTACATTATTTTACTTGCCAATTCATTTATGTATTAACAATGGTTTATATATTAACTCACTTTGTTTTAATATGTTGAAGTGATGTACTTGCAGGAAACCAGAGTTCTGTAATGGATCAAAGAGAGAAAGATTTAAGAAAACATATTTTGAAATTTTTTAGAGAGTTTGTATATTTACAGAACAAAAATATTTTGTTTTAATTGATTGATTCCAAGAATCTAATCAATTAAATTGCAGACTGAAGTGTTTAAAAATTATTCCAAATATTTGCTAATGATATTATAACCTTTAGTGGTCAGACAGACCACAGGTGTTACGCAGGTGGCACCACGTTTACCTGACCACCAATAAAACAATAAAACACGCTAATGACTTTCAAACTACTCGCAAGCTTGTACCGAAGGGTTTATTCAGTTCTACTTGAAATGCCCACAAGACTTGGTAGGTATAACAATGTATATAAATGATCGTCTTCGAATTTCACAGCGATAACAATCGTAGGTTTAAAGATATTGAGCTTATGTGTGAGCTTCTATTTTCCAAGTAGAGGTTGAGTTTTAATATTATTTAGATCAGATAAATACTACTTCCCGCTTCTATAGAAACTTTCCCTTTTTTTGTGGAAAAAAAAACTATTAAAAATAGTTACAGTCTAGATAAAAAATTTGAATTCGGTATTTACCACACCTATCTTCCATACAACTTCCCTCTTTCATGCGTATACAAAATTAATTAAAGATATCCACTTCAAATTCCATATTTAACATTTTAGAAGTTACTCAAACCTACAATCGGAAAATGGACGTGATCGGATAAGAAAAACGCCCACTTACAAAAGAGAGATTATTTAGCGATTTAATGGTACAAGAATCGAATTTTTTGGTGTCACAAAAAATGGATGGTATTCGAGCTTCGAACTCTCTTACTAGTTTATTTTTCTTTAACACGCCTCAGACTTTTAATACAACAAATTAAGCTGTAATAAACATATTTTCTACATTTTATAATATATTTTATCGAAGCAAGTTAAATCACATGAAAATTCTGAATTTCAGACTCTGTGTTCTAGGGTCTCTCATGGTAATTGTTATGTACTTATATAAAAACAATTGGCCTTCGGCTTGATTTTCCTTTGTTGCCGCACAGTAAGCCTCTTAAAAATATTTCGCTTGTATTACCCGCTCGTGCTGCAGAAAGTTTTCAATTTGAATACTTTCATTGCATATTGAAAATTTGAATCTTTTGCGAAAAATAGAAAACATAACAAAAGCTCGCTTTTTGCTCAGGAAATGAGATCGTAAACAATCAAATAAACAAACAAACACACAAATGAAAACACACACACACACAAAAGTTACCAAAATCTACGAAAACAATGAGTTAGTTGTAGGTACGTCGAGCAGAGGCCTATCCCCCAAAGGACACCCACCAAACTTAATTACGTTTGTTGCTGGTTTAAAAGTGTTCTTTGCCCAGTCCAAGGTTTGTCGTTCGTTGGCTTCCGTCTCTCGAGTTGCTGGCATTAGTAAATCAAGGCAACAATTTTCGCAATTGCCAACAATTTGCAGTGTTGTTGTTGTTGGCGCTGTTGTTGTAGACAACATTTTCGTTGTTTTCGTGTGGAACATTGTAGGCACAGTAAGGTAGACGCAAAAATGCACAGTAGGTCAGTTAGCATGAAAAATTTTTTATATTAGTACAAAACTCAAACAATAAAAATTAGCAAAAATGAAGTACATCAACAATTTATTAGAAAAACAATGGCAATAAGATTTTTTTAAATGTAACAAAAAATTAGTGCGACCCCAAAGTCTGAAAGAGGCGTGATTGAATTTGATACTTCTGGTATATAAGATCAATTTGGTTATTGTAACTTGTTACTGTAATGAAGTAGTACATTATGTCACCTTATTTATGTTTTACCTGATCATTTTTTTAACTTAACTCAATAGAATTTATATTTTAACTTCTCTTCCAAACTTTCATGTCCATTTCTTCCATTTGTCTGTAAGTTCAGAGTTGTATTCTTGACGTTTATAATTTTGTCACGTTTTTACATAAACATCGTTACATTGATTGATGCATGGTTAAATAATAAGGTTAGAAGAGTAGAAATGAGTACGCAAATTGAGCGAACTCACCTCGATTTCTGCCTTACTTTGAAGTTTTTTTATTTATTTTTATTTTTGACATCATAAAAAGTTGTTGTTTTTATTTACTTAATAATTTTTTAGCAACCATGGCAACAACACAGAAATTACATTTACAAAATAAGAAACAACTTCGAGGTGGAGTGGTACACTTTTCTACGTTCTTCATCTCTTATTTATTACATAATGGATTGAAGTTGGAATATAGGAGGAGTTTTGAAAATGGAATTTACTTAAGATTTTAAAATAAAGGGAACTTTTTTTCAGGTACACCACTGTTCAATGCCAAGTTATTCTATTTTGTTTTGCTATTTTCGCGGCTCCGTGGCTTCTACTCGGCGTCTCTGAATAATTCCGTTTGTCATCACTCCATGTAGAATTTTTTTTATTCGTGGTTGATTTTTATTATACTCTACACTATGCGAAAGCATGTTCTGTGTTTTTTTTTTCCATTTGTAACGCCCAACAAGAGACATGGTAAAAATACAATATATATATGTATATATATAAGAGTATGTACTATAGTATAAGAAATGTAAGTTTTTAGTGTATATATGTTATGGTTGGGTATTTGAGTTTCGCTATAGCCTAATATAATTCTCTTGCTATTTGTTATTTTGTTTTGGTAAAAAATTGCAGAAGCACTGGTAAATTAATTTATAATATTTGGGCGTGAAAGTGGTTACGACAAAAAGTGGGCGTTAAAGTCTATTACAAGTTTTTCGTTGTCGTATTTTTTTCGCTAATTGAATTTCTATGAGAAATTAATAATAAATTTTAAATTTGTAATACATAGATACAAACGTACATACATACATACACACATACATACATACATACATACATACATACATACATACATACATACATACATACATACATACATACATACATACATACACACATACATACATACATACATACATACATACATACATACATCATACATACATACATACATACATACATACATACATACATACATACATACGAAAATACTTTTTGCTATGATTCCGTGTAATTTTAAGGAAAAACATTTTTGTTGTTCAGTGCGTAATTTGCAAAGGAAACCGGATTCCTTTAGAAACCGAGCAGGAATCCTTAAAAGGTTTTATAGACAAACAATTTCAAATGAAATTCACGGTGAAGTGGCAAAAAAGAAAACAAAATGGTGTGAATGGCTTTGAACACAAAACAATAGACTTACACATTAAATCAGTAAACGAACAAACAAACAAACAAACGAACAAATAAACTCGAAAATTAAAATACAGAAAGATTTAATTTCGTTTTGATTGTTGATATTTTAAGACGCTTTAAACCAAAAACCGATTACTCAACCCATTTTAAAATTGAGAGGAATACAAATTTGGAAGCAATAAACGCAATTGATTTCTTGGTAACATTTCGCTCGAAGCGTTATTTATTTTTTTTTGAGAATAAAAAGAAATCTTGAATTATACAAAAAAGTAAAACTCTTCATCACAAAACAAATACTTCCTTCCACACAGAACGAATAAAAAAAATGATAATCAATACAATTAATTTTTTGTTTAATACAATAAATTTTTAACTCAACCCACAACAGTTTTATTTAATTCAATTAACAGCGTTAATCGAACGTAGAATTTGTATTCTCAAGCACTTGATTTAAACAAAGCAATTGGTGCTTGCCAGGAATCGAACCTGGACCTACTACAATACCAGAAGTTGACTGTGTGCATTCTTAAATTTAATATATATATATATATATATATATATATATATATATATATATATATATATATATATATATATATATATATATATATATATATATATATATATATTAAATTTTCAATTTTCTTTTCATGTAATCAGTATCATTAAAAATTTATCAAAAAAAAAAAAAATAAAACTTTAATGGTTAGTTTTTTAGTTAAATATTTATTTAATAAAATTAAAAACTGTAATTAATTAACAACTAACTGTGTCTCAATTAATACAATTTTAATTAAAACAAATTTTTTTTCTGTGCACTTGAAAACTTAATCAACTTTTAAGGCCGTAGATACACATAAAAAAAACTCAGAGGTCTGTCGAAGAAATTTTTAGGCCGCTACATTAAAAATTCAATTTGGAATCTGCATAGTCAAATGACAGTCAACAACCTTCAATGGCTACGCCCCAATTAATTTGTATGAAATTGGGTTGCCTTTACATGCGTCTGTCCATTTAAGTATTTGAATATCATCAGCAGCAGCAGCAGCCGCTGAAGCCGCTGGAGCAGGAGCTGTGGGGCCACTTCCAGCATCAGCTCACACTCGTGTCAATCACTTTAATGGTTTTGACCAATTTGGAATCCCTTGGAGCAGGCATCTACGTCTACCGCTGTGCGTTCGCTTACATCGCTGCACAGACCAGCAGAGCAGACTGGGCGTCTGTTTTGCCATTTGTGCTCGTCCACAAAAAACACAAAAAAAAAAAAAAAGAACACAAAGAAGAAATACTGAATTGCCTATTGGGGCGCACTCAACGCAACTGTTTGTATTTATTTAATTTTTTCCACTGTTTATTTTTCAATTTTTGTGGCCAGCATATGGGCGTGAGTATATGCCCCCTAATACGGCGCTACAGATGAAGAGTGGGCGCATTTGGTGTATTACAAAATTTCAGTTTCCAGTAGCATTGTTTTTGTTTTTTTTTTTGTTTGGACTTTGAGCAGCGAAAAGGTCATCAGCGTGCGCCGTTCTCTTTGATTTAAGAAAATTTAGCTGACTGTTTTTTTCTTTCGTTCGTAAAGTATTCCTAAAGGCATGTCAAATATGTACAAAAGCATTAGATAACAATAAAAGTTGTGATCAGCTCGAACAGAAACAAACGCAGAGAAACCGACTGGAATTCGATTTCAAAGCGAGTGTTTAGTCGATTGCGACTTAACTGAGTTATGTATTAAGAGGAAGTCCGAACTTTTCTTCTTTTTTTTAATATTTGATAAAAAAAAATCGGTGTTGGGTGTCACTTGTGAAAAATCTGATACCAAAAATACCAGAGATTTTTTTTAGGATACTCCTTTTGAATAATTTCATTACAACAACTGAGAGTACTTATTAAATTTAAAATTTAAGAATGCATTTTAAACCAAACAGCTGTTATTGTAACAATGCAATAACAATAAATAAACAATAACAAATACAAAAAAGTTTAAGTTGCATTTTATTATAAAAATTGTTTGTTAACTATTTCTGTCTTTCAACACGATAATATGAAAAAATGTTTATTGGTTTGTTTTTATATGAATGATGTTGTTGTACTCCTTGAACAACTCTACAAAAACTTTATAATTTTGTTTCTTTCTGATCACTAGTGAATCCGATAAATAAAATTTTGTTGACTTGGTTCTGATTGTTTGATACAAAATTAATTTCTAAGGGTATTCATCTAAACGTGTAAGTTTACTTTTCACGTAAATAAGTAAATTTACGCTTTTTATTTCATGTACACACATTAATATAGTTGTTTGAATTATAATATTTGCAACTGACCATATCTTGTATAAAAAACGCGTACAGTATATCTACATATGGGTCAGGTTTAGTCGGCGTAGCTTCTCTTTTCGGATTTCTATACTTGAACAAATTTATATTTTAAATTTAAATGAAAGTTTAATTTATTAAACTTTTCTGCAACATTTAAGCATTTCATTTAAAAATTTTACGAAATAAATCTGATTAATGTTCTTTATTGAAAACAGTTGATTGCTAAGATACGCAACTAAGCAGCGTAAGTTTACCCGACCAAATCGTGGCTTTAACTTACTTGGTTTGCGTAAAATATTCTTCCTGCTATTTTTGACAATTCGTTTACGAGGAAGAATAAATATGCAGTTTACGAGGGTTATATGCTTTTGAATGAATACCCTTACTATCTGAGTGATAATTAAATTCGGCATTCAAAAATGTGAACAAGTAAATAAATTCGATTGCATTGAAGAATTGTAACAATTCAATGTGAAATCTCTCGTAAATGGAAGCGGAAAAATACACACTGACCGCTCTGTCATTCGATTTTTACATCTACATTAGGTCGCTCTTCGAAAGTTTACAAAGTTTACGAAATTATAAATTTACGTCACAAGATGAGCCTCGTAATATTTTTACTAAATAAATTCAAATAAATATAATAAATTCAGAGACAATTTGCTTTCAATTATTTTTAAAGTTTATTCTCAAATGTTGACTCAAAACTACTTTTTACCAACAAGTACAAAAGAAAGGTCATAAAGACATTTTTGGCCAACTATTACTCTGATCTTTTCTTTATAATTAAAGAGCAATTATTACTTTCTAAGAAGTTAAAATGAAGAAAAAAGACGCGTCCACTTAGCGTTTATGTTAATGAACATAATTAAGGCAGTTCATCAAGTCCTCCTTCTTTGCTTGGCGTGCAATCTAATTTTTTTTTCATCCGTCCGACCGTCCGTCTGTCCGTGTGTCCCTTAAAGGATATCACCGCGTCACTTCAGCACTCTTGGCGTGCATCCTCTGTTAACATTTGCTTTTAATTTGCAGCGAGCGTCAAGATAAACCGGCGCACAATAAATTAAAAATCAAAAGTGCCCCGGAAAGAAGCTGGAATACCAAACAACAACAACAATTACACAAAAAGTGCTGCTACTAGAGGAAGAAATAAAAAATGGCAACGTTAAATGCCAAAGGGGCGCTCGCTGCAATTAGAAAAACGTTGACGAGACTACAGAAAACAGAAAAAAGTGAAGAAAAAATGTTTAACGCAAAAAAATAAATTGTCGCATCAAATTAATTTGAATAATTTATAAAAAAAAAAAAAAAAAAAACGATGTCTTGAAGGAGAAAGGTACAAGTACTATACTAAAACAGTACATCGCGATATACAAAAAAAAAGAGAATCAATTCAAATAAATGAAATTTATGACTTAATCACATCAATTGAAATCATTCATATTTTATGTCTAAGAAAGGATATTATCAGAGATAACGAAACAGAAGAGGTTTTTAATAAAAGTGGTCACTTGATGATGGACCAACAGCAAAGAACCTTTTCCAGCCTTTTTTAATTTAAAGAGCTTTCACTGGTCCGGCGAAAGTATTTATAAACTTCGTTTGGTTGGAGTGGTCAATGTCTTCCGCAGAACCAAAATAAATTTTGCAGTTTTTCTGTTAACAGACGAGTTTCATTGGTTTCCGTAAAGGATCTAACAATTACACTGTAAAATGTTGTTAGTGGGTGCAGGAAATTTTTCTTGCTCGTATTGATATCTGAAGCTCAATTGTTACAAGGCACAAGAATGTTTACATATTTTGGTAGGTCTGGTCAAAGTGGTCTTGGTCAAATAAAAAAAAACGTTTTTCAAACCCACTCAACAAATAATTTAAATTAAATTTGTTCGTTAAAAAAGTATACAAAAGAAAATTTTAGTTTCAGTGAAAGCCCTTCTGGTTTAGAAGTTAAGATTAAACTATACTAAAATTAAAACTGTGTCCATACCAACCCAATCCCTAATCTTCTGAAGTTAATTTACAAAGCAAAGAATTTAAGATATTAGTGTATGAACTCTTGTCACACAAATCTATATTTTCTGTCCTTCTACTCTCTTTTTTCGACTTTATCCTGGTTACAGTACAATGTGCCAATTGGGCTGAGTGCTATGCTTTTAATATCAACCCACCCACAAATCTAACTGTAAAATAAAAAATTAACTAATTCATGATGAAGGTCACTTAAAAAAACTTTTAAATTCTATTGTAATTCAGAGAATAAGTTTTTGTTGTACGATATAAAATTCTTGAACCTGTGCTTCATATACTTTTAATTTTAAGAATCTTACATTACAAATTATGTACTGTGCTCCGTGCGACACTATGTGCCCTGCGAGGGATTTGAAAGCACTTTGTAATTGAATTAAAAATACAACAAGCAACAACAAATTAAAGAAGAAGCAGAGGAGCAACTTTGGTTGTCCCGCAGAGGCCCAACGAAGAAGAACCAAAGAAGCCCTCTCCAAAATAACGAAACCAACGACCGACCGACCGACCGACCGTTCGAGTAAGAGCCCACCCCCTGCAACGTCTGGTGTCAATTCTCATTTGTTTCGTTGTCGATTGGCGCGCAATGAACGCACTAACTTGGCACTAAGCGCTTCCGTTCCACTTTACTCAATTTATTAACAAAAAAACAAAAAAAATTAATTGTAATTGCAAATAAATAGAAAAAAAAACAAAGCATTGAATAGAATAGAATATCGAATAAGAAGCGAACAGGGCCGCACTTCCCGGAAGTAGCTGGCACGCAACCCAAACTCAACAACGATAGGAAAAACATTAATTTGCGTATAGCCCGAAAACGGAAGTACGCAAAACAAAGAAAGAAAATGTGTAAAAGTGTGCAAATTAAATCTAAATTTCATTTTGGGACTGAAGCGAATGGACGGGCGACCGTTGCGGAGCTGTTGGAAACTTCATCGAAGCTGCATAAAAATCCTCAAAGGAGCGTAGAAGGAACGCCTGCAGCGTCATGCACGGACAAAAATTTTGATATCCTTTAAAATTAATACATATATACATATGTGAAATTTTCTTTCTAAGTCAAATGATAATTTCAGTAGACAGAAGAGATGTACTAAAACGTTTAAAGAGAAATTTGCAAATTACCATGAAGTGCTGCTTGTAAGTTCATATATTTGGCCTAAATTTAATGCCAAAATATTAAACAATATTGTTTGATATATTGTTAAAAAAAATTGTTTCTGTGTAAGTATTTAGTCGATGATAACTTTTATCCAGAATCTCAACCCAAAAGCGCTAACTTGGCCCAAGACTGGTCTGGTGCTCTGGGACACAAAACAAAATGTTGAGCTAAATACACAGAAAAAAAAAACCATGAAAAACAAACAGAAAAGAATAAGAAAACGAAAATGAAAACAAGTAAAAAATTATTTTCGGTCATATCGAATATTTGAAATGCGCCACAATACTACAAGTGTTTAGTAAAATTTAATAACAAAACTTAAAAATTCAACTGAATATCTCAAATGGTTCTCAAGATATCGGGTCAATAAGAAATTTGGTCATAGACTGATTTACTCCAAAATTCTATTTTAAAAATTTAATCAGTCATAAATTTTTTTGCAGAATTTCAACCTAATATCTCTAACCTCACAGCCAGAAAAGGGGAAACACAGCCTGATGGACATGGCTAGATCGACTTTATGTGCCTTGAGTATATCTCCATGTTACCAACCTTAACACGAACACAATATGCTCATTTTACTGAGTGGTACATTAAAATGGAGAAGAAAACAGAAGCAAAGTTGAGAAGAAAAAAAATCCAAATATTATTTGCCCTTTTGGCATTATTTTCTGCTCGACTCCGCCACTTGCCACTTGCAGCTACACACCATACAGTGATAAGTACATACATACATACATACATACATACATACATACATACATACATACATACATACATACATACATATATACGTGGACGTACAGACATAGCTCCGTCGCGTTTGCGAGGCAATCAAACCTAATTGCAAGTGCGTTTGTTGCTGCGGCGGAGCCTCCACGGCGGTGGGAACTTTTCGTCGCTGGTGAATTTTGCGTGGGTTTTGTTTGTGTGTTGCCGTGGTGCAAAAGTTTTTGACCGCACGAGGCGCGTTTTTTTCTTCAACTTTTCGTCGTGTTGAACGTTTCTTTGCCTGCCTAAAAAGATTCAAATAAATAAGCGAGTTTCTTTTCTTTTTCTCAATTTTCTTTTGTGAAATTACGCTATGGTCAAGCGTTACGACAGCGCTGCAAGTGCTTCTCCGGCAAATTATTTCACTTCGAAGAAATGGAAAATGAGAATAAATAAACAACAACAACAACAGCAACAGAAAATGTGAAAATTAACACCCATTTTTAGCCATTCGTTGGGAGCAAGCAACAAGTTTTCCGTTATGCAAACATTTTAAATTACTTTTGTGTAATAAATTTTTTTGTTTTTTCTTAGTTTGGTAACTGAAAACTTGAATAATTTTTTAAATTATCGAATTTATTTATAACACTTAAATTAATTTTTCCTGAACATTTTTCATTCTTTCATTGTTTCTTTCTTTCTTTCTTTCTTTCTTTCTTTCTTTCTTTCTTTCTTTCTTTCTTTCTTTCTTTCTTTCTTTCTTTCTTTCTTTCTTTCTTTCTTTCTTTATTTTTTCTTTCTTTCTTTCTTTCTTTCTTTCTTTCTTTCTTTCTTTCTTTCTTTCTTTCTTTTATCCGAGTCTGAACCGTTCAACCGATTGGGATGAAGTTCCTATGCTCCCTCATGGAAAATTATCTGGCTAAAAAAACAGCCACGCCCACCTAATAATTTGGTATCTAAATTTGTATGGACAATGCCGATATTTTCATAACAATGTTTGTAGTTGGATCACTTTAACGCCCACTTTTAGAAATTGGTTGGATAAATTTTCCGCCTCAGGAATTTGATGTGTAAAATACGAAACATATAGGAAGAATAATAATCTATAAAACTTACCACGCCCACATATACCGCCCTTCATTTATAAAATTAAGTGATCATATTTTATTACATTGTATTATATTGCTCATACTGAAATTGGTAATTAAATTTTGAAGGGCTGTCGAAGTTAACGATTTACCAAAAATGGGCATGGTTATATTAATTTAACGCCCACCGCCGTAACTCAGAAACAATGCAACAGGAAGTATCGAGAAGTTCCGCTAACTAATTATCGTATACATATTTCTATTTAAAACAAAACTCGGAAAAGGCCGGGTACTATAAGCTAGTTGGAAAGTAAAATAAGAACATTTAAAAATGTAAATCTTATTTATCAGCAAATTGATTAAAACTATTTCAACGTCAAGAATTGGTAATGAAATTTCAAGAAATGCTAAAAATGCAAAAGTGCTCTGAGAATTGTATACAACTTATGTATGTGATGAAATTTAACCAATTCGCAAAACATTCGAGTGGACTCTTGGATAGCAATGAAAGCCATTTTAAAATTCCAACAATCCAACTTGCCAACTAGCGAACCACTTCAAGTGAAAACCAATTTAATTGATAATTTGTATTTTATATAAATTAATTAAAAACGTTTCTTTGGTTTACCGTACGGCGCTGAAAGGCGCTCTTCGCTTTCTTGAGCTGGTAATTGATTGGACTTAACGCTGGTCAGTATTAACCGAGTACATGCCTTTTCGAATACGGGCGCAAAAGGAAAAGGTGTCTGCGGTTTCAACCGGCGCATCGCCCGTTTATTGTGTTTCATTGTATTGCCGACAGGGGCGTAGCATCAAATACAAACATCAAGTGAAATCGGACGAACTTGAGGAGCGGATCCAATGAAATCGTTTAATATTATTTTAAGTAATTGAAATATGAAAAAAGTGAAGAAGTTGGCTCAAACCTCGTCTAGATAAAAAATAGCAATTATGATACATGCGCTTGTCCTGGAACTATTTATTGCTTTCCTGCCCTTGCTATGTCAATGGTCAGATGGGGGGGATACGTATATGAAATTGTAAGCGCTCGTCTTGAAGTCACTCGACAGTGACAACGAAATCAACCGAAAAAATTTAAAATTTTCCACATTTTCACATGACCCGAAATTCAGCGAAGTGAAAAGCCAAAAAGCAGTTAACAACAACAACAAGCACGAAAAATGACATCGAACCGGAAGTAGTATGTCTACGAGAAACAACAATAACAACAACCACAACAACAAATTAACGAGGCACCAGACAAAAATGTCTGAAATTAAATTTAACGATAAATCGTTTCTGAACTGAAAACAAAATTCATTACATTTAAAAAATTGAAGAAAATTATGAAAATTCATTTGGAGCAATAAATTATGGTTTACGTCTTCTGCTGAGGCAGAAGCCGACAAAGAAGAAGAAGAAGAATGTCCTACAGCACTCAATAAAGGATTTGTTGATTGTGAGGTTAGGGTCGACAGGGTGGAATGGAGTGGAGTTCGGAAATCGGGTTTTGAAAAGTGCTTAGCACAATTACAAACTTCAATATTGAATTCGAAATCCTTTAAGCACAGCAATCGGCCACAAAGTTTGCGCCCGGGCTTAGGCATTTTTGTCTGTCCTGTCCTGTTCTGTCCTGCCTTGGACTGGTCCGACAAATTGCTGCATATTTCTCACTTTGATGGGTTTAGAATTTAGCAAGGACAAATGAAATGCCTTCTATAAATACGCAGGAGAACTTATTTAGGGGAATGTTGGGTATATTGGGTAATCATATGAAAAGAAATAATGAGAGGAAGAAAAATATTAACATCGACAACTTCAATATAAAAATAGAATCAATTTCTTTGGAGAAAACAAAAATGATATCCAATATTTACTTATTTAGGATTTAATTGCTCACCATTTTTTTTGTGTTTTGGTGTTCTCTAGGTTTTTAATTTTTTTTTTTAATTCTTTAAATATACACACTGTGTTCTCTGTGTCCTCTCTTTTTAACTTATACCACGTGACATTGATCGCTTAATTTTCTGATATGTACTATTTTTTTTAGGAATACACCAAATCGTCGAATTTTGTGGTTCCTTTTCGTCTTTTACTTCTCTATCTCGATACTATGAGAATCTAACAGAAAATCCGAACTCCAGATCGAGAACTTATGGCTAATTAGCGCTTATGCACCTTTTTAAGTCCTTTACATCCTCAGTTAGTTTTCATATGTTGGTTGTTAGATCTCTAGATTAAAAAATCGCCTAAGATAACACGAATCTCTTTCGCCAGCCCAGTCGTCATATCCTGTAATGAGCAAAAGCGTTCAGCTTCCCCACACAATACAGAGTTTGAAAGGGTCTGTGTACATGTGGCCGATAGTATACCATGATTGTCCAGAGGATCGTTAAATCAAATCGGCTAAATCCATTTTGTTTGATTTAGGAAGTTTAATAGATTATTAACGTCGATTCCTGACAGCTCTCCAAGTCCACCGAAGACAAGTTTGCCTAAGGTGTTCGTTCTCGCTTGCCATAAGGCTGGAAATCCACAGTTTCTTTTTCATCTGGTATAAATAAATATTTCCAAAGTGGCAAAGCGAAAGATTAAAGAAGCTAGGTAGGCAAATTAGCTTAAACATTTGAGTTTTTTACTGCCACAGTCCTTGATTTACATTGTATTATCTTTACTCGTTTTTTTTAATGAATTGTTTATTAGATATCATTTAAACAAACAAATTGATAGTAATTTTAATCTGTTTGCATTATTTTAAAATTTTAAATAAAATTTTGTTAATAATCGAAACTTCATTCTCCCTGCAGAGATTGGCCGACGACTTGCTCAATATGCCCGAGGACGAGGTGAGGAAGAACAAGAAAGATTTGAATTTAACCAACTAATTTGTTTGGATTTCAGAGATGTATGTGAAGGCATTTAGCCGGGTGTGCCGTTTAAAGCGGGTGAAAAAAAAAGGGAAAAGGATTTGACACCCACATTAACCCCAAAAAGTTTTGGCATACACACTGACGATATTTCCGCTGGGACAAAAGGGATTTCTCATATTTGTCACATAAAAAAACAACAACAATAACAACCACCACCACAACTACAAACTGACCCTTCTCTTGCTTATCTGTCGTAAATACTTTCAAAAGTTTTTTCTTGTTTTTGTTGTTGTTGTTTTTTTTTGTGTATTTATGAGCAGCGCCTGATGCTGAAATAAATTTCATATTTGCAGTGATTTGGATTTCAATTCGATCCTAGTCTCCTCTGGACTGAATTTCAAATCCTTCTACGCATTTATTTGCGTAAATATAAAAACAAATTGCCGGAGGCTCTGCATACGCTTTGGCATTGGCATTGACAAATGCTTATTGCGTATTTTGTTGCTGGCATTGTTTATTGGCATCAAGTACTGACAACTAATGTTGTTGACAGATGTTATTGCTGCTAATGTTTTTGTTGATGTTGGTTTTGGGCGGTTTTCTGATGTGCGCCAACGATGACGTCCATGATGCTCGTAAGAAAGCACTCATGCAGTGGTTCATATTGCTCCAATTTACGCTATCGACAGATCTCTTGAATTATGCACGAAGTACTTGTTGTTATTGCAATTGAAATTCATGCGAAAAAAAAAACATTTTTAAAGTATTTTGAATGTACCTCCTGAAGGACTTCTAACAATTTGACAATTGGAAATAAAATTGTTCTGTCATTGTGTAATGAAATCAAATCCATTGCTCAGAAAAATTTGCTCCAAAAGAACAAGTTGAAAGATGAATTGAGTTCAAAAGAAAAAGAAGAATAAAATCGAGAAAAACTATTAGACAAACGAATGAAATAAAAATTGTAGAATTTATTAAATAATTTTGACAAAAAAATATAATATATAAATAAAAATTTGCTTGATTTTTTGTTCAGTCTTTTCAAGCGGAGAATATTTTACTTTTGAATAACAAGATGTAATTCTGATCTCAAACAAAGCTTGACGTATCAGCGCGATTGTCCTGGACATGTTCGAGAGAAAAGAACTTCATAAGGGGCGACAATATCTTCGGTGGAAGAAAGAAGTGGCTGGTTAGAGATATCGTACCTGAGATATTGTGCTGAAGCAGGATGAATCCGGCAACTGATTGTGAATGCCACTACGTAGGCAAATAATTGACTAAGTAAGTTAGTCAGAAGGTAAGTTAGTAAGTAAGTAAGTAAGTAAGTAAGTAAGTAAGTAAGTAAGTAAGTAAGTAAATAAAATCCCCTGAATTGTCGCTTATAATTTAATTTTTTATGACTCGAATCGGTTCTGCTGTCTTGGCTGTAAAATAAGTGTTAACAAAATTTTCATCTCGAATTATTTTGGTAAAATGTTATCAGCTACTATTTAAGCTAATCTCAATTAAGATGACTTTTCAGGGTCTTTGAAGAATAGAAACTTTTTTAAAAGTGAATGGTAAAAGACAAAGTAAATGCATCGTGATATGTCTGCAACGACTTTTTGTTAAGCAAGTTTAATTTTCTAAATTAAATATAGGCTTTTGATAACTTATTAACTGACGAAGACATTAACTGTGCATCATCTTTTTGATTTTTTTTGGTAAAACCAAATTAGTTTCGTATCAAACTATGATTAATTTTTAAATCTAGAATGAAATTTCCACACTGATTTAACTATACTTAAAAGTATGAAAAACACTTAAATTATTGCCATTTTCATGAACATTATTCAAAACAGTTTATCCCTGATTTACTAAATTTTTTGTAACTTAATTAACAAATTTGGTTATAACTTTAAATGAGTCAAAATGAAATCTGAAAGTTCATTGAACCTAATTATTCTAATTAATTTGTTATATAAAAATTTTATTTGTGTTAAAATTTCGATAGAAGATTTATTTAGTTAAAAACGAAAATACTAGCAAATGCTTAGCAATTAATAAATATTAGCCAAATAACTGCACATGTATGTATGTGCATATATCACATTTCACACATAGTCCCTACTTCTACCCAAATTACACACACAAATGACCTGCAAAAACAAAAACAAAAAGAATTTACAAATAAAAACGCAGAATAATTTTTTATTTGTTTTTCTCTTATATATTATTTACATATATATTTTTTGTTTGTGTGTTTGTTTGTTTGTTTGCTTTTTATGTGCTTTTAATCCAATGACCCATAATAATTTGTGGAAATTTATTTGGGCCACCATTTGGTACAATCAGCTTTTTGTCATCCACGTGTGTGGCTGTGTGGGTGTGTGTGTGTGGCGTGAGAAGAGGGGGGCGGGGGGCGGAGCAGTTTTGAGTATCAAAATGTTTTCTAAATAAAGCGTCGACCGTGTCGCATGCCCAGCTGTGCACGTGGGTGCTACACTATCACTGATTTTCTGTTCTGTTCTGTTCTGTTCTCTGTTCCGTATGTATGAATAAGAGGGGCCGCTGTGTGCCTAAACACACACACAGACACACACAGCCATATTGTATATCCCCAAATGCGAAAAGTACCCTTGTGGCCAGCGACAGATAACGGCGAGAAATAAAATAAAATAAATTGCAATAAATAACTTTTGTCCGGGCAATAAATCTCAGTCCCGAAACTGGACACATTTGCATTCCAAATCATCTGAAGTTGCGTGCGATACTTTGCGCCACTGTGCCATGCTAGTTGGTTCGCTCCGCCGCGGTCTTCCTTTGTTTAAATAATGTTTTTTTTTTGTTTACCATCGAGTTGGATTTAAAAGCATGTCGACACTTTTTGGCAGAAGAAGAAGGAGCAGAGAAGCCTTCGTGTCCCAGTTCAAAAGTTTAACTAAGCAAAATGAGAAACTACACAAATTTTGATAATTAATTTAGAAATATGGTCGAGAACTTGTCTCAAAACTATTTCCAACTAGGCTGGAATCTAAATTATACTTGGTTTTGTTGTCATGATTAGGGATACATATATCAAAAGTAAATAATAGAGTTTAAAGCCTTTTAGATAGAGCTTTAATTATATACCGATATAAGCATTTCAGGAAAGAGCAGAAAGAAAAAAACTAAAAAGAAATTATTAAAGAAAATTATGGCTATAAAGTAGTGATGGACGTATTACGATAACGTTTAATTGAAATCACAATTACTAGCCATTTTATTGATTTATCATAATCACCGATTAACGTTATAATGGTTTGCAAATTTTCTATTAACGGAAGATCATACTGAACATTAATTCTCAGTCATAAAAATTTGAATTATGGTTGAATCTGCTACGAGTATATCTAAATCACTTTTAAATATAAACAGTATTAATCATAGTAATTAAACTAAAATGTTTGTCTAAATATTTGTTTAACATTTTTGATAAAAGTATTATCAATTTAATCGCAACAATTATTTTAATAGATGAAAAAAAGGAATCCTTCACAATGATTAAAAGTAAGTAATAGTTGAATAATCGTAATCGGAGATTTAGAAAATCAGATAATCGTGGTCTAAATATTAATCAACCAGTAAGAAGAATCTCAGCATCTCTAATAAAGTAATTAAGTAATGAAGAAAGAAGAATAAAAAGGCAAAGAAGGAAAAAAGAAAGAAAAGAACTAAAGATCATAGGAAATCGAACAACACAAAAAAATAAACAAACAATATAAAAATAAATTGTCATTGGTTTAATAAATTTGATTGGTTTATTGTTACTATTTTTAAATAAATGTTATGAAATTTGTATATTTATCTACGAAATGTAACAGTTTTTCTTTCGAAATTACGAACATTCTTCTTATTCTCAACATACGAGCATGACCCCTGCTCATATGGAATCTAAACAGTAGTTGAAATTGGCAAAACAGATTCATGTAGTGAAAATCAACAGAACTCGAGCGATTCATAACAAAAGCTTTGATACGAGTATAAAATCAAAGCCCAGCAGAGGGAAGACATCGCGAACTATTGTGAATGTGTCAGTTTATGATATTTAGAACTGCTCGTGTATGTGTTTGCTGAGTGAGGAGCCTCAAGTGGGAGAATGGAATTTTGAAATTGTTCAACAAAATGTTGACATTTTGCAAGCGCAGAACTCTCGCGGATAAACGTAAAAACTCACATAAATCACACATACATATACACATACACAACTCATCTTCTTCTTCTTGCCTTGAAGTGCTGCCAGTGTTGCCACGCACATAACATAAAAATGAAATAAAATCACTGCAAATAAAAACAATATAAAAATTGAATTGAAATAAAATGAAATGAAATGGAGCGGAGTGGAAGTGGAAGTGGATTGGAGTGGAGTGGATGGCAACAAAAATGTCTGCTCATGTGGCGAGCGCGTGTTTCAGTTGTCCGTAACTACAACGCTTGAGGATATATTCTGCTACTCTACATCCACGCTGATCTGCGCCTCAGCTTCATTAAACTGTGTGTGTGTGTGTGTGTGTGGGAGTGTGTGTGTGTGTTCAGCGGAGGAGTACATTCAAATGAAATCACGCTGCGGTGTGGCATGCGCCAGCGTTGCTTCGTATTAAATTAAGTTGTTATAAAAAAAGTATACTCGTGTATACAATATTTGTATTCTACGGTATGACGGGGACTTTCGGTTGGCCACTTTGTGGATTAATGAAATCCGTTGTTCACAAATTGTTGGAAATTGCGCTTTTCATTTTTTTTATTGGTGCAGAGTAATAAAATTGCACTCTTGGTAAAATGAAAAACAAATGAAATTAACTGCAAACAAAGAACAAATAATCTTGTGAATTTCACATGTAAAAGTTTTAACTTTTAGGTCAGCATTTTTCAACTCTTAATGAACATGCGAAAAATAACATTTTAGTGATATTAATTGCATTCCATTGTCAGTTGAAAATTTTGACATATGCCGTCAATATTTAAGAATAGAAAATGTTGGGCCTAATATTAATTTAACATTTATTGTCTTGTTTGTTTATGCAAAATCTCTAACATCTTCGACATGTTACATTAGAATTTTTGTTATTTTGGCACAACTCATGTTCAGTTAACAACACTTTTCTGTGCTAGAGTTTTAAAAATTGCAGAAACTTACATTACAATTCCTGTTAAATTAACACTGTACATGTTAAATTTAACTCTGCCTTGCCATGATAGTAGTTTCGAAAACTATTGTGCTAATAAATATTTTACCTATTTCAAGGACGAAATTCTATTTAAAATCTTTATTCTCAAAAGCCTCATCAAAACTCTTAAAGTTTTTTGTTCATAAATTTTATTGGGAATTAAATTTTGAATGTTTAATATTTTTTTTAATTTGACAGAAAAAAATAAACCATTCGATTCGAAAATGACGATAGTAGCGAATCACATTTAACTTTATGACAATGAAGTAAAATGAAAATGACACTTGCATAAGAATCGTTAACGAATCGTAGAAGCGGTTCGTAAAATGATCGTTTTCAAATTTTTCAGCATAAAAAGCTACAGCGTGAGTTACGCGAAGTTTCTTTCGTTTTGTAGTGATTCAATAATGAAATCAATTTCGAATTCGTTTTAGAATCGCATTTTTTAATTTAAAGAACCAATAATGAACCTCCTACATATTTTCCATAGCTTTGAGGTTTATTGGAAAACTATAAAACGTGACTTTTCATGATATTCTGAATTTTCTCATTTTTTGCGAAGTTTGAATACTATTGTATAATAGTTGTAGTTGTTCGCTGTTGTAATATCCATAACTTATTTAAATCAGAAAAGAAAATTATTTTTGATATTAAAACTTTCTGGAGATGTATGTCCATGGAATCCCTCTTGGCCAGTCTCAGTTTCGCATAGACAATCTCACAAACAGGCGAAACAATTATTTTTCGTCTAAAAACAAAAATCATAAAACATTTCATTTTGAAAATTTTGGTTGCTGCTGCCGGTTTTTTTTCCTCGTATCTTTTATCACTTCAACATGTGCTGCAGCCGTACTAAGTGGCCTAACGATTTTTATATAACATCGAGTGCGAGTGCCCAATTTGGCCATAAGAGAATTTCATTTTTTGCTGTTGCTGTTGCTGCGTCACAAATAATATTGATGACATTTTTATTGGTTCCGGTGTTGCTCAGTTCAGTTCAGCTGTGCTCTGCTTTGCTTTGCTTAGCTCCCTCAAAATTGTTTATACATTTTGCTTAAACTTTATTGTTTTGTTTTTGTTTTGGTAGATACATATAAAAAAAAACAACAAATAAAAAACGAGCAAACATATTTTGAGGATTAGCAAAAAAAAATTTTTGGAATTTCCAGGAAGAACTTGAGACAGCTATTGCGCAAAATTGATGAGTTAACTTCAGAATGCTTAACTTCGTCATTAAGTATTTTTTTGCTCATCACAGCAACTTTTGTTGGATTCGGCGAATTGCGCTTAAAGTTTGAACGGACTTTAAAATGAATTTTTAATTTGATTGAAACGTGAACTTTTTATTAAATCAATAGAAAAAGAAATTAAAACCGCTGACGTTAAAAAGTATACAAAATAATTACAAAAAGTAGAAGAAAATCATCCCGATTTTGTTTTTCGGAAGTTTTCTCTCATTTGAATGCAAAAATATTTGAGGTAGAAATTTTTGTTAATGCAACCGAAGAAAAATTAAACAAATTCCCTTAAGAGAATTTGATTGTGAAATTCTTTTATAGATATAGCAATTATTTGATCGGAAGAGCTTCATGAATACCAAAATTTCTATTTACAATTCAATAGAGCACGGAATTCATTCGACTCGATTTGGTATTAAAAAAATTACTGAGTGATTTACCACATATATAGTAAAAACGAATCTTGTTAATTATTCACATACAAGTATATGTTAGAAAATGAATCTTGAAAAATATTCGATATTATTGACCTATTTTAAATGAACCTTGGAAAAGAGTAATTAAAAATTGCTTAGTAGGCAAATAATTGTTTAAAAGTCGGAAGATGTGGATGAGTATAGCTTCCATATCTATATTTTATCTCATGAAAACCACCATTTTTCATGAGAACCTTATTTACGCCTACCGCCATATCTTAGTGCCGTGATGAGCTACAATGATTACATTTAGAATGGAAATGTAAGCCAACCATATTTACTCCATTCAAAGAAGCATGATAGCGTCTAATTTATGATCACTGCTAGTTTATTATCGTAGCATAATTTGAATTCCTGAACTAGTGTGCGTTGTATTCTCTCAACTACGCCCATGGTTTTATTTACGCGCGCCCTTTTTTATTTATTGTTAATAATTTCGTTACGTTTTTTTTTTTTTTATTTACTCGTATTTGGTCTAAGTTGGGCAGTAATGATTACTTTTTTTAATCATTTAAAAAAATTACACTTGGTTACTATAATCAACCAATCAAATGGGATGATTGCCACTAATATTCAAAAATGTTGTATTAGATATTATTATTTTGTACTGTAATCGGAGAATTATCGATTAGATTACAAAATTTTTAGAAGCGTTTAGTAACAAAACCAAGCATAAGGAATTTGTTTTTGCTTGTTCTAAAAGTACAAATATTTATGATAGCATTCGGTATCCTCCGTACTTAATTGTTGTTTCATTCATAGTCGAATTGATTAAGTGAATGCGACAGGGTTTAATTCAGTCGATTCACTGTAATACAGTAAAACAATCATGAGCATTTTACATCTTATGTAATGAATTCTTGTGGATTCAAAAGTGAAAAGAATGACATGAATGTTATTTTTTATACATGATTGAATATGTCCATGACAATTTGGACCGTCAAAAAACTTGATTTACATACATAAATTATTTTTTACCATAGAAGTTAAAAGTTTAAGACAGATTATTTTTAAAGTCATGATATCTTTTAAATTTTTAATCAAATTAAAAATGAAAGTATATAAAAATATATTTAATGTAAGTTCAAATTCAAAGCGTTTTACAAAAATATATCCTAGATGTTACAGTATTCCGTTTATACCTAATAAATATTTTTATTATGATTCTGCTGTCATTAGGTGTAAACACTATTATTATTGTAATTTTTAACGTAAACAACAACTCATTAAAGATGTCAAAATTTTTGTATTTGGATAAAGTGATTATGCGGGGAGATTTGCTCCATTTCTGCTTCCGAAAGACATTGGATTTTAGTGTACGTTCATGGTGAATATGCTCTAGCTGAGCAGACATATAGAAAGTCATTTGCATGAAAAGTGGTTATTTCGAACTGGAAGCTAAAGGACGACCTGAACAGCCGAAAGGAAAGTCATAGCTTAAGCCCGGCCAACAATCAACATGCATTTAAGCTCCTTCTCTATATTTGGTGGGATCAGAGTGGTGTGATTTATAATGAACTGCTAAAACTGAATGAAACCACAACTGGGGATCGCTACCGTCTACAACTGATGCGTTTGAGCCGCGCCTTATAAGAAAAACTGACGGAATACAGTGACAGATGCTCGTCCGTTATACTCGTCCGCAAGTCGCATAACCGGTATAAACGTATTTGGAAACGCATAAGAGGGATATTCTACCCCAGTACTATTCAGACATTGCTCTATCGGATTACCACCTGTTCCGATAATGGCTCATGTCCTGGCTGAGCAGAAGTTAACTTTCTATGATGATTGTTAAGAATGGGTCGGATCGTAGATTTCATCGAAAGACGAGGAGTTTTTTCGGCGTTTATTCGTCTCTTGGCTGAAAGTTGGCAGAAAGTTGTGGATGCGATGGGAAATATTTTGAATGTGGTATTTTTTGTATTTGAATTCAAATTTAAACGATATATGCATATATTTGTTTTTTTATAGATATTGTCTGCGCTGGCAGATGCTCCAGCGCTGATTACCCTAATCAGAATCTTTCGAGAATATCACTCAATAAAATGAGAAATGTTAGAAAAAAAAATAATGAAAACCAAATAAAAAAAGAGTCCAGACGCACATTATCCTCTTCGTTAGGTTTGCTATGCGAAATATATACAGAAATATTTGCATAAACTAAATGCAGACGTGCACTCATACTCAGACACACACACACACACACACGCACACACCCAAATGCTAATGTCGACGTACAAGTGGCTGTGTGTTTGGATATGAATGTACATATACATATGTGTAGGGATGCGTTTGTGTTTGTGACAACCATTAAAAAGTATTTTCCTGTGCGTGAGAGCTGTGTGCGCACTCTTAAGAATGTCAAGTACACCACACATACAAACACACACAACAAACACACGCACACGCCCCTCATACCGACACTACCATACATTGTAATTGAGCATGTGGGTGCGCTAGTACCAAATTATATGCATGTATGTGTGCACCGAGGTTTGGCGTACAAAGACCCGCAAATTCCATGACTTTTTTTTACCTCCTCCCTCCTCCCTCCTCCCTCCTCCCTTATTCTGTTTTTAGCCATTTTAATTTTTGCACTTTTTGTTGGTAACATTTTTTACTCCTGTTTTTTTTGTAACTACTTTTAAAAGTATAAAAATGTCTGCAAAGTATTTTGGCAACTACCCGCAATTGTTTTTGTTTTTTGTTGGCTGTTTTTTTATAAAAAGAAAATTGTGACATTTTTGCTACTTACACTGCGCTATGCACTTTTGGTCATTCTAGATTTTAGTATCCTATCAAAATAGGCGAAGTTGCAGGAGAACGGGAATGGCAAACAGGTAGTCAGCTCAGTTGAGTTGAGTTGACAATCTGCTAAGATTACATGTCAACTCACTTGAGCGGTTAAAGAGCATCATTATGCAAGCGCTTGAAATATCAGTTTCAGCATTTACCTGTAAAAGGAAGAGAAGTAGAAAAAAACCACGAAATGAATTCTTTATTTTTAATTTTAATTTAAATAGTTTAATAAAGAGTTTTATATTGAAAAAAAAACGATGAATAAAGTTTTGACGAAATTTAATTGAAGATGAGTTACTCAGATTTTTTAAACGAAAAATGTTTTGACAAAAAAGTGATGAGTAAAGGAGTTATTCGCAAAGCTTGAAAGATCATTCACTTTAATTCAAACTAATAATTATTAAAACTCTTTAAGTCGTTCGAAGGTTGTTTTTAACAGTTACATATCAAAAATCGAATATAAAGATTTTTGACTTTCAAAGACTCAATCAAACAATCAAGGAGGGCGAGACGTTGAGACAAGGACATATTTCCTTGTCCAACAAGTTGACCACGCGAAAACAGAAGAAAGTCTATTAGGAAGGTAAAAAGAAACATTGAGGGCTAACAATGAAACTTTCACATTGCTGTTCATAACATGGTGTCATGTAAATTAAGATGACGTTATTTAACATGAAACAGTGTTAATTTTACATGAATTTTAATGTTAAATTCAGAAAAAAACATGAATAAAGTTTCAATTGAACAAGATACTCGTAAAGTGTAAATTCAACATGAAATATTGTTAAGTTAAAATTGTTTAAGGTATCGTGTCAATAAGACGAAAATTAACATTAAGTCGTATTGGCCCAACATTACTTATTATTAAAACCAGAATCTGTCAAAAAAAAATTTTCAGACAACTGATTTCAATTAATAATACTAAAGATGTTATTTGTAACAGCGTTGAAAAATATAAATTAACTTAATTTTTAATATAACATTTTTCATTTTCTTTTTGACAACTTATTTGACTACACATGAACTTATTTTAGAAGCAATTAAAAATATTTTTGAAGTTTTATTTAAGGAAGTATTCAGATTTTTTTTAAATGAATTATGAATTATGTATATATCAAAAATTATTTATTGAAAAATTTTGCAAACACAAAATATTTTTAATTCATAAAATTAATTTTACTTGTAAAGTTAAATAAAATCTACAATATTGGAATAAATTGGCCTCTATAAATGCAATAAGAATTCAACGACTGCTTTATTTTTGAACTAACCTTTAATCTAATTTAATATTTAAAACTCAACAAATAATTTAAAAAATGTTTCACAAATAGAAAATAATTGCGAATTAATAACTGAATTTTAATTTAAAAAATAAAATATTAAAAAAATAAGCAAATATGTACAGATTGTATTATGACCATATGCAATTTGGAGAAAGTGTTTGTTATTCAAATGTTACTCATACGACACGTGGTACCCAAAATACCGTGCGATCCAAACAATCTAACTCAAAATTCGACCTCACCGTTTTTATTTATAACTAGATTTGTTTTTGATCTTGACCGTTTGTTAAACTTAAGATAAGAATAAAAATATGTCGGGAGCTAACAAATTGACTCATAAATGCATACAAGTCAATAATGGAGAATGATCAGTATTCCTTAAGGCCTTCTTTGATTGCTTTCTCTTTTGAAATTAAGAAGATCTTGAATCAGAACTTTATTTAGACAAGTTTTGAAATTTTTTTCTTAGAAATGTTATACGATTATTAAATTAAATTCTTTAACAGACATTGCAAGCAAAAACAAATTGTTAGTAATCAAGCTAAAAAAAAACGAAAACAATTTTGTTTTTGTATACACTTAAACAGCTCAATTTAAATTCTTTTCACATATCCACGCAAACTCGTATGTTCATAAAACAGGGTCATAATTCACAGGCAATGTCATAAAATGAATGCAAAAGCAACAAAAATCCAGCAGCAGCAACAATAAAGACCGTACAGCTACAACAATTTTAACTAAAATACTACCCAAAAGGATCAAAAATAAACAACCACATTACGAGGATTTATAAAATGTGGTAATTTTTAGTTACTTTTTGTTGTTGTTGCTGCTGTTGTTACTGTTGTTGTTGTGTTGGTGAGTGGCAAATTTTTCGTTTTCATGAATGCAAACATTTCTGTATGCCACACAAAAAAAAACCCGAAACACATACACACTCATACGTATATACTCGTATACACATTGAAGTAATTTTATGTAAATGTGTGTTGGTATGCAAATAATGAACCACCAAATTTCCATAAAAATCAAATAAACAATATTTTAGGCCAGAAATATGCGACGAGACAAGCATTGCGACGCACCGCGTCGACCCCACCCCCTCGTGTGTCTTGCCACGCCATACAGCTTCATTAATTTGCAACGTAAAGCATAATGCGCGATACGAATCTTGTGACATATCGCGCTGAGCGAAATATACATATATAAAAGAAAAGAAGAATGTACGAATACAGCCTCATAAATGCGCACGTATTCGCTCACCGCAGGTAAAATTTAACCTGGGATATAAAGGCTGACAAAAACAACAACATAAACCGAAAACAACCATAGTAAAGGGGCTAAGAAAACTTATTCGCATGTATATGCTTGTCTATATGTATATGACAATAGGGGAATTCCTTTAAAAGCTCGATAAATTGCGAGCCACTTTTCGGGGACGCACTTTGGCAAAAGCTGGAAAAAATTTGTGAAATTTTGCAATTTCACAGTTTTGTTTTCAACATAAAGCTGTATTAATTAGTATTGCCTAATATAATTTTTAAATTCTTGCCATTAGTGATTTTTTTTTATAAATACAGGCAACACTGAAACATACGCAAAACTTTTCGAGACTGTTTTTGCGACGAAACTGCCTCGAATATTTTAGAGACACTCGAAAACAATGTTTCATACAATTTTTGACAGTTCTTTTTCCACGCTCGAAAATTTGCGTTGTTTTAAGTTTTTCAGACCTTTTCGTGGTTATAGGAATACCCCTAATATCTTTGTAGTATGAATCCAAATAAGTCTGTGTTTGTATGTGCGTGAGTATGTAGTTGTGTCAAATAAATTACATCGACAATTCTACAAAACTGATAATCAAGATTATTGATCCTGACAATATTTTATACAGAAAATATATGAGACACAAAAAAAATTTAATCACATACATATGTATGCTTGCCAGCATCAATTCACCAATACAATAACATGCAGGAGTCCAATATTGTTGTTCCTGTAAACGGCTTGAGCGGTGTTTTGTCTGTCTGTCTACATGGGAGTTGCAAATAGTTGTATGTACGTAAAGGGCAATTAGTATGGAAAGTTCCTAAAACCAGATCGATTTTCTGGTCCATCACATCTGATAAAAGAAAATTCGTTGCTTAACCATGTGTAATACTTAGTTCCACTATAATGTTAAAGCAAAACATGATAAGTCTTCAAAAAATAAGTGTTTTATTTAATTAAATGTAATATTCTAATAATTCATGTATTTCATTGAGCCACATTGTATACATATAAGAAGGCAGATGCCTATGCCAGAAAAAGGAGCATTTCTTTGATAGAAGAGAACTTACTTATAGGAAACCGCTTCGTAGA
The DNA here is from genome assembly GCA_949127995.1 of Suillia variegata. NCBI lineage: Eukaryota > Metazoa > Arthropoda > Insecta > Diptera > Heleomyzidae > Suillia > Suillia variegata. The sequence goes on from OX421844.1 coordinate 21,559,879, forward strand.
AATAATTATCATTCAGACTGAGTTGTTAGTTAGAGCAGGAAATGTAAAAAAAAACAGGTATAGAGTCTCAAAGAAATCGAATTTTTATTCACCTTTAGAAGAAAACTTGCCATTTCACAGGAAACTGTCGACCAAAACTTTAAGACAATTTCTACTCTAGCAGACTTTTTCCTGAGCAGGTCTCTTCTTTTAGTTGTATAAGTAACTATAAAAGACATTTAAGAGGAAGGCTTTTCAGTGAATCACATATATACTGAAAAGTAAAAAAGAATCTAAAGTTGTCCACTTTTGGGTCTTTCCGCTTCCAAGCAATCGTTCAAAATCTTTCTTTTACTCTTATTTTTGAAGTTGAGATCTTTATTTATATAATAACATACCACCAACATTTAACATAATTGTTTAATTATCAGAGATTTTATCTCCTTTAAACATAAAAGATATTTCGTGAAATTTATCACTTTCAGTTTTTTGCATAGAATTTGATTTTTCATGGAATAAACTTTTCTAATAGACGATATCTCAAAAGAAACTTTTTCCCGCGACTGTTGCCATTATTTTTGCATACCTGAAATTACAACTCAGTATTTCACGGATGTATCTTAAAGGTTGCCACGAAAAACTAAAATAGGTCAAGCCCACAGATACACAATACAAGCCAAGTTTCTACCTCATTATTAACAACAATGCTACATAATACGAATGTCTTAACAGAAACCAGAAAAAAAAGAAAAGCAACAACAAAAACGAAACAACAAATCGCAATTTTCACCCTTGTACATAAATGCGAAAGCGACAACTTACAACAAACAAACAAAACAACCTCAACAACTACAACAATTCGTATGAGTGAAATCAAAGGAAATTGTATTAAGGCAAGAATACGTGAATACGCCACAGATATATCTCTCCCGCGTAAACCACAACAACAACAAAAAAAACAAAATAAATACACCGAAACACACAGATTCATTCGCCATGATTCCGCATCATAGCACAGACAGAACGAACGCCATCCCATCACAACGTTCCCACCTCATCGCGCCGCGCGTTGCAAATCTATTTATCAATTTGCAACTCAGTTGTTGCTTCTGCTTTTGCTTCTGCTTCTGCTCCTGCTTTTGCTCGTAGCGTATCTTTCTTTTAGCTGAATACGAGTACAAAACAAACAAAAAATAAAATCACATTTTTATTTGTTATCTCAGGCGCATTGCGGTGCGATGTGGCGTTAGGTGGCAAGGTTGGGCTGGCCCCGAAGTTGGATTCACGCTGGCGGCTGCAGCATAGACAAATGCCAACGTGGGAGCGACCCCCTCCAAAGCCCCGTTCCGAGCACACATTTGGCAACATTGTTGGCGATGCGACCAAGCGGAATTTCCGCCAACGGATGGGAACGAACAGTGCTGACTCCGGACTTTTAGCACAGTGCGAAATGCAATGCCCGATGCGGCCATTAAACATAAAGACAAGTGGACCTTATGAAAGGCATCGACCGAGAGTACAAACATACTCGTACATATATTGCAAAGGATATATTCTTAATGAAAGTCTCGAAATTATTTTTTCGTATCCCAGATTTAAACTTATTGTAAGATAAGTATTCATTACTTTTTTGTTATTGTATTTCCATTGTAAATCGATTAAATCTGTTTATATATTCTCAATATTTTTAACATAACTAACAAAAATCTTTTGCACCATATGAGGTACCGCTTCGAGAAAATCGAAGTTGATTTTAAAATACACAAGCGTGTCGACTTTTTCTACAGGGCAAACGCGATGCACATGTGAGAGCGTTGATTTTGGGATTTTCTCCTGTCGCCTTGCAGCTAAAAACTGCTGGGAATTTGAAATACAAAGTTTCGCTATTAAACATTGTCGTACTGATGTAGAGAAAAAGAAAGTAGAGGAACAAGCGGAAAACAAACGGCGTGAAAAAACGCAATCGACAAATAAAATGGAACTGCACGAACGATAAGCACAAATTTTAAAGTTTACAAATGCGTCGCGTCGCATTTCTACCAAAATGAATAAATGGATTTGCTTCCTGTGTGGCGTTGCGTTGCGTTGCGTGCGCGAATTACTCGCGCATTTCGAATTATGTCCCGCGGGCGCTTAGTCTCGGCCGTAGCCGCAGCCGCGGCCCCTTTCCATTCCGTTTTCTTTTCTTTTCAGACCAGCATTAACAGTTGGCGCCGAGTGCCTGATAACAGCGTGCTGGAGCAGAGCTTCAAAATGACGCCGTAACGGCTCGGAAAGGCGCCAACTGTTTCAGCTTTCTGCAATAAAAGCGCCATGAGGTCGTTCAGATTATTCACAAAAAGTTATTAGCCCAAAACCGAAATGGCTTACAGCAAATTTAAAGAAGTACAACTTCTGCGAATTGAGTGATAACGCCAAAATACCGAATTTTTGTTCTCCACTCCCGATGATAACGACAATTCGATTTAACTTGAATTGCAATCAGGGTGATTGTGAATTGTGCTGCTGGTTCAGCTACTTCCGGGTAATTTCCTAATCTGAAGTTAAGTGAAGTGAAGTGAAGTTAAATAGTTAAAATTTGTTGTGCGACTTTTTTGTTATTATTAAGTTTTCCTTTTATTTGAACAGTTTACATTAAAAGAAAATGAATGTCAAAATTCCAAAAATAATGAATATTTTTTAATATCAATATTAATAAAATATTTTTATATTGAGACACAACTCAAGGATAAATACGCGAAATACCTAAATTCTTAAGGTAACACAAAATATTTCTAGAAAATAACTAAATGTAATCAAATGTTTAAGTTGTATGTACTAAACTAAAGTTTGGTAAAATAAATAATAATCAGAAATAACAATTTGCCTAAAAATATAGGAATTAAACCTAAAGGCCATGCACAATAGATCTTGTTGGTTGCAGTGCTTCAAGGCCTATAATAATAACAATTTGTATTTATATTGAAAACAAAACCAATCAAAATAAAATAGAATATAAAATGGCTTTCAGCAGGCTAATACCAAATTTGCACTAATACCAAATTTGAACTATCAACATTTTTATTGAAGTTATGATATTAAAAAAAAACCGACAAGCTGACCAAAAATATAAAAAATATTACTTAGAATAACAATTATTTTCTTAGCTTTTATAATATTTATGATAATTCGAAAATGCAACTTTCGGAAACAAGTTTTTTATACTTAAAACTTTTACTATACATGTAAAAAATATGTTTGTAACAAATAGTAAAAATATTTAATAATATGAACTAAGAAATTATCTTTGGCTTGGCCGGAACTCAAATAGATTTTTAAGTATCTATAATGGCGGAATTATAGATACTTAAAAATCTGTTCACTTTAGCACATACTCGTATGTGCAATATTTCTATTATAAGTTGGCGTTGTTCTCATCCGATTGAGTAATTTCATGTTACTACTAAAGTATTCGAATTTGAACAGGTTAACTGCATTGAAACAATTGTTATTAATTTATTTTCCGCATATAAGTTGGGAGTTTGTATGTGAGGAGAAGTAATTTTGGTCATATAATGCAAATTTTTTGTGAGTATTTTTGCGTTACTTCTAAAATATTAATCATCGAATTTAATTTAAGCATCTACACTGGAGGTTTTTTGAATGGGTAGTTTATATAATTAGGGGAATAGTTTAAATCTGATCTTGCTCATCTTAGAACTTTACTTCGGCTTGGATGATATAATCTCACATACCAAATATTAACTCTTAAACAACAATCGCTGGCACAGCTGGACAGATGGACTGACAGACAGACGGACATAGTTAAATCGAATCAGATATGGATGCTAATGATTTATATGTAAATATTGTTAGATGGACAAACTCAATATGCCTTTTGGTACTTGCACATGTTGAAAGGTATAAAAAAGCAATGAAATTTTAATTAAAGTGAGAAATTATAACTGTTATATTTTTTCGGAGCCCAAAGAATACCAGTGGGCTGACGTTAAAGGCTTTCAGTTACTAAAGGGTTTTTCAATAAGATCGAGAAAATTTTCTTTCAGAAGAAAGCTTTATTTTACTTCATGAAAAAATAAAACAATTATCCAAGTTATAAGTTATTTACAATATTTAAGTAGTAACACAAAATGGATATTGCCATAAATTTGTTATTATATAATCACACACGGAAGATAAATATTTCGCTTGCTTTCCTTAAACAATAACATACAAATGCACATCTCACCAACACAAACATTATAAATTGAGATGCTGATTCCAACAAGGATTATCAACGCATTATCCGTAGCGATTACACGACGACGATGGCGAGAAGGAGTGCAAGACGGAATCTACGCATTTCATCAACGATAATATTTAAACTAAACAGCAATGAAGCGAATGCAGAAGAGAACGAGAAACAGGAAGTTGACGAGGACACACACACAAACAGGCATACGTTGAAATACAAACACTAGCAAGCGTACAAATGGAGAGGAGACACATTGCCCCGGGTCACCATGAAACATGGTGTCGCGCATAAGGAAACAATGTCATAAAACTACAAAGAAGCCATAAGTGCCACACACACACAAACACACACACACATACACACACAAAGACAAAACTCCACTTTAGATAAGGGAAGTGCGCTTGGAAGCAGTTGAAGACGAAGAGAAGGAACAGAAATGTACAGAACCAGAACGAGAACCAGAACCAGGAAGTGCAGAAGAAGGATCCGTTGTTTTAAAGACGTAAAAAAGAAGAAAATAAAAATAACCAAAAAGTTACTAACAAAACTAAACTAGAAATAAGAATTATTATCTGCACTGAAGAGACAATGAATAATGGCGGTATACGACATACTATAGTGAAGAGCGGGGCGGGGCAAGTTGTTTGCAAGAACTGTGCAAATTCGAGCGTCGGTTGGGCAAAGGCAGAGCATTGGTATGATAGGAGCAGCAGCAGCAGCGCTGGATTCTAATAAGTGGGTTCGTACTTTTTGTGTGAACCAGCTTTTGCGTAGGTAAGTGCTTTATCGCTTAACCAGTATGACTGGTACATTACAGCAGACGAACATTCAAATTTTAAACTATTGGCACATTAAAGATAAAGCATATGATCGAGGAAATCCAATTGTACACAAAAAACTGTTACTTCAATTATAATGAAATTAGTTAAGAAAATATTTGACGATATTTTAGATATCGAACTTTAAAGTTTACTATACAATGCCGAGATAAGATGTTATACAGCTCTTTGTTACTATTCGTTGTATGTAAGTCCTTATGTAAGTGTGCCTTATATGATAAAACACCAAACCAAAAAACTGCTGAGGAATATTTCAAAGTATACAGCATTAGTAAGGAATATATTTCAATGAATATATAATATTTTTGGGGGACGTTAGTCTAACTGAGATAGGCACTCAAACACATACTATAGTACGTACGTACATAACTCAGTATACATGTCAGCGCTCAAGTAAAAGTAACTCAACTATAAAACATTGCACGGCCATGTAGATACAATTGCGATGCCATTAGTGACACTAAGCGTTGCTCAAGTCAGTCGTCGTCCTCCTCTGACAGCCACGAAGACAACACCACAACAGCCTCAACCTCAGGCGCAGGCACAGGCTCAGGCTCAGCCCACTCATGGTACAATGACATTTCAAGTGGATTGTGGCGCTGACATTAGTTTTGCCTTTTAAATGTGTCACGTAAACATACATGCATGTATACATACATACATACATACATACATACATACATACATACATACATACATACATACATACATACATACATACATACATACATACATACATACATACATACATACATACATACGTACATACATACGTACATACGTACATACATACATATACAGTTAAATTCACATGAATACATTTGTAAGTTAATTTTTGGCGCGTTTCCATGTATTCCATGTATGTGCATTTCATATAAGATATGCCCCGTTAAAAGAGCTTAGATAACACTCGAGAACTCATCTTATAAATACGAAACGGAACGGAACAGAACAGAAGTGTCGCCAAGTGACAAGACTCATATCAAAAGGACGAAAGAAGCTGCAAAAAGCAGACCAGTAAGCATTGAACTAAAAAAACAAAAAGCGGTGCCAAAATTATCATCAACTACCATGAAAATTAAATTTAACACAATTTGCATCATGTTTCAAGTTATTGTTGTTGTTTATTTTTAAATATGGAGGCAAAATATAAAATACATAATACATCTTAAAAATTCAAAAGATTTCGAATGCGATTTTAAAATTTTCGAATGCAAATGAAAATTATTATTTTAACCCTTGTGTGATATTGGGTCCGGGTTTTTTTCTTTGCACCTTTAACTATAATTCTTATATTGGTATATGGCAATAGTCCACAAATCTGAAACCGTAAGAGAACTTGTAATTACTCGGATATTCATATTATCATTTGTGTGGCTTTACTTGAGGTAGTTTTGAATAGGTGAGACATGTATATTTTATCTGCATAGATACATAATTTTTTTATGAAATGTGGCACCATTCGGTATTTTTTCGTCAATATGAGCATCTTATAAAGATGAAGAAGTTGACGTACATAATATTTTCAGTGGTTGAATTATACATAACGCGATTTATTAAATATAATTATCATTATGAAAAAAAAACAAACAAAAGTCCTATTTGACCTTTTGGTGTGGAGTATTCGAAAATCGTTTTTCCAAGGAATGAACGTGCTCCCAACTGGATAAAAGTCAGCAAGTGCGTACACGATCCAAGAAAGCAATTTATGGAAATGTAAATGCAACAACATTCAAACATTCATAAAAGCAGCGTTTTTCAGCTTAACAAAGAGTAAAAAATGGTGCAAAGGATAAAACAAACATTCATTTTTATGTATTGTATGTATGTATATAGAAGATATATAGAAGAATTTAAATTCAAGCTCGATCTATGAATTAAGTGATGCACTAGTTGGAAACCCCTGACATAACAAAACTGTTTATGTTGCATAGTGTCTGGAGTAAGGGCACAGCAGACGGACTTCATCTCATGTGAAAACATGGCGAAACGGATGCAGAAGCGCCGCTCAGTCTTCTTGCCAGACTAATGGCCACCATAGACGCGTTATTCATAAAACCATATATTTTTATGTGCATGTGCATGTGGATGTATATGACAGTGTGTGTATTTTTGTGCGCATAAGTACTTTATATTGTACAGACGTGTTCTGGCGCGTGTCCAATAAAAATCAAAAATCAATGATTTTTGCTAGTTTTGGCGTTCGTTGCACGCATCACCAGTGAAATCTCTGGCGGCAAACAGTTTCGAGTTGCACACACATACACACACAGACTTAAAAAAACGCACACAATTGAAGCACTTTATGACATTCATGCACTGATGTTAAAATATTAAAACAGCATGAAAATCCTAAAAGTTTATTGGCATGTCTGTTGATTGTTCAGCACACTAAATCATAAAAAACGCTTTAAAATGTTGTTGTTAAAAATATACTTTACTTTTAAATTTGTAAATTAATTAAGCTAAAAGTCAATGAAACCTTTCGATTTTATTACAAAGAATGATAATCCGCAAGTAAGGGAAAATTCTCAATTTTTCCTTCGCCATTTGAAATGTGTCACTATTTCGTTTTTGTTCCTCTTTTTTTTGTGTTATATTAACATAAATTTAAATTTATACAAGTTTTGAGCTGAGCGCACGTTTACCAATTCTGATAAATTGGCTAAATCGGAAAAGAAATGTCTCGTAAAAAGTTAAGTCAACACTAAAGTTATTTCGAGCGATATTCAGCGCTGCTCCACAGATACTGCAAAGACATTGACTGCATTACACAAACACACATTCATATACATGAGCAGCACACCTACACACTCGTACATACGCTGAATGAAGATGACAACAAAAGATGGCGGAAGCGATAACGAAGGCATTCGCTCATTTTGCTCGCTCCGGCCATAAACAGAAAGCGGCAGCGCCAGCGACAGGGGAACCAGATTCAACCAGAAAAGACGCAATCGCAGTCAAGAACCTCACTCGATATTGATGAAAGGATATTTTCAATACTGAAGTATATTGGTGGCCGGAGGTGTACGGTACTTGTGTACAACGTAGCAAATATAAACTTTAATTTTAATATTAACAATATCAAAATCTAAATATTAATTTCAAAAAATTATATTACAAAAATAGTTAGACCTGAAATACTTTATTTGTAATTAATTTCAAACCAAAGAATGTTATCAATCAATTACTACACTACGTCAGAGTACTGTGCAACGTCGGTGGGTGAAGGAAAAAGTTACGCAGAATGAGTTTCCGTTGATTGAGCCAAGCAACACGGTGCTGCGCATCAGACCGAAGACATAGTCCGCGGAGTAAGTGCGGCAAATTCGTACGTTCGTCTACAAAGGAATGAGCCGGATAAGAAGCAGTAAAGCGTGCTTATGTAGACTATTCGACTAATAAAAATGTCAGATCGGATGAGGAAGACAACGAGAATGGCAATGACGATGATGATGATGACGCAGGAACGAAGAAACATTTACAATTTGCTCCACCTGCGAACGCGAACGCGAACGAGTGCAGACGACAGGAACAGCCGCCATCGATGTCGACGATGACGACGGCGAAGATGACGCTGAAGATGAGTAGGATGCTGATGAGTCGACGGTTGGGGGTAAATAATATTTTCTTTTTTTCTTTTATGACTTGAGCATTATCGCCATTTGCCATCTTCAAGTGTCGGAAAAGAGATAGTGCACGCGACGGCGGTCTGTGGACGGAGGCATTGAATAAATTTAATGTTCAAACAAAAATCGCACAGCGGAAAAGCGGAGACACTTTAATCAGTTGCTCAATTTCAATTTCAATTTTAATATATCTCCTTATAAAACGTTAATTTGTTGTTTTAATTGATATTTTTTTATGTATGGTCAGGTAATTTATAACTTGTTTTGAAAAATTTTGTATTGCCACAAATGTGTGTGACATATCGGTTATAAATTCCAGAACGCATGATTTTTAATATTAGGATGTCAAAAGAATCTAATGTATGAAATCACATTAAATAATATAATTAAATACATTATTATGTATACGAATAATAAATTTTTAAAATTGTACTTTGAAATCTCCTTGTATCTTTAAAAATATTTTCAAAAGTAAATTGCTCGTTAGTTATTTAACTAGTTGCAGTGGTAACAAACATTAAACGTATGTAATAAATGATTCAACTAATAAAGAAAATGTACTTGATACATTACCAATTCGCTTAAGTGTTAAACAATGTTTTGAATATTCCAAATGAAACATTAATCATATGTATAGTATACAAAAGAAATACATTTTCGAATTTCACATTTGTGGACTACACTGTCGCTTACCTAAAGTAATACATGGCATTCATCTCTGCCGGAATGTAGGATTCTCCATATATGTATATAAAAATGTTGATATATATTTACAAATACTCGAAAATAAAGATGCCAAATATAAAAAACACATTAAATATTTGTTAAAATATTTATCTTTCATTCGACACCCATACTAACGAACATAATACATGCATGGGTATTAAGTTGATTGTTTGTTTATTATAATAGATTTTCCAAAACTCATAATACAAGGTGGCGCAAAAGAAGTCATCCGATGTTGTTTGGCTCTTATTTTTTTTCTAAATAAAAAACTTCGATTCTGTTTTTTGATTATGTTTATTTAGACCTTTAGAATTAATTGTGTTAAGTCGAGAAGATGATATCGGATAAATGGGCGCCGTCACAATTGATTGCCATACGGGCTCGTTTTATGGCATTTTCCATCACTTCGGCGAGAGTTGCGGGCGATAAATTCTCGCATTCGTGTCGGATATTTTCCTTGAGGGCTTCCAAGGTCTCAGGCTTGTTGATGTTAACACGAGACTTCAAAAAACCCCATAAAAAGAAGTCCGGGACCGTTAAATCGGGCGATCTGGCGGGCCAGTGCAAATCGCCAAAACGCGAAATTAAGCGACCCGGAAACGCGGCCTTCAGAATGTCGGTTGTGGCTCGTGCAGTGTGTGCTGTTGCTCCGTCCTGTTGGAACCACATGTCCACCAGTCCTAATTCGTCCAGTTCGGGCAGAAAAAACTCGGTCAACATTGCCCTATAGCGCGCACCGTCCACGGTTGTCGTTTGACCCGCGGCGTTCGGCCCGATGACTCCTCCAGCGTGAACAGCGCACCACGCAGTCACTTTGAGCGGGTGTAATGGTTTCTCGTGCATCACTCGCGGATTTTCGGTTCCCCAGAAGCGATAATTTTGCTTGTTCACGTACCCGCTGAGGTGAAAATGAGCCTCATCGCTCATTATGATTTTTGCCAACACCACAGACGAATTGTTACGCAAAAAAATAGACACAATTATTCTGCGTTCTTGGGGAGTGTATCGCTCCATGGCTTATTCACTTGTATTCTGTATCTGTCTAGTCCACAAATGTCAAAACAGATTTGACATTGGCGGCCATTTGCAAAAATGAGAGCTTCTTCCAATAGGGTGATTTCTTTTGCGCCACCTTGTATAATAAAATTAAGTGAAAGACAAGAAAATCGAATCCTTAAATTGACATGTTCTCTAAGAATTCGTGACGTGGTTTAATAATAGTTTACTGCTGGAAAAGAGTGGGTAAAAAGAATACTTCCCAATGTACATCCCAATACAACAAACAACCTATTTCATGCAATATTTTGGGTAACTATTTCCGCGTTTTATCAGACACACTAAAGGTTATTTTTTGCAATTATTTTCGTAAGCGCTGTACATATTCTTTATGTAAAACAATTTTACAATTCAAAATTCAAAATGCAAATTTGGTATTTTCAAACACGTTGCCACATTGATGCAACAATAAATTAAGCATTTCTGCCAAATAATTCGAAAATTCCGAACTTGCAAAATTCAAATGGGCTCGCTACTCTATGGAGGCAGCAGCGCGCTTCCGTATCAGAAATCAGGTAACGCCGTCAAGCCGTAACCAAATCGTATTAAATTTTTCAAATCCACAAAATTTACAAATAAAATTTGGCGTACACAAACTCACAAATTGTACATTTAAAATATGCAATTAAATTGAATTGCCAAAGTGTCCGTGTAGTGTCGTGTCGATGTCGATATGAGCAAAAGTTTATTAATGCAATTTGTTATTATAATTATTCATAGTTGAAATTAAAATTTAATTTGAATTGTAATTGGTAAGCAGGCATTCAATTAACCGCACTCGGCTTTAGTAAAAGTATCCTACGATGAGGCAATTGTAATGGACACGTTTTAAAATTAAGAAACATTTTTATAAATTATAAATTCATTTATATACAATTGATATACATGATAGATTTTCTTTCTAATCTGGAAAATCAAGCGATAGTTTCGATTTGAATATTATTAAAGACAACAAAGTCGTAAATATGAATTCAGCGGAAAACTTTACAATTTGTGTAAGTAAAGTCATAAATTAATGTTTTTCTTTTTCTAGTTCATAGCGACGTTATGTTAGTATGTATGTATGTATGCATGAGTGTGTATCTCTTGTTTGTGTGTATTTCCGGTTTTCACTGCGTTTCCAATTCATTTGATTTTTATTGCGGTCGTATTTTCGTTTCTTCTCTCCTAGCAATGATGAAGTGAAATAATGATTTGGCAAAATTGCAAAACAAATAAAAAATAAAACCAAAGCAGAGCAGAGCAGAGCAAAGCAAAAGTCGAAAGTCAAAAGAAATCAAAACAGCTTGAGAGGAAGGAAGGAAGCAAGTACGAGTATATAGGTAGGTAGATAGGTAAAGAGAGAAGCGACAGAAGACATAAAAATCCTCTGCGGTTGACTTTTATTTTTTAAGTGTCTTTTTTTGTTGTTTTTTTTTTTTCAAAAGGAAAATGGCGTGTAATTGTGAGAATAGAAGAAATTACTAAATACGACCACAACAATGGAGAAGTAGACAACAACAAATACGACGCCATTGCTGAGATTGTATTGGCGTTTTGTGTTGTGTTTGTATGTATCTGCCCAATAGCAAATATTAAAAGTGATCAACTAAAAATTGTGTTTAAAAAAGTACCGAATTTTTTAAGGAAAATCAATTTTAATGGAATTGTTTTAATTTTCTAGCAGTGACTATAAATCAGGATAAGAAGAGGAAATAAGCAGCATCCAAAATAATTTGTTTAAACTTTTAAAATATTGTCTCGTGTAATTCTTTCTGATTATTTAGAACTAAATTGGTCTGCCTTTATGTGTGGCAGTCTCCTGATTTTATCTGTTATTTAGAAATACTTAAACAGCTGCTAACATTTTGCATCTTTACAAAATAATCATCAATGTAGCGCAGTGTTTCCTGCTGGGTTTGTATAAAGTATACTCGTTCATATTTTACAAAATCCATGCAATTGCACAGATAAAACAGTGTACAAAAAAAGAGATTAAAGAAATCATAAAAATATTGGAATCAAAACATTTGTAAAACGATTTCCAAATCACAAAAGATTCGGTCATTCGTAACTCACAATTATGAAACGTTTTAAGATATTTTCGATTAGATGAATATTTTCGAAATTATTAAACTTTGGTTTTATAAGCACAACGACCATTTTAAATTGTAAAGATTACCTTAAGCCTCGGATAGGAAAAGTAGCCTAGCCAAGCTTTTATACAAATTAATTGGCAGTGGTTCTATTTTCGCTATATTTTCGATTGAACTATAACTAAAAAGGTACGACGCTCCTGAGCAACCAAAAGTAACTTTTTATTAAAAATAATTAAAAATTTGATTTGTGTTTGAAAGATTGTTCAATCCAAGCCAAGCTATGAAACGAAATTATGACTTAACGTATTGCAGTTTAAAAGCATGTTTGTATGTTTGTCCTTTTTGAAAATCTCTACTAAGAGTAAAACCTTTTCTCCCGGCTTTGTTCTCAAATATATTAATTTTGAGGTTCTTTTAAAAATTTTTACTGACTTTTTTTTGATTATTTATGAAATAAATAAAATATACTTATATATTTTCATGGTTGATTTTATTACTTGATCATTTTGTAGCAACCATGGCAACTGCTCAAAAATTAAATTTTCAAGGAGATAAACAGTATTGAGGTAGAGAGGGACAATTTTCTACTTTCCTCACCTTATATTTATTACACCATGCATTTTTTTAGTTTTTTTTATTTCCAATTTGAAATATATTTTTAACTGCTGAGTAGACAAATTAACAAAAAGTTACGTATACTTCATGGAAGCCGCTTAAGAGTTTTTGTTATCGTTTTGCAATATGCCAAACGAATTTTACAGTTTCTGCAATTAAGCAGCCAAAGAAAAGTGCCGTTTAATTTTTTACAAAAACAAATGTAGTCAAGCGTTGTGCTGAATTGACACGTTTCACTTGCAACAAATGTTGCAAGAATAAAAGCACACAAAAAAGGAAAAATCAAAAATAAAAAAAAACAAAGCCAAGCCAAGTCAAGTCAAGCAACACAAATCGTACCCACACCAGCCGCAAAATTTACAAAAGTACAATTGAACACACTCACACACTCACACACACAGAAGCAGTATAATTAATACTGTTACGAAACGAGTTTCCCCTGCCCCAAGCTCCCCAATTTCACAAAGCGCCGAGCGTTTCACATTTGCCACATCCGCAGCAAATGTCACGAAATCTTTTCGCGTTTGAATTTAAATTTTGCTTCTGATTGATTGCGTTGCTTTTAGGATTTATTGCTGGCTATGTATGTATGTATGTATGTATGTATGTATGTATGTATGTATGTATGTATGTATGTATGTATGTAGATTGTTGTTGTCTGTTGGCATAGTTGTTGTTGTTGTCGTTGTTGGTGTTGTGTGCTGCTAAGTGTTCCTGCTGCTGGCATTGTTGCTGTATTTGTTTAACGCGTTCAAAAGCGTGTTCGTTACTTGCGCATGTTAACAGCGTGTTACCGCTCGCTCACAGTACGCAAAGTATCTCAAAATATCAAACATTCCATAGACTTTTAAGGTTTTAAGTAATTTTAATTCGATTCGGATTAACTTTGATTTGGATTCCAGCCGTGCACTACTACTGTTACTACTCCAAAACTAACGATTAAATTAGCTCGGTAAAGAAGCTTCTGCGCACAATGTGTTTGTAAGGACAACAGCTGGATGACAGAAAAGGGACATTTTCGATAGTAGGACCAGTTATGGCATCACTATCCGCACTTAGTGTAACCAATTGAAGACGGCGTTCGTGAAGCAGAGAGTCCGTGAGCTGGTGAGATCAGTCATAACTCAATAATTCGAATTCTTATTACACACGTCCAAGTGTTTAAAGCATCGATGTCTAAATAGAGCATCATATTGTATCATCCTCTTTATTCAGGGCAATTTGAGTGATACATAAGTATATATTAAAAATACAACAACAATTTAGGCTAGATTCGAACTATGCTAAAACGAATACAATTTGTAAATCGAAGTTGTATCTTATTAACTTCAATCACTGTGCAATGTCTCTGTTTAATTTGTTGTCGAGTCGAATTTGAAAGAATATTGTATATTATTTTGTTGTACCATAACGTACTTAACTGTTACATATGTATTCGTCATGCTCATAAGAATTTCTGGTGAAGGTATTCCTTCCATTGAAAATGTTTATTTTCGCTTAGCGATTCATCAAAATTTGTTGTGTTGTATTGTTCTGTGCTGCTTTGCTTTGCTTTGCTCTGCTCTGCTCCACTAACACATTTTATTTCAAAGTCGCTAACCTCAGCGTTTCCGCCCACTTGGGGGCGTATGTGGTATTGTATTGTTTCTGTGTTCTCGGTGCTGCGTTTGCGTTCTGGGGGAAAAATCATTTTAATTGTTTTTTGTTTCACATTTCGAAATTTTTGCGCGCATTTACGTTCCTTTGAAGTGCACTTTCACACACAAACACATAAACAGAAACAAATACATACAAAGGCACTTTTGTTAACACCTCCATGCCATAGCATCATGTATGAGTAGGGATAAGGGTGGCACAAATCTGAGATGAAGCTCTAAATTTTATAATTTTTCATTAAATGAAAAAAAGAGGAAAATTAAATTTGGTATTGGAAAATGTTTCATTGAAAGTTATTTTTTTTTCGAAAACTGTTTCTATGTACTCGAATTTTTAAACAGAAAGTCGATTTTTGAGTTTAGAAATAAGACCCATTAAAAATATTGATATTTCGAACCACCCTAATGTGTCGGGGTTTATGGGACTGTGTGCATATTTGTTGACGACAACGACATGAATTTAATTTTTGAATGTATATTCATCACACGGTCTGTATGCGCTAAATTACTTGTGATTGTATTGCTTCTGTTTGTAAATGTGCACGGGTATATTGGTGTGTGCGAGTGTATGTATGTAATATTGAAATTTAAAACAAAAACTAATTAATTTCCAGGCATTTTGTCGATTTTGATTTTGATTTGGATTCATATTTCGTTACAATATCAATTTACTTTATAAGGAAACACATTTAAATTTTGTTCTTTGGTTCTAACTTTGATCTATTCTTACTCTGATTGATATGGAAATGGGGAAAAAGAAAGTGATTTTAAATTTGTTTCCAAATTTTGTTCATTGTTTCAGTTAAAGTACAGTTAAGTGCGAAATCCGGTTCACTTTTAATCGAAATTTTAATTTCTCAAATAAATGTTGTGCATATTTATTCATTTGTGGTAAAATGTTGGTCATTCATTGCTGTTTCGTTAGCACATTTGGATAGTTAAAATATGGTTTTTGGATAGTTGCCATTGGTGCTACAAAATTTTTAAATAAATAAAAACAAAAACGTTATTTGCTGCCTTAAAAAAAAATACAATCTTTAAAATAAAGCAGAAAAATAAGGCAGAAATCGTGGTTGTCATATCTACCTTCCTAACCTTTTTATTCAAGCATGCATCGAATAATGCATCCCTTCCTTATTTTATCAAAATAATCTAAATATTTTCGGGCTTCAATTACTTTTAGAATAATTTAATACTTAAAATAATATTATAAGCCAATTTGAAAAATTGGAAAATTAAAACGTTTTTTTAATTAAATCCAAGCTAACGTATTGACCTGAAATTTAAAAAAAGGATTATATCGATATATTTTTTGCTATGGAAGTTATATTTTCGGATCTTTCTTTTGAAGAAATTAGTTATCGATAACGTTTTCGAAAAATGACGAAAATTATAAAATATAGGGAAACTATTTGAAATGAAAAGAGTTTATCATGCAGCTCTGCTTAAAGGATACCATTAATAGAAACGCCAATTACATTTAAGCTGATATAAAATAATTTGAATTGATGATATAAAATAAACCAGAATTGAACACATTAACACTCTCTCCCAATCAATCTAGACATTTTGTAATATCTCGAGAAATTATGTAGCATTAGATTTAGAACACAGTTTCACATTGCAGAGTAAAATGCGAAACTTCCATTTTACATTAAATCAAAATTACCGAAAATTTAAAATTAATTAGAGTACAGCAAATCAATTTTTGTTGTTGTTGTGTTTTTAGAAAAGACACAACTTTATTTACAATATTATCAATTAGAAAATTCACGCTCCCTCTCGGAGTTTATCAAGCATTTTGTTTCCGCACATATCCGATAACGCACTCATTTATCTAATTTATTCAAATAATTTTCATTTGTTTGCCTTTTGAAATAATTATTATTATTATTTGTGTTTATGCCAATACAAATTGGGGCAGGACAGACAAACAGACAGACAGACAGACAGACAGACGACAGACAAATGGACAGCCATGTGATTAGTGAGAGATTTAAATTGTGTTATTCCATAATTATCTTTTAATGCCAAAATGCAAATTAACTCAAATATTTTAACTGTGGAAAATGCCACTTTTAACTGGCCTTAAAACAAACAAACAAACAAACAAATATATTGGACTGGACAGGAGTGTGTGTGTATTTGTATGTGTGTGGCTTTAAATGTGTGTATGTGTATTGTATACCACATACGGTATTAATTTAATTTCAATAAATTCACACAAATACTTTAATCCGTGAGTTGCGCATCCGCATGTACAATATGCGTTTGTGAGTACATCTACACATTCATGCTTGTATATGTGTATTGTATGTGCTTGGATGCGTGTCCGTGTTAAATGAATACAAATTCAAATTTTATTAAAAACCACAAAAATGGACCACAAACGAAATGCATTCCTGTCACATGAATTGCAATTTGATGTGACCACAGCCACAGCAGCTGCTGCTCGCCTTGTCGCTTGTTCGCTCTGAAAATACCAAATAAACTGCGTCCATTTGTGTGTGTGTGTCTAAATGTTACTGCAATTTGGGGTGGTTGTAATTTCAAAAATATACAGAAAGAATTTCTAGAAAATATATTTTAGAAAAACAAAACAAAATATTTTGTAGATCATATAATAGTATACTCGTATTTAGTATTATAGAAAAAAAAGTCAACTCGGAATTAAAAAAATATTATTCTTCAAAATTCGCCAACGAATCAAATTTTAATATCAAATACACATTTATTTAAAAATATGTAGTTTTTTTTGCATTAAAATTTTTAGCTTTTCAATTTTAAAACTTGTTTGATAGTTTACAAACTTTATGAATCACCCGAATGTAATTGGATTAACGTGAGCAAAGATTCCGCTCAATATGCTATTTGTGCTAATTTTAATGCACGGAATTATAAATTTATGTATGAGTTTACCGTTAATCAGTGCGTCAGCCATGTTTATTATTCGATTTTGATCTATCCCCGTTGGAAGCCCACCACAAGTCCAGCCGGAAATCGACAATTTGTATATAGTTTGTCATTTTAATAAATTTAATTAACATTTGTATTCACAGACACACACACAGGTGCATGGAGAGAGCTTTCGTCCACCCATACACACTCATGCCATGTATCTGTGTGTGCTTTGCGCTCGCTTGTGTGCGTAAGTATTCCAGTGTATGTGTGTGTGTGTGTGTGTTGTTTGAGTGCTATCCGGCTGATTAAACGATTAAATGTGAAACTGTGTCCGAAATAAGTTGGAGGACCTTCATACATTCAAATAACAACATTTGACATAATTCCTTGTGATACCAAAAACCGCATTTGTCACAAACAGGACACACACGCACACAGTTGAGTGCAACTGCAAAAATGTGACAAATGTCGAAGTGAAAATCGAATCGTTGGAGTTTTACAGGTTATGACTTTTTCATAGCACCTGATGTGTAGGTGTTGAACATAAATAAAGATTTTTTTTTGAATAACGTTTTGAAAAAAAATTTTAAGGTTTGCTTTGGTTAAACTAAACTAAATACTCAGCGACTAATATGGCTTGCTTGAAAAAGTTCAAAGAAATATTACAATTTAACATATTGTTAGTTAGCAACAAAAACTGAATTATAATTGTATCTATCTATCTATCTATCTATCTATCTATCTATCTATCTATCTATCTATCTATCTATCTATCTATCTATCTATCTATCTATCTATCTATCTATCTATATATCTATCTATCTATCTATCTATCTATCTATCTATCTATCTATCTATCTATCTATCTATCTATCTATCTATCTACCTATCTATCTATCTATCTATCTATCTATCTATCTATCTATCTATCTATCTATCTATCTATCTATCTATCTATCTATCTATCTATCTATCTATCTATCTATCTATCTATCTATCTATCTATCTATCTATCTATATGTCTACCAACCAATAACATAGAATGTAGACTGACTCCAATAAGTTCCACAAAAATCATAATTAATTTTGGATAAATTTCGGATATTTATAATATGTATTCAAATGTTTTTTTGTGGATTTAAAATAAGTTACAAATAAGTTTCTTGAGTTTTTCGTCTGGAGGTAAGAACTAAAATGTGAAGTAAAATTTCTTATTCCAACAATAAAGCAACTTTAATGCTCACATAAAATTCAAATTGACAACCAAAATTATAGGTGCGAAGTCATTTTGTATTCTTAGAATGGCTTAACCGAGACCAACACTCACAGCCAGTCAAAGTAAAGCAAATTCGTTTAAACGACATTAAAAAGAATTTAGTTAAATGTGGCCCAGTCTTAATGGCAACAGAAAACAAAAACAAGTAAACAAACAAATGAACACACGAATAAAAAGAAACAAGCAAAATGCCTTTTTACCAAATTTAACCAAAATTACAAACGTCAAAAGAAAAGAATAAACGGAAAAGAGAAAAACTTTGGCAAGGCTACTCGAGTCGACTCGATTCGACTGCTCAACGATGTGGTCCCATGTTGTTTCAACAATTTCCGGAAGTCAATGTCCAGCTGCCACAGCTTGCCAAGACCGAGCCAAGTAGCAGGAAGAAACTTTTTCGCAAAAACTCAAAAAACAAAAAATATTGTTATTTTTTTAAAGAAAAGTTCTTCTGGCGTTGTTAAGTTAGAATAGGTATGTGTGTGTGTATGCGCCTATACCTAGCATGGTATACCTGTGCAGCACGAATGTTCCACTCGGATGTGGCACTTGCTTTGCTAATGCTCTCGGGCTGTCATGGTAAATGTTGACAGATACCTTTGCTAACTACATACGTCCACCCAACCATCCACCCTGCACCCTGCACTCCAGCCAAACAAAAAAGTTTACGTTTTAATGCAGCGCGTAATTTTGAAGTAAACTTGGTGAATTAGGAACACATGCCAATGTGGCTAATAGAAAATGTCGCCGACAACTTGATAAAATAATTTGTTAAATTGAAAATCTTATTTGGTAATTTAAAAGTTAATGGAAGCGTATTTTTTTCTCTCAGTTGATTATATAAAAAAAACTTTCCTTCAGCAAAACTTTGCAGGATTTTAATGCCAAAATATCTCACGATATGCATTTAAACTGGACAACTTATAAATATAAATACTAAAAAAATATAATGGAATGTGTTTCTTACAAGGAGGCTAACCTGGACGGAATTAAGCACGCTAAAAGACTAAGGGCGCCCTTTTGTGATGACTGTAGATGTTGTCAAAATCCGGAAGAAATAGAACACCTCCTGTACTAATGCGTATCACTGTACAGGAGGAGGTTTAATACATTCGGATACATTTCTCTTGGTAGTGTGTCAGACATTGCAAGAATTATGATATCTAAGATTATATTATTGAATAAATCCTCAGGATATTTTAAAGAGGACTCCCTTGAAGTAAGGTTCAGCTTCCTTTGGTCTCACAATGGACCTTAGGTAGGCCTAAGTGTGTCTTCGGACAGCCAATTAAACGTAAACTAAACATAAACTAACCTTCTCTTACAGTTTTTATTAACGTAAGTACTTTTTATTGAAGCTGATTACAATATAAAGTAAACATCGGACAGATTGGCAACGATTTTATTGTAGCTTGTATTTTTCAGAATATTTTTAACTGATAATTTCTTTATTGCTTAAAATACTTCACGTAGCACAGAAATAAATAAATTTCTTACTTTTTGTATTATTTAAACATAATTTCTTGATTTTGCAAAATGTTTAATTGCACTAAACAAATATTAACCTAAAGAATCTGGTGACTTAAAAATTTTTTTGTAATCGAAAATACATGTACTGAGATACTTTTCATACACATTGGAGATTCAAAGAAATTCAAATTTGCAAAATTCTTATTAAATGAAAAATAAAATTTTATATTTCAATTCAAATGATTTTTTTTTTTTTGGTATATATATTTTGTTTTGCTAGTGCCAATTTTTTAATTTTCTATAGATTGACAGGAAGTTTAAATATTGGAATCTCTTACTATAGCAAAAATCAAAGTTTGAATTTGTACTATCTTCGATTTTTTCGATGATTGTCTTTTTAGAGAATTTAGATGCTTTGGAAGAAGGCGATTGACCGGCGCTTCTCTGTTTTTAATGAATCATAACACAAATGACTCAAATAAAGTCTCAAAATAATTTTGTTTTAATAACAAACGTGCTGTGGGTAAATTGACGAAAGTATTCTTAATTAAATTCTGAAATTCTTATTTCTAACCTCCTTCTGAATTAAAATCTTGAAATAAAAATATAAATAAATCTTAATTCAAGATTTGATATTTTTATTTTTAGATCGGAACGATTTTAATTTAAGATTGAAAATTTTTTAATCATTAAATGCAGTTTAAATTTAAAACTTAACAATTATTCCAAGATTTTTAAATTTCAAATCAAAACCGCGAAATCTTATTTTGAATTAGAACGAGAACATTTAAAATCTAGACTGGAAGTACACTGGAGAAATTATCTTAGAAAAAAATGTGATATAAAGTGCATTGGAAATACTTGTGTACATATTTTATTTGTGGCTGAAAGTTGAAAAATCAATTTAAAAACTTGTTTTTGAATTTCCTACTACTACATTTGGATTTTACAGATTCCACAATTCTATTCTGAGTTATCGATATAATATTTCAAATTTCAAATTTCGTTTAGGAGTGTTAGAAGTTTTCTTTAATAAGACATAGCCCTCAGAAGAGGAAAGCATTCCGGACAGCGGACATTTTAAAACAAAATAATGTTTAAAAAAATTAACAACTTTAAAATATTTTGTTAATAAGTGTTTTGGCTTTAAAATCCTTCCTTAAGGACCTTGATGCAGAGATTAGTTCAACGTTGTTCAAATTTAATTTCCAATGTAGCATTTAGAACAAAATTTGATAGACTTTCAAATCACTTAGACCAACTTGTAATATCAAAAAATTTATTGTAAATGCTTTTAATACGTTTAAAAAAATTATTCAATGCGAATTAAAATGTCTGGTAAAATTTGCTTAAGCGGTTTTATTTATTTAATCATATTTCATTAGTTTAATAACATTTCTTGAACTTTTTAAATAAATAAAAAACATAAATTGAAACCGCTAACCAAAACGTAAATTGATTACATCGGGTTTTGCTAATGCAACTAACGCAAGAAAGATGGTAAAGTTAGATTAAACAACAATAATAACAACAAAAAAGCAAAGAACAGGAAGTCGGGGTGTTGTAACTAACCTGTTGCAGAGGCGATAATCCTTGACAAGGTGTAATAGAGACCCCACTTTGGCGGCGTTTGTGTCTGTCCACGGAAAACGAAAGCACTCACACACATACATGCACGGCCGACAGAAGTTGACACAACCGCAAGAAACAACCGCACACAAATACAAAACACGCAAACGGACAGCAACGATAAAGAGAAAAGTTGGAGTCCGAGCCGAAGCGAAGCAAAGCGAATAGTGCGCTGTTGTGTAGTATAGTGTAGTGTAGTACACAGTGTTATAAAATATAATCTGCTGATAATCTGCGCTTAATTTCGTGCAAGGACACTCGGTGCGCACATTAACAAAAGGACACAGTCCAACACGACGAGGCAGAGTTTGGGTGGTAAAGTGAAGTCGAGTAAATGTGGAGCACTTTTTTGCACTTTCCTTTCCTTTCGTTTCGTTTCGTTTTTTCTTTATCTTTATCTTTTTTTGTTTTTGTTGTATTTTAGCGTTGTTATTTCTTAAGTTTTTCGGTTTTATCTCATGGCGATTATTTCGCACCGTTTGCTGGATTTAAGTGTCGCAGCTAGAATTTATACGCTTCCAGTTTGGTGTAGTGTGACCAGACTAAATTATGAATTTTCCCGTGCACTTATACACATACATTCTTTACACATACAATTTTCTTTATGGTTTCTTTTTTTTGTTGTTATTATTTCTTGTTTTATTTTGGTAACTTAATTTTGAGATATTTCTCTTATCTCACTTCTACTGATTTCCGCTTGTGTATGTTACACTGACTCGTTTATTTGTGTGTGTGTGGGTTTATATTTTTTTCCTTTGATACGAATTCGCAGAAAAAAATGTCAATTTTCGTTTTTAATCAAATTTCCGCATGAATCAACACAACACGGAATCGGTCATTTCGAGTGGGACACTTTCTCGAAATGTTGTTGTTTTTTTTCGTTGTTTTTGTTGTATTTTTTTCTTCTTCGATTTTGTCTCGCTGAATTTATTGATTTTCTTTTTTAATGTGCTTGCGGGCTTTATTTATTTTTTTATTTATTTTTGATTTGCTTCGAGTTCTTTGGCGAACTTTTGCTTTTAATTTATTTTACGCCTCGCAGAATATTTGAATAAGTTAATTTGGCACTTTATAAAAAACTACTTCATTTAATTTGTATCTTTGATATTTTGTTTTTATGTTTTTCATTTCGTGGCAATTACTGTCCACCTTTTAATTTCGTTTTTTCTTGTTTGTTTGTTTGTTTCTTTGTTCACAATTTCTTTTATACTTTTGCTGATGGTGTTTCGTAGGGAATCTGTTTTGACATTTTTCGGTTAAATAAAAAGTTTTCAAAGCATACAAAAGCATCGAATTGAAAACTTTTGTGTTCGGAAATTTTGCAATTTTATGGTGATTTCTTTTCTCGGAAGAATGCGAAAATGTTATCCTGTCAAGGTACAAAATTGTTGAAATTTTGTCCTTACCCTGCCTCAATATTGTCATTTTCATTCTGAGAAAAGAACAAACAAAAAGACAGTCGGACAATATTTAACAGCTCATTTTTAATTCACTGAATCATAATGAAATTTATATATGCACATACATATATATTCATATATGTCTATTCTAGAATTTGTTTCATAATTTCATTTCATGACCACTAATGTGCATTTAAGACAATTCTGTTCTTCAGTGACCTATAGTAAAATTTAATTGGTTATTTTTTAGAATATATTAGCTATAGTTCGACGTTTAATGGGTCTTATGGTCTTAAAAAAAAACGTAAAAAATAGGGCAAAAAAATGGTAGGGGTAATACTTTTTAGGAAAATGTTCCTCGTTCAACTTTTACTGTAGGTCACTGAATACATCGCAGATGCATAATTATAAGTGTTTTATTAATTTTATATTGGGAAATATCATACCAATTGCAAGAGGACAAAAAAAATACTAGCTAAATTTGGGTTTTATTTCTCTGAGGTTCTACTTTCATTTCAAGTTGGAATCATTGAGGCTCAAAGCGATGAAAAAAATGTGTTTCATAGTGCAATAAGAGAGAGATATAATAATTTACCAAACAATTTTTCGCTTTTGATATAAATTGTAAGCAGTTTATAAATTCAAATTAAAACTTAATCCAAAGAATTTGAAGTTTTCTACTAAAATTTGAAATAAAGAGAGGATTTTCATATTATAAACATGAAAAATTTAATTTTTTTCGAATTCAACATAAATTTTGCAAAAAAGTTGAAACTTATCAATCAAACAATAATTGTGTAGATTAAGTCTTAGCAATTCTATAGGCAGTCAGACCGCAGATTCACTTAGAATAAACACAAACAAGAAAAACTGACCATAAAATAATTTAGTTTGTGTTGACTATTATAAAACAAATCTGACCCAAATCCAACCAATAAAGACAAGACATAAATATTAAAATGAGTTTTAAAATCTATCATTAAATGAGGAAAAACCACAGTGAAAATGATTCGTTCAACAATAGCAACTGACCGAATTCACTTAAGCCCAATGAATCACGAATACGTTTATGTAATCGTATGTACTCGTTGATGAAGAAAAAAGTTTATTTGTCTCAATTAAAATGCAGGAAAGACCTTTTCAAATTAATTTTTATCTCATTCCAGCAAAATTTCGTAAATAATTGTTTACTTGTACTTGCAAAACAATATAAACTGTACTAAATAACGAAGAATTTACTACCAATTAAATTTTAAGGATTCACATTCTACTCCACGTGTACTCGAAGTATACGTTTTTACTCTTTTCAATTATACTTTCAATGTTGAAAAGTAAATTTACTTGTATTCGGATTAAACGAGGTACCAACTTGTTTTCCAATGCAGAATTTGTTGTATTTTAAATGTGTAGGTAAGTTTGTTGAAATTGTTTAAATTTCTTACCACGAAAAACAACAAAATTTCAAAGCTAGTAAAATATTTCTGAACTTTTATTTAATGAACAAATAAAAACTTCCATTAATTCTTGTGGGTCTTATATTTTTATTTTTAATTTTTTGTATTTTTCACTTAAAAAGTTGTACTTCCTTCCTGCCTGTCCCTTGTTCTCCTCTTCTATATTATCCTATCTGCCGCCTGCAAAATTATTATTTTGCTGTTGCTGCACAAACTGAAATATTTAATTTCCTTCTGTATAATTCCTTCCGGAAAATTTCCGGTGCTTGTATATGTATATTGGACTATTTATGTGTGTGTGTGTGTATGTGTGTGTCTGTGAGTTTATCCTGTCAGTACGTCTGTGTGAATGTGTATGTGTATGTGCATGGGAGTGTGTTTTGTGTATTTGTCCTGTCCTGCCCTTTTTCGGAATTTAAAATTATCATAGTCCATTTGCCTCATACTGAAGCCGAAGGTGGTTCGCGTGCTGCTCTCTCTCTCCACGCTCATTTGTGTAGCAGCTCCTGTCGTTCCGTTCTTTTTCGGCTCACTCTGGCAACTTTTGCTTAATTAAGCCCGGATCTGTAACGACACGTGAAATTGCCAGAGTCAGAGAACAGTTCTACGTATTCATTTAAATAACACGCGCAAGCCGCACAGTGGTCAACTTTTTATTCCGAAACAGCGTTGTCCGGTCTGCTAAACTTATACAAATTGTTGTTGTTGTTTTTCAAAATATAATGATGCAGTTTAGTCTATTTCAATTTAAAATATTTATATTTAAAAGTCAAACAACGTCATAGTAATTAATTATTATTATATTTTAAATAAACTTTCTATGATAACTCTCAAATTTTAGGACTTTGATTAAATTTGACATCTTTCTCAAAATCATAAACAAGGACTTTTCTGTATCGTACCATTTATTGTTTCTTTAACAAAAATTTTAAAAAGTAAACAATTATCCAAATTTCTGCTTAAGTTTCTACCTATTTGTGACCACTGTGACACTTTCTCCTTCCCTATGTAAAGTTTTGGGTATTTGCTATGAGATAATGTGGTAAACTTATCTGGTTTTTATTGTAAATTATTCAGAGGCAAAGTTAAAGCTAAAAACAACATGTTAATTCTTCCACATTCCACATTTATTTAATCTATTGTTCCTTCAGACCAACTTCTACCGTCCCGTCCCGTCCCGCACCCACCACTACCAACTTCTGTTTGTTTTGTGTGAATTCTCGATGAGTAATTAAAGTTTCAAAATGAAATTCAAGCAAAAGAGAATAAGTGGTAAAACTAATGTTTTTGTTGTGATTAAACTGAAAGTGAATAAAAACTCAAGTCCTAAAATTCCAGTTAACATTGTTTTCGAATTCGGACTAAATCGGTCAGAATATCGCTTGTAACAGAATTTGCTACTGAAGTTTTCGTTTAAAAAATTTTGCGATTTTAAAACAGAAATCAATAAATAAGTTTTTGGAATAAAAAATTGGTTTTTCAAATATTAGTAACGGACATCTGACCACCATACTCAGAATTGTTAAGAACTTTTTATTGTTTTTTTTTAAAGGAAATGGGAAACGATAAAAAAATTACATTGAAATAATTTTTCTTAAAAGGTCCTTGACATAAATCTAAAACTCTTATAATTTGCAAACTATTTCAATCGCTCGCAAATGTCCATTTAATTGAAAAACGAATATATTTAAACGTTTTGAATAAAAAGCCGATATATCCAAATTTTGTTTCTTATTAGAAAATAAATTTTTGGACAGTTTATTTCACTATTTGGAAACTTTTTTATATAAAGTTACTCGCATATGCGAAGGTCAAATGATTTGAGGTGAATACATTTGTGTTTTCTTAAAATCGAATCAAATGGATTTACTTGTTGGGTTTCGATTGGTTTAAGGCTCCCTTAATACTTTTGAGTTTTTGTTAAAGCGTTACAACAAATTTAGCACAGCAACTTAGCAATTCAATTTTGACCTAGTTTTCACTTATAAGTAAATCAATAAATTAACACGCATAAATGTAGCTTAACCACTAATGCCAACTCGGATCGACCGACCGACCGACGGACTGACCACGTTACATTTGCAAGTACGTAACTGTTTATTGGAATATATCCATTAAAACTTTATACAAATACTCGCAGAGCACAAACGAATGGAAACTATTGCACTCAACACGGCTTTGCATCTAATAAATACAATTTTACGTGATTAAAAAGTTTGCTCAATGAACGCTTCCGAACGAAATCGTGAATCTAAATGAATGTTAATTTAGCTTAAAAATACGGAAAGGCGTATAAAACAATTCATTTGATTAACTGTACATTTCATTTGGTATTTAAGCCGTGTTTTTTTGTTTTGTTTTGCAAGTACATTAGAAAGTTTTATAGTAACTGTTAGAAATTGTAAGTATGCATCTTAACACATTAAGTGATAAGTTCAGATACTTAAAGTAAATAAGAGAATTTTAAATTCATTTTAAACTTTTATCATATAAAAAAATAACGAATTAAAGCAGTATTCAGAAGTTTTTTTCGAAAACTAAATAGCTTTAATAAAAATCGTACTACTTGGAACACAAGATTTGGATATTCCGCATATTGATTTGAATATTTTAGAGGTTCATGAAAGCTTTAACAAAGTAAAGTTTAAACTTTCAAAAAAAATCGTATTAAAAGCTTTTATAATAATCCATAAAAAATTTATTTTGTTATTTTTGTATTAAAGTCATTACAGATGATATTATAATCTGTTGACATGGAGTTAAATGGGAACTTATTAACTTGTCATAATCGCAATGTTTCTTATTAAAAGCTTCTTAGTATATGAAGCTTGTTAATGTAAACACAAATACAAATTTATTTCTTCTTTGATTTTAATATGAAAATATTTTAGTTTATTAACGGAAATTTTTATTTTTAAATATTGAAACAAGGCTCGTTCATCCGAGATATATTTGTTGCATATGTAATTGAGTAGACTCGGTAATTTCCTTTTTTTATAATAGTATATTTAATGTTTTTTTATAAGGCATTTAAATAACTTGAAGAAAATTTAAACATCGTACATTTGTATCCGATTTATTAGAAAGTTGGATGAGCTGCTGAAGCCATTTGAAAATTCAACTGAAAATTTGTTGGGTATCCCATTGGTTCGAAATTGTAATTAAGTGAAATTAAATTTTAAAATTCAATGCACAGAAAACAGAAAATCTCTTGTTTTTTTTATCACTTATCGCAATTTTTCTAGTCTGTGTGTGGACACACAGAAGCAGACGACAACAACATAAAATGTCAATTTGGACAAATTTCATAAAACTAAGCAAATATTGTTTTATGCTCTCGAATGATGGATTCTATTTATAAGTTTCTGAGAATGCATCTGGAAGATGTCATCATTGTGCAAAACTTTACAAACAAACATTAAACCAAAGTAATGGTTGCTTTTGCCAACTTTTCCATTAACAAGTGAAGTAAAGTTGTTGCAAGTAAAGTTTTTGCCAGTGGTGAAATGGTGAAACATTTCATTTTCACAATTTGGTTAAATGAATTTAGCCCAATTGATAATTTACTAAACAAATTTCGAGCAAAATAAAATAATTGTGTTAAAGTAATTTTGCATATTGTGAGTAATGTGGCTAATAGATGGATTAAATCTTTTGTAATGAGTTTAGCCATTCGTCAAGCATTTTCAATGTGCAAACTAAATATAAATAATGTAACCGAAATGGTTTCCTTCTTCACATTTCTTTAGAGCAATTACGACGAGGTGGAGGCGAATAAAAACTTAGTTAGACATCAAAGATGTGCTTCTTTGAGCACATAAGTGATAAACGTGGCCTTGTTCTGATCGATCGTCCGATATGAATATGCAATTTAATTTGCTTAAGTTAGTGGTTGCTTTCAGTATTATAAAAAAAGTTCTTAATACAAAATGTTATCGTCAGTCTTTGTTTTTAAAATAAGTTCAAGTTAAATGACCAGTCGAGAGCAGATTCGTGTTTAAAAAGAATTTTTGTTTTTATCGGTTTTAAATTACTTAAACCTATTTTTTAGGCGATTAAAAAAGATTGAATGGATTTAAAGTTTG